>OZ023205.1:49423624-49701124 GCA_963995525.1 Escarpia spicata | reverse complement strand
GTCAGCTTGTTAGTTTTAGAACCACTATCTAAATTGATTGCCAGTTTGGCCGATGTAAGAGCACTGCCTAATATATATCAGTTTCTAACGTGGGTGATAATAGGGAGATTTGGTGTGACTCCAGGCAACCACTATGGCACTCCGAAGCCCCCGAAGGACCCACTGCAGCCGAGCCCATTCCGCCGTACAAACTCGATGGGAACGCTGCTGCCCGGACAGACGCCGTCATCGGAGGGTAAGCGTCGACGCAACCGCTCCAACATCGAGACGGGCACGCTGTCAAAGCAGCTGCCGAACCAGAGTGACATTGGAAGTCGCGATGTCTTCCCCAAGCAACAGCAACGCAAGAAGTCGCTGGAGCATGCCCAAAGCATGTCCAACGACAAGCTCGGTCCACTGCCGCCAAACTGGGAAATGGCGTTCACAGAGGATGGCACGCCATACTTTATCGAGTAAGTAATAATTTGTGGGTGTCTTATACGTGGTACTTTATCGAGTAAGTGACAACTTTTGGGTGTCCTATAATCCTATTGTAGTAGCAGTTTCAACACTATAGTCCACATAACTCATGTTGAAGATTGTGGTGAAATAGCTACTATTGAAATGGTGAAAGGCTTTGTTTAGATGCTTGAAAATGGACGTCTCTGTTTGCACCAGCATGTATACCATTTTTCATAGAGGGACAAATTTCTTTGGCTCAGACACGAGTACTGGCCTGTCCAGAGCATTAGCAGCCACCGTAGAGGTGGGGGGTTAGTAGCAACCTCCCATTGCCCCCCCCCCCCTCTAAATACGCCACTGTTTGTATGTGCGTCTTTGTGAAAGTAGACGAAACATCAGTTCTAGAATACATTGGAATGTATGTGTCATACTAGAATTACTGAAGGTTTCATGTAAGATATTCCCAGTCATTTCATCCCTGCAAAAAGACATTTTTATCATCCAACTATTTTAAATGTACACACGCAACCATACGGATACAAAAACCCATCCACACCACATTCTGGTTTTAACTCATACGTGTTCTCACTGTGGGAAGCTGTGCCAGGCAAAGATTGGACCTGTGCGCCATTTACGAACACGCAACAAATGAATGATCATCCTTGCTACGTGGCATCGCTGTGGATGATTTTAAATGCACACACAAGCATGTACACATGCATGCATCTACTATATTCTTTCAACTATCTGAGGGTATGTGTATGTAGAAAATACCGTTAAAAACTCCAGAACGACTTGGTCATGTTCGATGGTAAGTCAGCAGAAGGAAAGATTAAATGTCGGTACAATGCAGACATATAAGTTCCCAGTAATGAGATGTCTGTGAAAATTGTCATAAACCCATCCATCAGTTTGATAAATAATTTCATCGCCCTTTCACGTGGACAGTGCTGGCGGTCTATGCAGCTTCAATCTCGTCAAAACTGGTTATCACTAAATGTCTTAATTCAAGTGTTATTATTTAAATTCCAGCTAATACTTTTTGTGATATACAAGCATCAGCCAACACATTCGTCAGAGCCTTAGCAAGGTGTGTCATAGTGCTGCCACCTGGCAGACAAAATATCATAAATTCATCTTGGCAAATCATCAGGCCATAAAAAAAATGGTGCATGGGTGTCTTTGTTTGTTTTATTTGGACCAGCAAAGCTGATGTCACTTACTATTAATATTTTAATTAAGTGTGTACTTATATTAGTAACTAAATAATGCTTTTCTTGCTGTAACAGTCACATTAATTATTTTACTTGAATGATTGATATTCATTCTGATGCCAACCATGGCCTTTAAACCTAAACCCGATGACTCAGATGGTGTGGTGTTTGCATCATGAACAAGAGGCAGGGGACCGTTTCACTAAGATAATAAACTCGTAAGGAAAATCTGTCATTATACAGAATCCATTGTTAAATTAAAAAAGCCTTTTCAAAATGCAAAAAGCTGATGCCTTATCATCAGGGACATTATTTTTGTGACACACCAGTGAAGGTGTCCCAGTGCTGCCTTATCACCAAGGACATTATTTCTGTGACACACCAGTGAAAGTGTCCCAGTGCTGCCTTATCACCAAGGACATTATTTCTGTGACACACCAGTGAAAGTGTCCCAGTGCTGCCTTATCACCAAGGACATTATTTCTGTGACACACCAGTGAAAGTGTCCCAGTGCTGCCTTATCACCAAGGACATTATTTCTGTGACACACCAGTGAAAGTGTCCCAGTGCTGCCTTATCACCAAGGACATTATTTCTGTGACACACCAGTGAAAGTGTCCCAGTGCTGCCTTATCACCAAGGACATTATTTCTGTGACACACCAGTGAAAGTGTCCCAGTGCTGCCTTTTCACCAAGGACATTATTTCTGTGACACAGTGGTATGGATATAAGTCTAAGAATGAGGAAATATATGTTTTTTTATGATCGGACACTAAACACAGTCAGTGCCTCCTATCTGGTATTTATGACAGTGGAATTAAAAGGGGGAAATTTAACTGAAAGTGATGATATCTTAAATTAAATTATTAATAACCCAAGCATAACTGTAATATGTTTATAACTGAATTGTGAATGTTATTTTTACCTTATTTTTTATTTGTATTGCACTGGTTTATTATAATTTTTTCTTATATGTCGTATGACTTCAGCTATGTCCAGCAACGGCGTCACACCGTACTATGCCCCTGGATTATGCTGTTGTTGAATAACTGTTCATTCATTTCTACAGCCACACATCTGCCGTGACACACTGGCTCGATCCCCGCCTTGCTCGCAACCAGAAGAAGTCCCTGCTAGACTGTGATGGTACTGGTAGGCACAAGCTTATTTCTGTCCTCTCTTTCTCTCTTCACTCTGTTCCTGTCCCATCTGTGCAGTCTGTGTAGACTACAGTATTCTGTAGCAACGTGGAAATATGATACATTGTAGTTGTAGTTAATTTGTAATTCTGTAGTTACTTGTTAGGGATATGCACGTCATCCATTTATACATCTGAACAGCTGCAGTCAGTGCTGTGGATGAAAATAACATAGATGCTTATTTTTGATTAATAATTAAATTATTTAATATTTCACTTTCCAGAGTTATCCTAGCTTTCATACCAACTGGTGTAGTTTTGTAGAATATCCTAAGTAGGTTTATTCGGAAAAGATTGAAGAGACACAAAATGTTATTTGTACACATGCCAGCTTGACAAGGGTTTATATACTGGTCTGACTGTATCACATAGACAATGCTAGATACGACGTACCAGTGGAAGTCAAATCAAATCATTCACCGAAACTGTCGTCAGGTTATAAGTGAAAATGAAATGATGATGAACTTGTGGCAGTTTGTCAAAGAAGGTAGTAAATATTGCAACGAATGTGCATTTAATGTTTGTTTCATGGAGCATCTTGCATTTTATTAGCACAGCCAGAATTGGGTCAGTTAGGCCTGCAGCTCTACGTTGAATTTACTACAATCCTCTGTTAGGGGCAGTGTCTTGTAGGACACAGCGTAACACCCAGATAGGTAGTCATTCTCCAGATAGACAGTAACAGTAAGGCGAGGAGGGGATTTGGTTCAGGGTTCTCATAGAAGCGTTGTATACAACCGATAGTGGTTGTTTTATCTTACGAGGCAAGAGAGATTGCCCAGCAGATGTCTGGTCATATGCAGTAGGATATACCCAAGAGGCACGTCAGGTAATGTTTGCACAGGAAGGCACTTGTGTGATTTATGCTCATAACAGATACTGGTCAGGCAGTGATGGTGTGGACACTATGGGCAGATGTGTTGTTATGCAATGTGCATAAGAGATGGTCATTGCCACAGGCTTTGTCATGTCGTAAACTCGGCCATAGGTCATAGCTGACAGCTATGGTTCTGATATATGAATACAAATACATTTATTTCAGGTAAAAACCCATATAATACATATAAATATGATACAAACAAATAGGTATAAAAATACATGTTTAAAAAGTAGGTAAAATATATAAATAGGTAAAAATTAATAAGTTAATTAATAAATAAATCAATTATAAAAGGTATAAAATTGTAATAAATAAATAGGTAAAAACAGGATATAAAGTCACCATTTTACAACATATTAGTGATTTTGACCAGCAAGCCCACATGACGTCACATGTACATTTTAATTAAGCCTAGAAATGTAATGAATTTCTACAAGTATGCGGGAGTTAAGATTCAAAAGTATGATAGTGCTATTTTAGCTGATTTCCCTTGTTTGGGTCTTAGGGTGTGAGTAATTGTTGAATTCCTCCTGGTATCCATGGTATTTGATTGGAAGTGTTATTTTAAGGACTTCCTGTCAATGTGTTTTCATATTAAGGGAGTGAAATCCCAATGGCCTTCCTGGTTTTTGTGTTCAGTGTTTGATGTTAGTAGAGGAGACTTGCTGTGTTTGGCTTTTCCTGTACTCTTGCTGTGTCTGGGTCCCAATCCCTTCCTGGCAGACCCACAGTGGCCTAACAAATGTCAACACAGACACAGTTAGTAAGTGTCACTTTGGCAAGTACCTCGGTATTTGTTTTGTAACAATTACACGTTTTTGTACTTCCAATATATGTATCTGGTGGCAATAAGTCAATAACTCCTACTCTCCCTCGTTGGTTGGTTGTGCTGCGTACACATTGTTGCCTTAATAAACATGTTTACAGTGTGGATTGTGGCACTGACTGGCGCCTGTATAAGTTGCACCATAACCTCCTGTAGTATATTTTTATCGTGGTGCATGATGCACAGCTCGATAACATAATTGTTACGCTGCTTGAGTAGTTGTGGCTTTTATACATCGACTAGAGGGGGTCATACACCGACTAGAGGGGGTCATACACCGACTAGAGGGGCAGACTTGTGGCAGTATTTATTCGTGTGTATTGCTATCTTTGTCATTGTTGGCCGTTTCCTTGGAAAATGTGTGCAGTAATTTTCTGTAACTTCCACACCACATTGAACTTTAATTAACTGTCCTGTTGTGTGAAACTGTTGACAATTATATACTTCTAAAGAAGAACACACCAATTGTTCAAAGAGAGTCACACATGGAGCAGTGTAGAATGAGTAATCTTGACTAAAATTTAGTGTTTATGTGGGGACCTGCAGGTGAATGTTTGACTGGAAGCAGTGGTTATAACTGATGTTGTCGCCACTGGGCTGGTGTTTGTTGTTGTAATTATGATTATTAATAGATATATTCATCTGGGTGATGACCAATACATCATATTGTCAGGTGGACGTCTCGAGGTGCAGTTGTTTGCAATGTATGCATTCTTGCCCGACCTAGACTCTGCTGGTCATAGCAAAAGAAGACTTTATAAGTGTTTATAGTTTGGAGAGTTGTATGAAGTGCAAGACTAGCACTTTGATGGAGCACTCCTTACTGACATTCCTTGTAGACAAGTGAATGTGGAAGGTCAATTAATAGAGTAATCAGAAATGACCCTACTTTGTGTGGATTATATTTCACGATTGACATGTGGATTACATGGAGAACGGAGCTTGTGTTTTCACATTTCATGGCAAGGTTAGACTGAGGCTTACAAGGCAGAAATCATCTGAAGGACTGAGTCATGTCTGCTTGGGCTGTGGATTTATTACTAAATACATGAAAAAGATGTCATGTTTTCCGTCTATCTAGTGTCTTTATTACACTGTAAAAAGTCCATAGTGGACATCATCGGGACTGCGCAAAATGTCTATTGTGGCCAGATTACTGCTATGGACAGGTAGTGGTCAGTGCATACATACTACAGTGGAACCTTGCTTTACGGTCATCTCAATAAAACCACCACCTCGCAATTAAGGTCACCCCGGAATAGTCCCAAATTATTTATGTAACAGTAAAGAATAGCACACAAAAAATAGTCTTGCTAATACGGTCGGGTCACCTCACCAATCTGGTTTTACCCAGTCCCGAGGGTGACCTTTGTTAGTGAGGTTCCACTGTCGTTATTTGGGACAACGAATCTTGTGTGTATCAGCTGGCATGATCGTACATTGTGGCCATTTCTACTTGGTCATTCTACCTGGTCTCAAATAAACTGCGAAACTTGAATCTTTGAGCCATGTGAAACTGTAAAACCACAGCAGTTCAATCAATTTATGCAGCATAATGGTCTGTAGAGTGTAAGTCTCTGTTAACATCACCCTTGGAACTGGGCAAAACTGACCTGGATGGTAAGAATACCATATTAGCGGGACTAATTTCCTGTATTTTACAGTTACAGGGGGGGGGAAATAATTTGGGACTGTCCTAGGGTGATATTAATTGTGAGGTGGCTGTATTTCTGAGGTGACGTTAAAGTGAGATTCGACTGTATTCCTGTTATTTCGTTGAGGGTGGTTTTATGTCAGTAATGTAGAATGTGTATTTGCCCTGGCATATCTAATTGTGTCCTTGTTGAATTCAAGGCTACAATGACTTCCACATAAACCTTCCCCCATAGTAGGCTATTCTATTACCGGTATCCAGTTGCTCGGGAGAAAAAAGGGAAAATGGGTTACCAATGCACTCGGGGTCCAAACACAATGCACAGACTGACAGGGCGAAACATGCACCCCCAGGTGGGGTCTTTTCATATCTTGTTATTAACCCCACTCTTGTGATTACATTATGCAAGCTAATTAACAGTGTCAGGCCACCAGTGACTCACAGCTGGGGAGACTGAGAAATTTCCCAGGATTTTCCCAAGCTGGGCACAGTGTATATAGTGTTGGGATTGTTTCTGGTTATTGTTATCTATGACAACTGTCTGGAGACCGGGTGAAGTCTGTCTGGTTTGCGTGTCTGGTTCCAGTAAATGGTGACAGCTGTGCTGTTTGACAATCATCATGTGGTCATTGATATTTGGCAGTGGCTAATTACAGTGCGTGGAAGTCTGGCGCAAGTGTACATAGTGTTCTGTGTTTGTTGTGGTTCGTGCCCGATTTTTGTACGATGTTGATTTGTAAGATTATAGCGTGTAAGAGGCTGACTGTGAATGCTTTCCAGAGAAGTTGATGATTTTTGAAGTGTAAAACGCTTTGAGCAACCCTAAGGACTGAAGAAAAAAATAATGTACAGGTTGCACAATGGCTTTAGTTGACAGGTTGTCCGTCGGACTTAAAAATAAATGTGCCGTTTACCATACTGTGGTATCATATATATATATATATATATATATATATATGTGACAGTTATGGCACACAGTAAAAGTGGCTTTATTTCATAAAGAAAACCAGCTATTTCTGATTTCAATTAAATGTTCAACTAAATATGTCTTTAATAGAAACAAATACATGTGATTTCGTAGATCCAGTTGCAAAGTCATCAGGAGAAATGACTTTAGTTTAAGCAGGGACTGCAAACGGCAGAATTTGAAGCCTGAAGGCGACAGCGACGAGGGTCCGACATTGTCAGAATAAGTTGCATTATTTGGCCTATACTTTTCATTAGCGTTTCCTTTCCCGAAGCTGACTGAACAATCAGTAACATTTCTGGCATTTGGTAACTTGCTAAAAAAATCACCCGATGAGGGAATAACGCAACTACGATGGAATAGCACATAACGATGTTTGTTTCCCCACGCATGTATGTTTGACCATCACTCATGGTCGCTAGGCGGCACTACCTGTCCTAACCGGATGTATACAGACGTCATTTACATTCTCAGCGTTCTGCGACCTATTCGACGGTTGTACGGAATATTTAGCTGCATGTGATAAAATGCTACCTTATTGTCTTATTTTGTTTTATTCCATCACAACACCCAACTAGCATGTACACAGGGTAAATTAATTCACATAATCACAGCTAGTCCGATGGGACTGCTCCACTAAACATGGACTAGTCTGGTCACTGAGACTACTCGTCCAGTCCTTATTTTGCAGCCTGAATGTAGAAAAAAATACATCGAACACAATTAGTTTGGTAGATACTAGATAAACACTAAAATAAATATAATGATTATAAGACTAGGAAACCAACTTAAATAAATATTAATTGAAGATGATCAATTGATAGTGAATATAGGTGAATGAGTAATAATAAATTATTTAAGTCCATGAAAAAAATGATTGTAATAAATAAGTGCATGAAAAACAAATTCTTAAATCGGTCAAATCTGACGAGTGTTGGTTAAATGAAGGTGGAAGAGTCTAGCCTAGATAGAGGCCATAAGGGAGAGTGGAAGAGGAGTGTTTGGTAGAGGGGTAGGAATGATGGGGAGTTCAGGAGAGGCAGACACTGACCATTATGCTGTGTTGACCAGTGGTCAAGAGTTGCTGGATTGATGGTTGTGCCACATGCTGCAAGTGGCCGTAGGGTGGGATGAATAGACTGACCACTGGATGTTGACGAGGGCAGATGTACATGTGTATCTGTACATAAGTGTGGACGTATTTAACGACTGACCTCTGTCAGTAGCCATGGGTCAGTCATACAAATATAGGATGTGGAAGAAATATGAGCAGCACTTGATCTGACATTGCCAGCCTTTGTCAGACAGAGTTATTGGCCCGGGAAAACACCCGGAAGTGAATCATATGGAGGGTTCAGCTGTCAAGAGCCCTCTTCCACTCCCCGGGAGGTGGATTCAAACTGTGCCCCAGACAGTCTGATTGGTCCATGATCTACCCATTCGGTAACCATGGTAACGGGTTGTCTTACTGGGGTTTGTTTCTTTGATGTGAGCTGCAGGGGCGAGTAGCATATGGTTGTGTATCAAACAGCACAGGCTGGGGAGACTGGCATGGTCGGTGTTGACAGACTGGGGAGACTGGCATGGGCATGGTTAGTGACACAATGTTGACAGGACTGCAGTGGACACACACCGGTGTTGACAAGTTGACACAGACAAGTGGCTAAGTGGCCATTGTCTTGCAACAGCTGTTGTGATACCTGCGGATGATGGAGATTCGGAGGCTGGTCTAACTACACCTGCTGCGTGTTACCTGCATCCGTGCACGGCTCGGAAACAATACTCCATGCAAAATATCTCGAGTGTCGTCTGACGTGATCTTTGCCAATGTGCTTGATTCAGATGAGATCAGGGATATAGGTACCTCCATTAGGCAGGCATAGTTTTATGTATTACATACAGTGGGTTTTCAGTGACAAGTTGTACACAGTCGGCATGATTCAGTGGTATTACACATGCTCAGGTTGTGGTGTGTGAGCCAGGCTGGAAGGAGCTGCACGTCTGGCTGTGGCTGGACCTTTGGATGGCCACATTGAGTGTGTCTATTTGTAGGTGATTGTTGTGGCAGGAGACGGGCTGTGTCAACAGTGATCCACACACAGCTCGCTTTATACAAGAGGGCTTTCATCTGCTCCAACAGTGAGTCATCCACAGGGCTATGCAGCAGTCCTGTGGTCCTGGCGGAGTTATGCTTTTTTGTTTACACATGCCCACTGGTATTGGTAGCTGACAGTGACAGTTGGGGGTAGGGTGACTGACTGTGTAGACCCACTGGATTGACCATGGGAGGATATCCAGCATGGAAGGAAGAAATCAGTTTGTTTTCTGTCAGTGAGCTGTGGAAGGTTTAAACCGGCAGCGACGGTTACGACGGTTATAGTCACATCATGGTGGAGTGCATGGAAACCCCTCAGCCACAACCCAACTCCCAACCCCCAACGGATGGAGGGATGGGGGAAGAGGGAAAAGGACACACGCCCCTAGACGATGATTTGCGGAAGGGGCGATTCAGTACATCTGAGGGTGATGGTATCGTGGGGCGACTGGCCGCCGCGATAGAGAGTCGACTGGACGTTGGTCAGTGTGTACTGGAGGGAGAGGAGATGGCCATAGACGTACCCCAGAATGAACTGGACAAGGGGCAGTTGTGTATGATGGACAGTGAGGAGATGCCCGTGAACGTACCCCTGAGTGAGGTGAGCACCTCTGAGGGGGAAGAAGACACATCACACCTGAGCACGGGTTCAGAGGGCGATACCCTCAGTGGAGGGGAGAATGTGGTCTTCTCTGTTGACTGCTGCCCTGCCTGCCAGGGCACCATCAAGTTCATCCAGTCTAAGGGTAAGTTCTGTCAGAGTTCATCTAATCCAGTCAGTGTGACAGAAGCGTACCGCTTAGTACAATACATCGCATTCTTAATTGAAAAAATCAGGGTTAGAATTATCTTGCTGCTGATTCAAAGCATGGCCGATTGTATTCACCCCATTACATCAGTTCATTCACCTGGAGTCTTGTATTCACCCCACACTGTCTCAGTTCATTCACCTGGAGTCTTGTATCCACTCCACATTGCCTCAGTTCATTTACCTGGAGTCTTGTATTCACCCAATGTTGCCTCAGTTCATTCACCTGGAGTCTTGTATTCACCCGTCATTGTCTCAGTTCATACACCTGGAGTCTTGTATTCACCCATATTGCCTTAGTTCATTCACCTGGAGTCTTGTATTCACCCACATTGTCTCAGTTCATTCACCTGGAGTCTTGTATTCACCCACATTGTGTCAGTTCATTCACCTCGAGTCTCGTATTTACCCAATGTTGCCTCAGTTCATTCACCTGGAGTCTTGTATTCACCCAATGTTACCTCAGTTCATTCACCTGGAGTCTTGTATTCACCCCACATTGTCTTAGTTCATTCACCTGGAGTCTTGTATTCACCCCACATTGTCTCAGTTCATTCACCTGGGGTCTTGTATCCACCCCACATTGCCTCAGTTCATTCACCTGGAGTCTTGTATTCACCCCACATTGTATCAGTTCATTCACCTGGAGTCTTGTATTCACCCCACATTGTATCAATTCATTCACCTACAGTCATGAGAAATAGGTACAGCAGTTGAAATTGTCTTTGTGCAGAAGTCAAAATGGTGTTGACTGTTTGAATGTACAGGTCTGTTGGGGTGAAGTGTAAAACGATTTGAACAGTCCCAAGGACTGGATACTGTCCTATATAAGAATTTTAGTTACTTTTATGTATGAAGAAGGAAGCTTTTTTAGTATTATGATACATGGTCATTATAATATAACTCACACTAAATATGCACTGAGTCAAACTTGATATTAAGTTTACCATAAATTTAGTGTCACGTTTATTAAAGACTATTCAACAAACTACAGTCTTGACTGACAGCATTCATTGGCATGAGAGAATTGTTTAATTAAGATGGGTGTACAATTTGCATTATAACATGTTCTAGGTTGATTTAAATTGCATTTAAAGAGAGCAAAAATAGACTTTTTGTAAGAAATCACAGTTAACAACTTACACCTTCTCCACTTGGTGCTTTGTGAACGTTGCCTATTTGACTAGAATATCTTTAGTCGCAGCTTGACAGCCATGAATACTGTCTGTGGATTGACAATGTTTGTTTGTCTGGCTGTCTGCCTTTGCAAAGTGTCTGCTATGCCAGTTGTAAGTTGGAGAATGCACATGTTTCACAGTGGAACCTGTTGGTTTTGACAAGATAAGCTGGTAACCTTGCTCTAGATAAGTGGGTGTGGATCATGGGGGCATTTTTATCCACCCCTGATAGCCAGGGTCATGACAGGTTGACAGCTCAGAGAGACAGCCTGTTCACAGTACAATTGGCCCAGTTGGATCCTATTATTTGGCCCCAGCTGTGATTGAAATAAAAAGTACACACAGCTAAAATACCCCACTGTGCATAGTGGGTAAATATACGTCTGCCCAGTAAATATTGTGTAAGTCTTGATTAATAACTACAGGGTATGCAGTAGAACACATAAAAACCATAACATAGTGAATAACGTATGACTTCTAGACATGTACCAGTAGTGTACAGGTTAGAACATCTGACTCATTTGAGAGATCAGTTGTGAGATTCCAGGTTCGAATCCTTTTGCTGTATTTTTCAAACCGTGGGCAAGTTTGATCAATCCACATTGCTCCAGTTCACTCAGCTGTATGAATGAGTACCCGGCTATTGACAGTGGTGTATAGTTTTGTGTTAGTAGTCTTCAAAATGCACAGTTGTTGCAGCATGGCTGAATGCTTTCTAGAGAAGTCAAGGTAGTGTTCGATTGAACAGGTGTCAGGGAGTGAAGTGTAAATCACTTTAAACAATCGCAGTGACTGGATACAGCGCTATGTAGTAAAATGGTAAATTATTACATAGCGTTGTGTACCATTTTACCTCTTGCGACAATGAATGGATTGTTCATAAATAATAAATCCAAATATGTTTTCATTATAAATTACTGTGATGTAACATAACAAACATGGTTTTCGATAAGCATAATATTTAACATGTTATGACAGCTTTGTTTTACCGTATGTAATTTATGTACTCAGAAATTTACCTTAGTATTACTATCTTCACACAATATCATTCTCAACCTATTGTATATACAGTGTATGTTATAATATTCTATACATAACGTTTTTCGAAAAATATAGAATGACCCATTTTTTCCTAGTAGACATTTGGTAGCATTTTGTCTGTGTTTGTTTTGTATTTAGGATACATTTAACTGCAGCATTCACAGTGCATTTGTGGGGAAGAGAGCCTGGTCATCATTGTTGATCATGTCTCCAGGTAGTTGTGTCCAATTACCCTGGTCTAAATCAGTGACAAAGAACCCACAGGAGTCCCATGTTGGTTATCTGATCTCTCACAATGTGTATAATTTAGATTGGGGTGAGAATTATATATACACTTGCTGCACCCTGGCATACTGATACATTACACCAGATTAACCCCTTTGGGACAATTCAGGTAGTGAAATTTAAATTCCATCAAGGCCAGGCACTTATTTTTACAGTTGACCGAACTGGAGTGGTAGTATTTACAGACGTTATCCAGGGTATTAAATTTTCTGAAGTGGTGTTTGCACAAGGATGTCACTCTTCAATATGCTCTATTGCATATAGTGTAAACTCATCACATTGTCGTTAGTAGTTGATACATTTTTAATTAATAAAAGGTGTCAATGGCATCAGAAATGTTCAGAGTTTGAGCAGCAAAAGCATCTGGCGGTTATGATTTGCATTCAAGTGGTCCTTACATAATGACATCCGATGACATCTCATGCACTATACAGTGACACTTGTCTGTCTCCACTTGATGGGTGACACTTGTCCCTGGTCAACTTGACAAGACAAACACTCGTCATACCTGCATAGTTTGGCTGCTAGTCAGTAGAGTGTTTTTGGTGTAGACCCTTCATCGTTATTTGTAAACATTTATTGGTGGCTGTTTGCAAGTTATGTTTAGGTTAACTATCTTGCCAAAATGTAAGATCCCCGCTTTTGGAGAAAATGCCATTCTTTGCAGTCATGTTTTTCCAACAGTAGTGCCTTCATTCAATCCTTCTGTTGTCTTTTCATCATCTTGGCGGCTTCTTCTTCGTTTACCTTCCATGATGTCATCAAATATAACTTTGACTCTAGACGGTTGACAGAGAGGCTACTTATTTTCATATGTCCGAACCTCGTCAGTTTGCATTTTGAGACTGACTAAATTCATCATCAGTTTTTAAATCGGTTCTTTGGACCCAGATGTACGGGTAGTTTTTGTGTTTTGTTGAATATCATATACAGATAATTCAGGTACTTAATTTGGGTTTCATGTGCTTTTTGTGTTCGTGTTGAAAGTAATTAGAGAATGTTTTTTATACCACAGAAGATTGTACTTGTATGTATGTGTGAGGTATTCATATGTAATTTTGTCTTCAAATAAATTTGCAGAAATGGATTTGGATGAAATGTCAAAAAAAGTTATTGTTAGTTTATATAATATGTTATATTATGCCAGTTGCTTAAACAAGTTAGAACTTTTCTATGCTCACCCTCATAGGTTCAGTGCAATTTTATTGATGTAATTTATGTCAATAATAATAATATAACAATGTTTTTATTTCAGACAAAAGTTCAGTACATACAATACAAATAAATAAAATAATAAATAAATAAAATACAAGGATATAGACACACATGAAATAAAAATAGATGGTTAATACAAAATTTGTATAAAATGTGCATTCAATGTTAAGTATACAATTGGGTAGTCCAATATTTAAACGTAGGAATTCTAAAATGTATATCAGTATAAAAATAATTTAAAAAAGTGGGTTTTCAGACCGTTGAAGGCGACATAATATGCTATATGGATGAACGCATACGTTCATTAAAAGATTTAACACAGTTTTTAGCAAACATAAAACTTGCACTGCAGCGTGATGACAAATTGTGTAAAATTCTAAAACTGTTGTTATAGGCAACAGTAATACCTTTCAAACTCTGCTTTTTTTATTTACACCAAAGACTTGAGGTGTACATAGCACCACACTAAGAGAGAAATAGGTAAGTTTTAATGGTAGAGCTGCAAAGGCGAATTTGTTGTGTTAAGACGTTGGCCTGAGCATATAGGCATCTTTTCTGCCGGGCAGTGTCATCATCATCAGTAAGATTATTATTAATTATATGACTCAGATATTTGTATTTAACAGTGTGAGGTAACGGACGATTATTGAGAGTGATATATTTTTCATGTCCTGAGGTTCGTTGTCAATAACCATACAATATGATTTGTTTGCATTATATGTTATGTTAAACATTTCGCCATACTTGGCACAACAATCTGTTAGTTTTCTCAACCCAGAAACACTAGGTGAAAAAATACAGAGATCATCTACATACATGAAATGGTTCATTATGGTGCCTGCATAAAGACATCCAATTTGTAATTTGTTAAGATTTACACATAAGTCATGCATGCACACATTATAAAGGTGGGGAGAAAGGATTCCACCTTGTTTAACAGTGAATTTCTTCTGTACCAGTGACACACAATGCCTTCAATAAAAGCAGGACAGTCATGGTCAGTTAGTTAATACTTTGTACCCTGGTATTTGGATAAACACATTACTACAGGGTGTATTACATTCACAATGAGAACTTGTACATTTACAACCAGGCCCAGGGTGACAGTTTACCTAAAACTCTCCCTGTAAATGATGGTAATTGTAACTATTATCTAATTTACACCCTCCCTGTGTTTTGTCTCCCACTGGAAACCAACCCCCTGGTTCCACTCCCTTTGTTCTCATTAATGCCACTAATCCAGTCTAATCTGTTCCAACCAGACCCCACTGGGTCTCTTGGTGACAGACATTGGGTAATCTGATAAATAAATCTCCCAACCTGACATCAGACAGAGGGTGATTTGGGAGCAGGGCAGTCTGCTGGGGTGTGTAATGTCATCATCAGGGAGCAAGGTGCACTGGGACAGCACTAATTGGATATTCAACTCACCACCAATTCCCACCTCCCTAGGACTGATGCATTGTCCCAGGGATGGAGTCTTTGTCCTTTTGTCCCCACCATACTCATTCAGTATAGCTCTCAATGTCTAGCCTCATTGCATATATCCGCTATATTGTAGCACAAGTTGGTAAAGATAAACCCAATTGTTCAGTCATAAACACAAGGATAGTTTCCATCTTTCTTCTTGTCCATTTGTGCTAATTCATCCTGGCGTTTTTGTTGAAGTTTTTGAAAGAGATAATAATAATAAATGTCTTATGTAGCACCCATCCAAATCATTGGGCATTGCACAATGGTGTGTACATTACAGATACAAATCCTTGGGCACTGCACAGTGGTTATACATTACAGATACAAATCCTTGGGCACTGCACAGTGGTGTGTACATTACAGATACAAATCCTTGGGCACTGCACAGTGGTGTGTACATTACAGATACAAATCCTTGGGCACTGCACAGTGGTGTGTACATTACAGATACAAATCCTTGGGCACTGCACAGTGGTGTGTACATTACAGATACAAATCCTTTGGCACTGCACAGTGGTATTTACATTACAGATACAAATCCATGGGCACTGCACAGTGGTGTGTACATTACAGATACAAATCATTGGGCACTGCACAGTGGTGTGTACATTACATATACAAATCATTGGGCACTGCACAGTGGTGTGTACATTACAGATACAAATCCTTGGGCACTGCACAGTGGTTATACATTACAGATACAAATCATTGGGCACTGCACAGTGGTGTGTACATTACAGATACAAATCATTGGGCACTGCACAGTGGTGTGTACATTACAGATACAAATCCTTGGGCACTGCACAGTGGTGTGTACATTACAGATACAAATCATTGGGCGCTGCATAGTGGTGTGTACATTACAGATACAAATCATTGGGCACTTCACAGTGGTGTATACATTACAGATACAAATCATTGGGCACTGCACAGTGGTGTGTACATTACAGATACACATTAATAAGATGTATCCATACATATTTAGGAGAAAAAAATAATGTGTAAAACTACGCAATTATTAATAGTAAATAAAATTGACTGTATTGCATCATCATAATGTTTGTTTTATGTACTGGGTAGTGCCATATCCGTAATGTTCATAGCGCTTTATATAAGACTAATACAAAAATAGTAGAAATAAAACAAATTTAAATATAAGAATAAATAAATTAAGATAATAGTAAATGTCAGTGGATTAAGTAAGTTGGTTTAAATGTTAAAATAAATCAATAATTACATCAGGTTAGTTCTTCCTGAGTGCAGGAACACCTTCAGTTCTTCCTGAGTGCAGGAACACCTTCAGTTCTTCCTGAGTGCAGGAACACCTTCAGTTCTTCCTGAGTGCAGGAACACCTTCATACAAACCATAGAAGTTCATTTAGGGCTGACATCTATTTTAGAACTGCTACTTAGGCACATATCAACAGAGATTGTAAACGCTGGCTGTTCCTAGTGGTCACGGTTGAGTGAACATAGTGGGGGAGGAGCAAGAGATAGTAATGATGACACCAGATGATTTACTACCTAGCAGTTGACTGTTGACCTCCTGGTTACAATGGCTCACCAGGACACTAGTAGGTGTCTCATTGGCTGCTGCTAGCTTGACCAGGCACTAGTTTAAACCTGGGAGCATGCATGGTCTGTCATGCGAGACGAGTGCCAGGTAGGTGAGGTCCAGTAAAGGGGGCAGGGGTCTGAAGATAGGGTCATTTTTCAGTGTACCAGGGTGTGACTGAGTCAGGTGTGATGCCCGCCCTGGACTGTCACTCTCTACCCGGGCAATGATGCTCTCAGGGCGATTGTGATCTTGTGGTTTCTCGCTGTTGGAGTTATTGGGGTCATCGGTTGTTGTGGGAGCGAGTGTGCGAACGTGCGTGGCACAGTGCATCGTGTTAGCGCAGTGCTAATTTGTGTGGCGGTTGCTCATTACTGGATGTGTTAGTCTTACTCTGTATTACTGGTTGTCACTGTCGAGGTCTTGCGGTCGTCATCGTTCGCTGCCGACAGATGGAGTATATGTCACTGACAGAAATCGGCACATCTTTACAACTGAGCTGATGCTGCTTCAAGGTACTGGAGGTAACTTTCTCCTGTGCACAGTGGGACCGGACTATAGCATCCACAGAATGTTCACAACATTGGGAGAACAATAGAAAGCCACCAGGTTACATAGATGTAACTTGTGGATCCTTGGAATAACGCCTACTGGGTATCTGTTGAGTACATTCAGCACCTGTGACGTCTCAGCAGAGATACATTGATGTAACTTGTGGATCCTTGGAATAACGCCTACTGGGTATCTGTTGAGTACATTCAGCGCCTGTGACGTCTCAGTAGGGATACATTGTGCACTAGAGGGAGATACCAACAAGCAGAGCAATAAACCAAAAATAACAGTCTTGCTTCCATAGTGAATGGCACATAATCAGACACTGGCAGACTTGGTGCACTACAGCTGTACTTACTGGCAGACTTGGTGCACTACAGCTGTCCTTACTGGCAGACTTGGTGCACTACAGCTATACTTACTGGCAGACTTGATGCACTACAGCTGTACTTACTGGCAGACTTGATGCACTACAGATATACTTACTGGCAGACTTGATGCACTACAGCTATACTTACTGGCAGACTTGATGCACTACAGCTGTACTTACTGGCAGACTTGATGCATTACAGCTGTACTTACTGGCAGACTTGATGCACTACATATATACTTACTGGCAGGCTTGATGCACTACAGCTATACTTACTGGCAGACTTGATGCACTACAGATATACTTACTGGCAGACTTGATGCACTACAGATATACTTACTGGCAGACTTGATGCACTACAGATATACTTACTGCAGTGGGAGTAGAAGGGATCTAATGGTGTGTGTGTGTGTTTATTAGGTCAGTGCTGTAACAGCAGGCTGTGTACACATTACACCTCCCTGACAGTGCTGCAGGAAGCCAGCCTGTGATGATAGCAGTGATAAGACAACTAAGTGGTGTTTAATCACCTGCTGTGCATCCTGCCTGCAGGAAGTAGGGACTGCAGACAGGGGCTGGGAGGGACAGGGTATCACCTGGAGAAGACTCCTCAGGTTTTGTGGTTTGATAAACATCACATATTAGGGGCTGTCTCACACAGCTGATGCTAAGTGACAAGATGGATTGAACTTGGAGCTGATTCGACAAGTGTTCCTGCTGTGTTGTTATGTGACAACTTATGGGTTTGTGAACTGTAGTGTGGAGCAGTGTCACATTTGTCAGCCTGTGGTTATGCCATCAAGTACATGCAGGTGGTGACAAAGAGGAGAATAACTGTGGAGGTTTTACAATCGGTGCAATGAGAACCCACACAGACTAGGGCCAAGTCTCCCATGTGACCGGGGAGTTGACATGGGCTCCCTCCTCCAGTCTGTCCTGTGTTCTGGGCTCTTCCCCCGTGGGGGTGACACCAGCTACTACTGCTGCCTGGCCACTTCTAGGAAGGAAAGTAAGTATCTGACTGCATCAATCCCACACCTGTAGCCTTATTTCTAGGAGGTACCCTTCTAGGAATGTTGGTGAAGTGAAGACAGCTAGCCATGTTGTTGTTATGCTGCTTCTAGGAATGCTGGTGTTTTGGTGAAGGTCTTAACTCCTGTTTGACATAAGCATACTTCTAGGATGTGCCCTTCTAGGAATGTTGGTGAAGTGAAGAGAGTTGGCCGTGTTGTTGCTGTGCTGCTTCTTGGAATGTAGGTGTATCGGTGAAGGTCTTAACCCCTGTTGTTGTCACCCAGAAGTTCTAGGAATGAATGGATGTATCTGACAGTTGTTGTGTTCATCATTGTGGCCCTACTTGTGAGAGTGGGGGGAAATAGATGATGTTAATGTGAGGAAGTGACTGTAACATCCCCAACTGTCCAAGGACTGACA
This sequence comes from Escarpia spicata, assembly GCA_963995525.1. Classification (NCBI taxonomy): domain Eukaryota; kingdom Metazoa; phylum Annelida; class Polychaeta; order Sabellida; family Siboglinidae; genus Escarpia; species Escarpia spicata. The sequence goes on along the minus strand of OZ023205.1, from coordinate 49,681,937 downwards.
TACAGGAATACACTGATGATCATATCATGAGCCAGCTGATGATACTAGAGTTGATGAAGACGGGTGTAACATTACACATGGCACTGTGACTTGGTATTCAGAGTCGATGTCATCTGTGACTGTCTTTCCTTAACTTTCTATGGAGCATTTAATATTCAGTGGAATGTACAATGAGGAAAAGCTTGATGACAAAATGTTGCAGCAATATGCATAAGAGCCTAGTGAGAAAAATCTTCTTCTTCTTTGGCATTCGCTCAGACTGCAATTCTGGTTTTTTGTATGTAGGTTGCTGTGTGCGTTGAAGGTCTTCCAGTGGGCCAGGTTGTCTTTCTCTCATTCTGGTGTATTAGGCAATCTTGAAGGTGACAGTCATTGGAGCCATGCCACATGGACATGTGTCACTTTCTGCAGTGTGAGAGAGAGCAAGAACAGTTTTAGCTGTGACCAAAAGAGAACCGTGCAAACTCTACTCTTAACATTTACTTGTGTGTAGTGCACTCACTGCAGCAGTGCTGTCTGAATTACAGTAGATTTGAACCTTATTGTTCTACTTCTGTGAAAACGTCACTCCAAGTGAACCTCCCGTGCAGGCACATTGTGGTCACTGCCAGGGCGCATGTCATCCTCAGCGACCTCGTCCTCAGTGCTTCTTTTATGTCCCCAATTTATAAAAGTGACATTAATGAATACTGTGGTCGCAAAACCATGTTAAAAAGAAACAGATGTCTGCTGCTGCAGTTAGTTTTCTACACACATCAAGTGGCTGAAGACAATATGTAGTAAAGAGGTGGAAAAGTAGACCAATGCAGACATGACAATGGACTGATCGATCTAGAGAAAATGCAAATTATTTGACAGTTTGAAATGGTTGAAGGCAGGTCAGACAAATGTGCTGTCATCCAGATTCTAAGGTATATCATCAGTGAGTGATGTCATTTAACTTATGTGTGCTGTTGACTTTCTTGTCCTTGCATTGTTGTTATTATAAAGCACAAAACTGTTTTGATGGCCCATTCACACTATTTTGATAAGATGTACATGCTAGTACATGCTGATTAGTACACAGGAGTCAGGAATGATCACTGATTTATGTGATAACGTACAAACAAGATCCACATCCTCTGTGTGCGTCACGTCATTTAACATAGAGAAAAGCTGCTCTTTTGATATAATCTTCAGTTCTCCTTACTGACACTGACAACCATTGTGTTGATGTTTCTTTCTAGAGCATTCACAAAAAAACAGTGGCTTTGCTGCATCTAGAGACCCTAGTAGTGTGTGGTCACAAACCCAAAACTTCAGTTATAATTGGTGGTTATTTATGATGTCATAGTAATACTATACACAGTTTCAGCATAATTGATCTGGCATTCTGAATATCCTGCCAGTGCAGCCATTTCCTGACAATTAGTGTTGACTTGTCACTTCTGACTAAGCTGCTAGAGACAAGAGGAAATAATTGGGCAGCCGATAACCATCAGTATTTAGTGCACCTGACATTTTCAGTTACAGTGTCATGGACATGAGGAATTGGTCATGGGTTCATTTCCAAGGATTACATTGAATTAACTTCAATAACGAATATGGACATTTCTTGCAACTTGGGAAACACTTGCATCATGCCTTGGCTAAGGTTCCTCAAACTAATCCATGGTGGACCATTCCCTTTTCCCCTCAGCTGCCTGTTATCATTGCTATCAAACTGATACAGGTGCAATCCAGGAGACTGCTATTTCAATGCAGTCATTACTGGCCATAAACCACCACCCCAGGGTGAGATTTTGAAGTTTATTCCCAACTGATATACCCTGGTGTCCCTTATCTGGGGTGTGTGGAGATAGGCTCCAGGCAGGCAGTGATGAATGGGGCAGGGTGATACAGTTTGGCTGTTGTCAACAGCAGCAGAGCAACACAATGCCCAGGCATGCAAGAACAAATTGTCATTTGTCAGGGTTCTTGTGAGTGTTTTAGGGGCCCAGGGGCACGATTATGACTGTAGTTATTTGTGTGGTTATAATTGTGGCTATATCATAGTATATGACTTGTTCCTTGGCATGTCTGGCGCCACTGCGGACTCGCTGACTGATTGCTAAGAAACTCTGACAAAGTGCGTGATGACACTGGTTCAGTTGCAAAAGGTGGTGGTATTTAAAAGTGTTTATCGTTACGTCTCTTTTTTGTGACCTTTGAAAAGGCCATACTAATTATACAGCTGGCTGAGTGTAACCTTTTAAAATAAAAACACTAATGGTGTTAACTGTTGACCTTGGTGTTTTGCTCCACGGGTGAGTGGGTGTCAGTTATTGCTATTAAATACAGGCCCTTAGCCAGAGATTTATATTTTCAGGTACTGTGATCTTGTTTTGGATCATAACGTTTTCGTGGTCCAGCACAATAACATGATTAAAACAGTATTTGCATTGTCATAAACAGGCCTTGTGCTGAGTGTGAAAGCATGTGCAAGAGTGTAGTTTCAAGTGCAGTATTTTGCAAGCCTCAGGAGGGTGCTGTTGGAAGTTTTCTGAGAGCCCTCAGGTTGGGTGCAGTTGGAGGTTTTTCGAGAGCTTTACCAATGCATATATAACAGGGTTATATATATATATAATGGGTCAATTAAAATGAGAACGAATAAATTGGAGAATTTCATAATCCTGGCTAAAGGCCTGATTAAATATACAGAAAGCTTATGACAAAGAATACCAGATTTGGCAGTAGTACTTATGTATCAAGTTGGTTAAGGGACTAAGTAAGTATTTACGTATACACATATGGAAAGTAAATTGATTAATATCTAGGTATGATTCATTGAACTGATATCATACCATGGTGACTTCTCATCCTGTGATTCTTGGTGGCTTTTGCTGTAGCATAATTACACTCTAATTAGAAGAACAACAACTGATAAACTATGATTACTGGCATTCATTCTTGACCTACCTGACTGTGGTTACTAACGATAATCCTATTATAGCCCAGCAGCACTGGATTAGTGCTGATTTGTCATGGACCAGCACAGGATTAGTGGCAGTGGAAATTATGAACAATCTCAAACTAGCATGTTGATAGTTTTAAGACATATTGGAATGCGCATGGCTCAGTGTGTGCAGCCAAACATTTCCTGTTGCTGTCAGTTTAGTCCTCTAATTGCAGTTGTCTCATTTCTGTCCCCCATCAGCACATTTCCAGACAATTGTGTTATTATGTAATCGTTCATTGCATCATTGCAGCAGAGACAGGGGCTGTCTAAATGTTGGTAGGGTTAAGAGCTCTTGTTCTACAGTTTCTCTTAGTTCATCAAAGGCTGGGACTTGTTGTTATATAAACAGGAGTTTGGTCACAAGAGCTAATCTTTGAAATGGCATTAGCTATTCAACAAAGGTGAGTCTTCTTGATGTATCCTTCAGCTGCTAGCGATGTCGTTGTTCCATGTTACATCATCTGTATGTCTAGGACAAGAAACAACTGTGGGGTTGTGGTTGTTTACAGGCAAGAAGCCTGTAGTATGTTTTTTCTCCATCGCACCCTCAGTCCATTGTCATACAATCATACAATCGCTTTCATATAATCAAGGTATCTATACATCACAGTGTATGAGTTCACAGGAAGACGGCATCTAACATGCCACCATACAACACAACTTCATTAAAAAAACGTTTGTTTTTGTTTTTGTGTATACCATGGCATTATGTTGTTTTTGTGTATACCATGACATTACGTTGTTTTTGTGTATACCATGACATTACGTTGTTTTTGTGTATACCATGGCATTATGTTGTTTTTGTGTATACCATGACATTACGTTGTTTTTGTGTATACCATGACATTACGTTGTTTTTGTGTATACCATGACATTACGTTGTTTTTGTGTATACCATGACATTACGTTGTTTTTGTGTATACCATGACATTACGTTGTTTTTGTGTATACCATGACATTACGTTGTTTTTGTGTATACCATGGCATTATGTTGTTTTTGTGTATACCATGACATTACGTTGTTTTTGTGTATACCATGACATTACGTTGTTTTTGTGTATACCATGACATTACGTTGTTTTTGTGTATACCATGACATTACGTTGTTTTTGTGTATACCATGACATTACGTTGTTTTTGTGTATACCATGGCATTATGTTGTTTTTGTGTATACCATGACATTACGTTGTTTTTGTGTATACCATGACATTACGTTGTTTTTGTGTATACCATGACATTACGTTGTTTTTGTGTATACCATGACATTACGTTGTTTTTGTGTATACCATGGCATTATGTTGTTTTTGTGTATACCATGACATTACGTTGTTTTTGTGTATACCATGACATTACGTTGTTTTTGTGTATACCATGACATTATGTTGTTTTTGTGTATACCATGACATTACGTTGTTTTTGTGTATACCATGACATTATGTTGTTTTTGTGTATACCATGACATTATGTTGTTTTTGTGTATACCATGGCATTATGTTGTTTTTGTGTATACCATGGCATTATGTTGTTTTTGTGTATACCATGGCATTATGTTGTTTTTGTGTATACCATGGCATTATGTTGTTGGTGCTGTTGCAAAATAAAATTTGATTGGTTTGACCTGACTGATTGAAGAAGCTGCAATATTACGGTTTAGGAAGTGGCACCAGCAGAGAAAGAGACCTACCTGGGTAGGAGAGATCTACACTTGTATGTTTTGACAGTAGGGCAAGGTTGATGCTTACTAGCTTTGTTTCCCAAACATATTTACTGGTAAATCGAGAAGCACTGTTTATTTAGCGACGTTTATCTGTCCTAATTCGACTGTGTTTCCCCAACATACAGTTAATGGTAAATTGAGAAGCTCAGTTTGTTTAGTGACATTTCCTTTTTCCCACTGTTCTTACTGAAGTTATTGTAAGCCTTGCCATTTAAATAGTCATAATGCCCATGTTCACAGTAATTAGTATATTAGAATCTATTTACTTTTGGCCTCCACTAGTATAAACACCAGCCTGTTGTATACCATGAAGTGGTTATGAGACTAATAGACTGGATTTGTTCTTACTCCAATCGATGTGATGGCATCAGACAGTGTATTTTCTTGTTTACAGACAGGTCTCTCAAACCTAGCTGAATGCCAGGGCAGTTAAGTTCATAGTAATTAGTATATTAGATTTTATTTACTTTTTGCATCCAATGGTTTAGAATCAAAGTTGTTATACACTAAGAGGTGGTGATGGTAGACTGGAGTCAGTGGACTGATTCCTACTTCACCAGGGGCCGGTTTCATGAAGCGGCTAAGAACGTTCTTAACGCTAAGATGATTGTCTTAGTAAATGACATGACTTTTTAAATATAAGCGAGCATAGGAGTTTACGTGACGCTAAGTAATTGTGTAACTTTAAGTACGCTTCATGAAACCGGCCCCAGTATTGATAGCGACAAACAGTGTATTCTCTGTTCACAGACAGGTCTTTCCAACTTGGCTTAGTGCCAAGTGCTTCATATTCACAGTCATTAGTTAGTATATTAAAATGTATTTACTTTTTGCCTCAAGTGGTTTAGAACTGTTATACGCTGTGGTGATAGACTGGAGTCGCTGGACTTATTATTTCGACTCCACCAGCAGTGATAGTGATATACAGCATATTCTCTGTTTACAGCCAGGTCCCTCCAACCTGGCTGGGTGCCAAGCCCTTCCAGGCAATCGTCTCTATCAATGCGCCGAGTCATACTCATATCTCCAGTGTTTAATGTTTGTGTTCTCGTTTCAGAACTTCCGTATGGCTGGGAGAAGGTTGAAGATCCCCATTATGGCACCTATTACATCGAGTAAGTAACTCAACCTTTCACGTCTTCAAACTAGGTCATCTTAGTAGGTCTTGTAGCTGCTACACAAGACATTTTAGACAGATTACACAGTGGATGCAGTAGACCATGTAATGATATGTAAATTTAGATGGATTACAACGTGGCAGGTGGATTACGATGTTGTGATTGAGAGTCTATGCATGTATGAGTCGAGAGAGAGAGAGAGAGAGAGAGAGTGAGAGAGAGTGAGAGAGAGAGAGAGAGAGAAAGACGTGTGGTTTATTTGTGTTGTGTAACGCCAAAATTAGGTCAAAGGTGGTGCCACATAGTGAATGGTGGTGTAACTACTGACAGCATAGACTACAGGGTACAGGGTTACTTATTATTGTAGCAGAGCCTGTGACACCTTTTGTGATTTATCAGTAATAAACCAGTTTTTAAAACTTAATGCTTATTATTACGCTGACATTCTCCACACTTTAGAGGGAGCCAATTGGTTCGTTTACTCAGAATTAGTGGGCACAGTAATTTGTAACAGGAAGTCTGCTGTGTAGAACGTGGGAAAATGGGACATCATTGAACATCAAAGGGCATTGTGGTTAACTCGGCCTGAGTCGGCAGTTTTGCCAATAAAGCTTGTTTTGAAACTGGATGTGTCATTTACTATTTGAACATGCTCTGGGGTCGTACCTTCCAAATTGCAACTGTTGTTACGGGCTTACGAAACACAATTTTGTAGGCAGTATACCTTCAACATAGTTAGTGTAGTCTTACGGACATTAAATATTAATTAATAAATGAAAAACTAGGAAGAGACGGCCTCCTTTTAAAACGTATCATTCATAATTATATAGTTCATATTCAACAAGTGACATACTTTCTAATCCAAGCAAGAGTAATTCCTATTCACATGCACTGGTTGATGACACTAAACATGACAGGATATTGACAGTTCATGACAACCAATATGCTTCCCATGTAAGAATAGAACATTAAACACAAGTTTGTTCACTCAACAATACAGTTTGCATGCGATGTTCCTAATGTATATGCCACAGGTGTTAAATGTGTGTGATCCCCACTGTTGGACGTGGCGTCGTGCAGTGTGACGTCACCTGAGATGTGATTGTCTTTATTACAGTCATGTCAACAGAAAGACGCAGTACCAGAATCCTGTCATGGAGGCAAAGAAGGTAGCCGGAAAAGAAGGTACATTGGTTTCTTTCTCTTACGTTAAAGCCCTGTTTCTCATGTGGTGTTTCTTTTGAAATAAAGTCGTTTTCACACTGCGTATAATAATAAAATAGTGATAGTCTGTGAGTCTGCTGACTTAGAAGGAAGTTGTGTCTCTCCTCCCAGGCGTGGCGGGCCACTTGCCTCTCTCATGTTCATTCACTTCCTTGGACCATTTGCCTCTCATCTACCAATGTGCGATGTATTAAAACATATAAAGGGAGTTATTAAGAGTTATTTGATTTTTTCAGTTGACAAATTTAGTGGTCAGCCACTCACCAGGTGGCACAACTGTGGAGTTATGATCAGTTTTTGTGAGGACATTTTTGTCTGCTGCATGCAATGATGTAATTGGCCATGCAGCAGAAATTTAATAATCATGGGAATGATTTTAAGTTCAAAATACTGTAAGGGTGATAATTGCTGTCCTTGGTTCCTCACTACACGGGTTGGCATAGGCTAGTTAGATACTAAAATATTATCTATTTGCAAAATACTAAATAATTCATTATGTTGATAGATAAATTTACGTGACTGTACTTTGTAAATTATGTATGCTTTTTAAATTTGAAAACATTATTGAAAAATTTAACTTTTTAAAACAACCTCGTGACTGAATTGAAGTCACCGTATTTACAACTGTGCAATTGATGTAATGAAAGGAAAGGTATACCAAGACCACTACAGTGACCTTAGTGATTACTCATTAAACATATGTTCTTTAACATATTTGCAAGTTCAGTTTGAATGAACTCTGGTCACAATATTTACTTAGGCTCGAGGAGGGACTGTGCCTGGGTTCTGTTACATAAACACAGGGCTGGTGTCACTGGTAATGAGCACATATCAAGAGGTCATTACAACTTCTGTAGAGGGTCAGTTAAAAATAACCAACTGATTGTGACTGTGTCATGATGGTGTAACCAGTGATTTGGGGTGACATGAGTCTGCTACTTGATAGCCTGGCCTTGATGGCACTATCTCTGATCCTTCTTGGGTTCCTTGTTTCTCAAATACAACTTTACTACACTGTGATGATTCCCGACTCCCTGGTCGATCCCTCATTGCCCAGGCTCTGACCCATGTAGGTTAAGTTTAAATAAACAAAGTACTGTGTGGAAACTGATAAACTAACACCTGTAGTTCAATACCAAGCAGGCAAACAGCTTATTAAAAACACAAAATATACACATATTTCACGTGATTATGACGACTCTCATGTCGCTAGCATCAGAGCTATCCATTCTGATTCAGTTTCTTTGGTTAGCATTTTATTTTGGTTTAATGCCTTTTTAATATTCATATACTAGCGTATACCCACCCTTGAAGCAACAAACCAAGAGCAGTAATTGTCACCGTTATAGTATTTTGAACTGGTTCCCATGACTATTTTGTTTCTGCTGTCACCAATTGTAGCATTGCATTTAGCAGATAATAATTTTAACATAACTCCACAAAGTCACCATGTTAACGTTATTAAAATATAGAAAGAGACGAGTGGGCCTCGGCACCTGGGAGGAGATACACTTACCATACACCACAGTTAGAGTTATTAAAATATAGAAAGAGACGAGTGGGCCTCGGCACCTGGGAGGAGATACACTTACCATACACCACAGTTAGAGTTATTAAAATATAGAAAGAGACGAGTGGGCCTCGGCACCTGGGAGGAGATACACTTACCATACACCACAGTTAGAGTTATTAAAATATAGAAAGAGACGAGTGGGCCTCGGCACCTGGGAGAAGTACACTTACCATACACCACAGTTAGAGTTATTAAAATATAGAAAGAGACGAGTGGGCCTCGGCACCTGGGAGGAGATACACTTACCATACACCACAGTTAGAGTTATTAAAATATAGATTGATATATTGAGGTAATTTATTTTTATTAATTTTTATTTACAAACTATAGTCATTATTAACTTTCTAAATATTGGTGTCTTCACTACATTCAGTGCACTTTTGTTTTGTGCACCAGGTGGTGACTCAACAGGGTCAGGGTCACTGACACGCCAAGACAGCCAGGCTGGGAGGATGAACGGGAAGGAGAGCCCGCCAAGTAAGCAGTGTACTTATTTTTCGTGGATTTGAGTGACAGCTTGGCGATTTTTGTTACCATTGTTTGAAATCGCATTTTGGCCTTGGAGATCGTTGTGACGGTGTGAGATGCTGCTAAAATGGTGGGTGTGCACTAATTAGGCCATGTAGTCTTAATAGAACGAATACAGTAGTTTGTAATGTACAGCACAATTTTACAAACAAAACCATGAACAGACGACCCTGTTTAAACCTGAGTCGTGTTCCCATTCGCAGGCTACTCCTCCCACAAACCCTACTTCACCCGCAACCCCGAGGAGCTGAAGGGAGAGTTCATTAAGACGAAGATCGGCAAGAGTCCGCGGGGCTTCGGCTTCACGATAGTAGGCGGGGACGACACGGACGAAGAGTTCCTGCAGATAAAGAACGTCGTGCCGCAGGGTCCGGCCTACCTCAATGGCGTCCTGCAGATGGGTGAGTGCTGGGAGGGTCGCAAGGGAGTCACATGAGGAATATTTCTACTTATTTCACTGTTTACCTTTTACCCTCTGATATTTCGACAGTTAGAAGCAATCTGCCTCACATGGCTACCACTAGATGACTAGACGACACTGTATTCATTCTGCACAGACGTGTTGCTATGTGTGCCTGCCCGCCATGGCCACACCCTGGTTGGCTCTTCAGTGATCGTTGTATATATGTAAGAGTCGATATTGGCCCTCATCTTGATTCATGCTGTCTTTGGATTTTCTTCTCCATATTTCTTTTCGTGTCATCATCTACCAGTAGATTGCTGATAGTCATTGAAACATATTGGTAAAAAAGGTCAATTGAATGTGAAATAAGTAAAACTATTACCCATTTGAACCATCCAGTCTGATGAACCTCTTCACTCAAAGGAGACACACGATAGGAAAATACTGGGCAGATGTTATTTGTTGCTTGGAAACAATTGAGCTGTTTGTTTCTTTGTTTCATCTTCAAAGGGCGATGTATTCACAAGTGACCATTAGTCAATAGTTACGCCTCCCTAGTGTGCTGGTACCTGGCGGTCAGTTGCAACGATGGCTCAGTATTCTTCATTCGTCCGTATAAGGGCATGGTCCCACTCTCGAGCATCATTGCACTCTTGTGATTACACACAATGCACAGGTTAAAATTTATATAAAATCAATGCTAAAATGTGGTGCTTGTTAAAATGAGGGGTGGATCTATTATGAAGTGTAAGAACTCAATGTTTACGTAAGTATTAAATCATCAGAGGCAGGGATACTGTTGATACAGATGTTACATAACATGGTGAGTTTATAGTCTTGCTGCACAGCACCTTTATGGAAGCAGACTGATGCGTTTCAGCGTAGTAATGGGATATTATTATCAAATATGGCGCCATAAAAGTTAGTCTTACATCATTAGAATGGCTGTATTATCTGTTCGGAACAATGACTGTACAGCCTGACTTAAAACAGCAATGATAAAGACATTTTAAACCTTATTTTATTACCCTGAAATTGAGGTGTTTTGTTGTTGATATTGTTGTATAAGTAATGTTTCTGTAACATACATGTTGTGTGTGTTATGGAAACATGATGTACACAACAGTGGATACAAACCAGGACTCTGCCCAGAACTTTACATAATTAATCTTGGTCTACAAGATTTATGTTTGCTTATATGAATAATCAGTATTGTTGTGTGTTTTTATGGATATATTTCAATCACGCATTTAGAAAGACGTATTTTATAAAGATAAGGTTGGTGGGAAGAGATTTGTTTTATGATTTAAGAAGTTGTTGCTTACATTGACTGCCAAGTGCGTGCCTCAGCGGTAGGAGCGGGTAGATGCAAGTAATGTTTCAAGTTTGTTCTTCGTCCTCATTATCAGTCTCCGTATCCTCTGTCGTCCAGGTGATGTGCTGGTCTACATCAACGACAAGTGTGTGCTCGGCTACACCCATCAAGACGTTGTTTCGATGTTCCAAGCAATGCCCATTGGCGATATCGTTACTCTCGAGGTGTGCCGGGGGTACAGCCTGCCCTTTGACCCCAACGACCCGAACACGGAGATCATCACAACAGTGGCGGTGACGCTGCCTCCGTACACCGCGTCGACCAACACGGTGACGCGTTCTCGCAACATCTTTCTCACCGACGCTGCGGCAAATGACCGAGCGAGAAACAACAAATCTCTCCCCGACCTGACTAGCCACTCGAACAATTCTGGCGACCCAGCGGCCCTGCGCAACCGAAGTTTCGACGATGTTCACAATAACATCGATGGTCACCACGACGATGACGTGGCCGATTCTTACACACCAGGGGAAGCCTCGCGGAACGTTGAACTGTTGACGGTGCCGATTGTGAAGGGCGCAATGGGGTTCGGTTTCACGATAGCGGACAGTGCATACGGACAGAAGGTGAAGCAGATCTTGGATAAAGCGCGGTGTAAGACCCTGGCGGAAGGAGACATTCTTGTGGAGATCAACAGGATTCAGGTGAAGGACATGCCCCATGCGGAGGTTGTGGGGGTGCTGAAGGGGTGCAGGAAGGGTGATGAGGTGGACATCGTAATACAGCGCGGGGGTGAGTAGTTGTCTTTAGTGCTTTTGTTTTATAAACAAATAGTTGTTTTGGCATCGGTGTAGTTTGTTGTCTTGTAACATGCGATGGTTTTCTTCTTCCGTCTATGATTTGTTTTATCTTTAATTACAAACTGTAAAATGATTGTTTGTGCTGGAAATTATTTAGAGATTGCCTGCATAGTAAATGTAATGATGTCAAAACAGTTCGGGAAAATGTACCAACAGTGATTTTAAATAAAACACAACTGTGACGTTGAACAGAGATATTAGACATTCTTGTAGTAACGTGTGGCTTGTCTTTTGTTAACAAGTAGTTGGCACTCAAACACTAACCTGATAATGATTGATTTCTTTCTGTAGGAACACCGTCTTCAAAGGGAAGGAAACCAAATAAAAATGTAAGTACTGATGAGTTTGTAGTTAGTTTCTGAAGACAGAAACCCAAAGCCACTGTAGTTGAGTCGACTTTATCATGGCATGTCGATGATACATGCGGATTTAAGTTTTTTGGTTCTCTTCTCCCAGAGTCCAACGAATTATACAGAAATTGGCCGTGTTTAAATTTTGTATTGTCAGATCCTGGCTTGGATAGTGACATAAAATAGTAGTTCTTTCACCAGATAAAACAATTCTCCAAAGCAATATGGCAGTGTTCTTTTTCAAACTAGTAGTATGGTAGAAGCCACTAATTTGATTTATTCAAATACTCATATGTCAAAACGTTAATATTAGTGATAGCTGATGTTGACTTCAAAGAAAGTTGATGCAGTTAGTTTCACTAAAGTATATACAAATGCCCCTATCACGAACCACATAATGTAGGTTAGTCCTGTTTATTTTATTAGTTCAATACTTAAAAATGAGAGTAATTTCTGTAAGTTTAACCCTTGTGATTTTGTGGTAATAGACAACAAAAATTTGCTTTTTCAGCCACGCCTCAACGGCATCACAAGCAGATCACCGTATCCAGGAGAATCGCCGACCTACAACATGTCAAAACCTCACTTGTCTCATGGTACGTCCAGCCTCGGCTCAGTTGTATCATAAAGCTGGCTAGAAAACATTTCCTCTCCAAAACAAACCTGTCACGGTTACATTTTATAAATTGTCTGGCAGAATTGTAGTCATACCACATATATTCGCATGGTTTAAAATGTTTACTCGGATTCCATGGGAAAAATGCAACGTTTTAAAACAGTGAATGCATTGTTTTGAAATTCAGAACCTTGTAGCTATTTGAGGCTGCTTCTGTTGTCTTCAGATACGCTGTACACCTTTCGTAGGGTACTCATTAACCCAGGGTACCATAGCATTGGTGTGTTGTTTTGCATGCCACCTTTGAAGAAAGAAAGACATTTTTAGCTTATAAACACTTTGCAGCCAGTGATAGTTAAATTTAACAGCTACATTAGTTCCTCCATAATTCTTCAACTTTGTTCAAACTAGCTTAGAGAATTACTGTAGTAGTTGTTTTCAGTTGTAATAGAAACAGTTTTAATGGACGAACTCATGAAGCATGTCGGTAAACTAATAATGCTCAATTTGTAGCCATTAACAAATTGAAAAATTAAAAAATGGGTGATTTTTATTTATTTAAAGAATTAAATGGAAAATTTTTAAATTCAGGTGTTTGTTAACTTATCATTGGAGAAACACTTATGTCCTACTTTAAAAATGTGATATGGTGCAATGAGAAATGGCTTGGAGAATTAACTAACTGGCAGTCAAAGTCCCACCCTCTGGGTCATCTCCAGGTGTCACAGGGCTGACCAATTTAACTCAAGCAATATTTACAAACAACCACTCATCACCACCTTCCCCAATTATGTAATGAGAAAGTGCATGGGGTAATGAACTTCACCTCTAATGGCACTCGTAATTGCACATTCCCACAAACAGCACAACGCCCTCTTACACCTGTCAACTCTGTGAATAATCCCGCCCAGCCCAGAATTGCACCTTGTAATTAGTGAGCATTTGAGAGAGAAATGGAGTTTTGTCAACTGATGCTATTGCTGTCTGGCTGCTGGGGTTGTGTAAGAGGCTTTGAGTCTCAAAGACTCTCTCAAAGAACACTGTCCACAGGACATCTTCTAACAAGTCATTGTCTTGCAAACATCTTATATATAATATTGTCTTGTAGACAGTCATTGTTTCACAACACATTGTCTGATGTAATGTAGTCTTGGATATGTTGTTTTGCGGAATATTGTCTTGCACTAGCAGAGTTTGTTTCGAAGGACTGTCTCACAGAATCTTGTCTTGCAGACATTTCACAGAATGTTGTCTTGCTGATTGTCCCATAGGACATTGTCCCAGATAGGACATTGTTTTGTAAGGCATTTATCTCGCACACATCTTACAAGACATTGTCTCATAGTGCGATCTCTCATGGGACATTGTCTCATAGTGCGATCTCTCATGGGACATTGTCTCATAGTGCGATCTCTCATGGGACATTGTCTCATAGTGCGATCTCTCATGGGACATTGTCTCATAGTACAATCTCTCATGGGACATTGTCTCATAATGCAATCTCTCATGGGATATTGTTTTATAGTGCAATCTCTCATGGGACATTGAGAGTGTTATAGCTCAATCTCTCATGGGACATTGTCTCATAGAGCAATCTCTCATGGGACATTGTCTCATAGTACAATCTCTCATGGGACATTGTCTCATAATGCAATCTCTCATGGGACATTGTCTCATAATGCAATCTCTCATGGGATATTGTTTTATAGTGCAATCTCTCATGGGACATTGAGAGTGCTATAGCTCAATCTCTCATGGGACATTGTCTCATAGTACAATCTCTCATGGGACATTGTGATTGGACCTTGCCTACTGGAGAATGTGTTGCATTGTCCTACAGATATTTCATCACATTTACATTCATTGCTTACCGTACTCCTGTAAGAAAACCTATTCAGCTTGGATCATCTAGTTCTGAATTTTTGTTCTTTGATTCAGCACTAACGTTGGAACAAGGGATTTTGCTGCACCAACTCTTTGGAATATGCTCCCTCTTAGTGTTAGATCAGTTGAAATTATTACATAATTCCACCTTCATTTAAAAACTTAACATTTTAAGTTCTAACCATGCGTATCCATCCATCTGTTGAGAACTGCAATAGTGGATATAAATTTTGAGATTGACCAACCCTTTTCTCTTGATGCACCTCTGAGCTTGGTTTCCAAGGATTTAAATGCAGTGGCAGTTACCTTATAATTAATATTATTATTATTAAAGTTAGAACTGCTCAACAATTTGGAGTGTGATTGTTGTTGCCTACAGAGGGCTCTCCGGCTAGCAACGAGCGCAGTCCGTCAGCGGACTTGCGCACTGACAGAACACCGGAGGGGGACGAGAAATCAAATAGCTGTGCCATGGTCGCGCGTCGTGTGCAGTCTGAGCGCATTAGTGAGCGCGGTGGCGCCACGAGTAGGGACACTGAAGCAGGTACTGATGGCATCCGAGCCTTGTGGGCAGCACGTGTGCCGGGACTGCATGGATGTAACCACGAGACACGCACCTAGATACGCATGTCTGCTTAACAAAGGGGGAAGGCGGGGGATGTATTGTGTGGGGTGAGGGGATTGGGGTGGGGTGGGGTGGGGCGGGCGGAGTAAGGGCTTGGGTGGGTGGAGTGGAGTGAGTTTTTGCACGGTTTGTCGTTTCTTCAGTATTTTGCACTTTCTTAACTTAGCCCTTTAGTCACCACAACCGGCTGAATGTGTGGTGCCATCTATTTGATAATTGCGTAATAAGTGCCTTTCATTATATACTCAAATGTCATGGGGGTCTAAAGGACTAATGGGGGTTCTTCAGTCCAGTTTTATTGATTGGTGTAAGGGGGTTGTGTGGAATCAGGGGTGGGGGTCGGGTGGGGAGTGAGTTTTTGCAAGTTTTTTGCCATTTCAACATCTGTTGCACACTTTCTTCACTTAAGTTGCGGTTATTCCTCAATTCTGAACTTGTGTTTGTGTTTCAAACTAATATTATTACTCTAGAAATTGACCTAGTTAGTATCAACTATTTTATACCAGGGTTTATAAATCGGCAAGAGAGTGAAAGGTAGTCCAGCTACTTATACACAGTGTACCAAAAAAGCTAATATATGTTTTGCTAGTTTCAAGGTGCAACGATCAAGGACAATTCATTTGACAATTTCAACAAACCTATGCACTGTTTTACCAAGACAACTAGAAATGTTACTAAAATTATTCACACACTGTAGATTTGAACAATAACAAACTTGATTCGTGGAGGACAGTATGACAGATTCAAATGCATGTTGTAGAATGTAGCACTACTAACTCTGTCTGGCCAATTCACCTTTCTTACATTGTTCACTCCACTCATTTGCATTCAGGTTCCTTTTTGGCAGATTTTTTATTAAACAAAATTGAAGCAGCAATGTGCATTCAAGCATGCCCACATTGACGTGTACAATGTGGTAGTCATAGTTATTATCAGTACGTGTACAATGTGGTAGTCATAGTTATTATCAGTACGTGTACAAGTAAAAGTCATATTTCTTCTAATGCTCATTATCAATGGTGGACTTTAACCAGTGGTGGAATTCATTGAATTGAAGTCCCTCTCTCGTTGGTGAAGTCCGTAGCCATCTATTTCCTGTTCTACGACTGGTGTGACTTAAGTTACACTCAGGATCCTTTAACCAAGATAATATATATTAATACGCATTGTAAATGCATCTCCTCCAATGCAAGGGTACCTCTTTTCTTTGGCTTCCTTGGACCATTGACCTCTGATCTACCAATTGACAATGTATTTTCAGAACACATGTTCGTGTTATCACACTTTGGTGGTGATCACAGCCACGACAGTTTCCAGTATAATCTGGTCTTTAGTCCCCGTCAAATGCGTCAAATGCGTCAGTTTGCTATCTGTGTTGTAATCCAACACCGTCGCTTGTTTCGCTGCGGTTGTAAGCTGATCTATCTGTGTCATCCATAGTTGGTGCACACAACAGAATCTCCCTCTCATATGATAATACCTGTGGACTTTTCACCGAGCAGCAAACCAGGGTGACATCCTGTCTGTTATGCATGTCTGTCACACCTCATGAGCGCAGACAACGGGCCGATTCCATGTGGCAGTACTGCCTGGAAGACAGCGCATTGTTGACGTGTTTATCATTAGATTGTTCAACCGTGACATCATTGTCTCGTGTGCAGGTATCTCGGCTTGATCATCTTCGCTGGTTGTGTTTTCACCTGAAATATTCCAGTGTTTGTGACGCAGGGGAGAGAATGGATTCTTTATGTTACCCGTAAGCCTAGGAGTCAGAGGAAAGTGCCAGTCAAAGATTGCATCAGATGCGATGGTGGTGCAATGCTTTTGGCAGTGATCCCACTTGGAGCCTCACAGTGACATCGGTGTATGCGGAACAGCGAGTCCTACAGAAGTTGTAGACAACACAAGAACTTTCCAGCCACAGGTTGAAGAAGAAAGTGGCGGAAATGAATGGAGAGTCACCAAGATGGAATTCATATTCGGAAGACATAATGATGTAAAAATGTAATTTGGAGCTGCTTATTATATACATTCAATGGATGTTTCTCTAAACAACAGGTGACTGTTTGGTGCGGTATAACAGAGTTCTAGGTCAAACAAGTTGTACCAGAGGGTTGTAGACTCAACGCAAGATAAACGGAAGCAAACCCCGGGGTCAAGAGTGTTTGTACAGATTAACACAGCATTGTTTTCCTGATGTCTGCATACACACACCCCCAGGTCAGGAATCGTAGGTCACTGTACGTTGTCAAACGCCTGTGTACACTACGCACCCTGGGTGATGGGTCATAGGTCACGGTGTATTGTCGCCAAGATACCAAGCTGACTACGCTGCATTGTTGTTGGTCAGAGATTGATGTGCATTGCTAGAGCAGCTGGAGTAACTCATATAAAAAGACCGAGGTGAGGCCAAACTTGAATTGACAGTGGCCATTGATAGATGGACATTGCTGGACTGGTGCATAGAGGCACATGACAGTTGGTATATCATTGCGGTCAGACTGTTCAGTGGACGCGAATGGGGTTGTGTGCTTGTTAGACATGATTGTCCGCTGGAGTAGTATTTGGTAAGATGACCTGTGAAATGTGAGAAGTTATCAGACAGTTATCAATGATGGTCCTTTTGATGTGAGAAGTTATCAGACAGTTATCAATGACGGTCCTTTTGATGTGGGATCATTATTAGTAGTGATTAGGTGCATTCTCTGTGAGGGCGTCCTCTTTCATTGATGGGTTCAGTGACCGGCGCAGTGCAGTAATACTCCACATGTATATACTCGCATGGATGGGATTACCTGTACGGTATGCCTGACCCACAGTAGCATGTACACAGTGACTTGGGCTGTTAAATAGCTGATTGCCTTGGCAGAGGAACATGTTGCTTTCACAGTCGGCGCTTTACGGCTGTGTGAAAGCTGTCACTAGTTTCTCGCATCGTTACCGCTGTTAAGTAGTGTGCATCAACGGCGATGATTGCTTCACGTTTGTTCACATCAGCACATAGTCTGATGCCTCCATAGCATGCATGCGTGCGTGCTCGCATGTTTGCGTAGTTGTTGTGCTGGGTAGCCTGTCAAACTTAGGTTGGTTTGTGGTTGCTTTTTCCTGCTGTACACATTATATGAGGGAGATTTTGTTGTCATTGATATGGTCATAAAGAGACTACACAGTAGTGCTATCACAAAGAGAGGTGGTTACCCCAGAGCAGCGTTGTCAGGAAAAAAGGATTTCAGAGATACTGCCATGGTCTTGGTACCTACGTCATTATGAGCACAGACTTTCAAATCAATTGTCTGCATTGTTTGTGCATGTACATGTATATATCTGTGCATGAATGCATGTTTGTATATTTTCAAGCATGTGTTTATGAAGGTGTGTACACGGGCATGTGTATTGTGATGTGTGCGTATCTGCATGTTTATCTGCTGTAATCTGCACTGCGTGTATCTGACAGGCCATCTGCATGCGGCTACTGTTACTGTGATGTGTGTTCTCACTAGGGTCATCACAGGTGTCTCATTGTGTCAGTCTTACAAGCAGCAGGTGCCTTTCTTGGCCACAGGTGCTCAGGCCTTGCTGTGTGGACTTGCTGTGCGTATACTGTCTACTTCAGCTGATGTTTTCGTGGATTAATTTTCTGGTGGTTTAGATTTATTGCATCAGTTGAATCTGTAATGTTGACTTTGATACCTGTGATGAGTCATAAAGTTAAGATTGGTCACAGATTTTTTAAAGTTATGGATGAGGGCTGTTGCTGTTTATGAAACATGCAGACATTGAGGTAGCTGTATTGTCAACAAAGTTGCGGCATCAGCTTTACTGCAGCTCTACTGCAGCTATACAGATATGTTGTATCTGATCATTTGTAATTTGCTGTTGCAGAGTTCCAGGGAAACCAGCCACCGCGGAGCAAGACACCGACGATTGACATTGACGGCCACTCGAGGGTGCCAGCAGCTGATGACCGAGCTCGCACGCCGGTAGCTGAATACTTGCCGGACTACAGGCGCAAAACGCCCTCTGGACGTGCCGACATGAATCAGTTTGATGCTCGTTTCCAGCCTACACCCAGCATGTATGTTGGTGGCAGCTACGAGGACTATCGTAGGGGGCAGAATTTTGGCTACAGTGGTGACTCCTACCAGCAGCCACCGGGGTATGGCCCACGGGGGTACGGCCCAATGCGCCGCGATATGAACAACCGTAGTTTTAACCAGTTTGACCGGACAGATTACGCGGTGCCACCGCGACAGCCGATGCGTAGTCGGACGCCAGGGCCGGAGTTCATGCGGCCTAGTCCCGACCGCGATGACCCATACTTCCACCAGGGTGGCGCCAACGACATGCGCAGCAAAACACCAACGCCAGGCACTGGCGATGCCCACTACCGCCACCACAACATCAGTGGAACGCCCGACTTTATTCCCGCATCGCGCTACCAAGCACCGCCAGCGGCACCGTCCAGTCGCCTCAACAACGGCGCGGCACCGCTGACAAACCACCATGGCACTGCACGGCCACTGTCGAACCCGGACTTGGTTCATACATATGGAAAGGATGCCTACGGACTATCAATGCATCAGACGCGGCTACCGTCATCGCAGTCGCACACAGGTGCACTCAATGCACTGGCATCCGGTCGGCCGATATCGCCGCCTGTGAGTAACTTAGTGCGAAAACAGAGCACGTCGTTCGAGCACGAGGAACCGATGCCGACGAATTTAGCGCGTGTTCAAGGTCATGGTGACCTCTGGGGTGCAGGCGACTTGGGCAGCGATGGGCTCAATCACAGTCGCAGCCCCGCATTGTCGTTCGACTGCGACGACTGCTCCGTGGATTTGATGGTCGCGCTCCGGCGACAGGAGAGCGGGTTTGGGTTCCGCATCGTTGGAGGCACGGAGGAGGGATCACAGGTAGGTAGGGATGTGTCAACAGGTGTACGGGAAAGTAAGGGGTGTTCCCAATACATCGTCTATGACACAACATGAAACCAGTATAATTTAAAGTCAAATCTTCCCTTCCGCCTTCGTGAAAGTTTTAATTACATCACCAAGCTTATTCTTATCAATATTTAATAATTTGTATAACATTTTCTTGGAAATGATACATTGATGTATGATGGTAAATGAAATGGGAGTGTCGTGCATTGGTGTCTTAAGATCCCTAATTGGATTATCCCTAATTGGGTCCGTTTCCCAAATCCCATTCTTCTATCACTTTGTAAGGCCAGCTCTGCTCTGTCAATAATCCTCATCTAGCTGTATGGGACAATTTTTGCCCTCAGGAAACAACCCAATTGTGTTGGTGTCATATGGTAAATAGAGAATTCACACCTGGTTTAACGATTGAAAGTTGTGCATACTCTATGAAAATGCATCAAGGCTGTCTCTTCCTTATTTTTCGATGTAATGATTTAATACTAGAATAAATATGTTCAAATTTAGAAATCAGAAGCTTAATACTTACGAAGTGCATTCCCTCTTTCAAAAAAATAGTTACAGAACACTGTTATCTACATGAAAAATTGAATTACAGTTTAACATAAAAATGTGAAAATAATAAAAGTATTTTTTTGTTTCTTGCACATTTTCTATGCATCACATGTTTCTTGCCTTTAACCATTGCTTCGTGTCGCAGGTTTCGATTGGGCACATTGTGCCGAATGGTGCGGCAGACGTGGACGGTCGGCTACAGCCGGGGGATGAGATCGTGTTTGTTGACAGCACCTGTGTACTGGGGTCATCTCATCATGGAGTGGTCGAACTGATGGCTCAGGCCGGTCAGACGGGACACGTAACGCTCGGCATACGCAGGCGCAAAGGAGGCTCGACACTTACAGGTGAGGGGTCAGCGTCATGGCAAAGGTCATCCACAGTGTCATAGATGTTTTAGCAGATCATGGTTGTGTGTTTTACTATTTGATTTGTAGTGCTATGTATTCAGGAACTATTGTTAGCTGTTATAAATGTGGGGAGAGGTGATGACCTCAGATAAGTTCCCACGCATTGCATGTGATCTTATGAAAAAGTGATTTATTAAGTGACTATTATTTACCGCTCTAATGGGAGGAACATTGTAGCCTGGTGGCTAGAGCAGCGTACTCTCTGTCGAGCGATTCCGGTTTCGAACCGTCTTGCTGCAGTTTTGAAACGCGTGCAAGATTCTTCAATCCACATTGCTTCAGTTTACTCAGCTGTATGAATGAGTATGTTGTTTATGGAAAATTATGGATAGTTTTGTATGAATAGTTTTCATGCATTAATTGTACAATCATGGAAAACACGTGTATCATTGCCAACAATGATCAAACATCTGGTATGAATACTTCACCGGTATGAACTCGTAACCCACATGGAATTAGGAAATGATAAAAGTGTTATGGATCCTTCCTGAAGTTGTTGGTGAAGCTCTGAATGTTTGGCACATGAGAAGCAAAGCATCTGTGAGGAGGAGTATAACTAACATGAAAATGGTTATTATAGTCGGTGATGTTCTTAGACAAGAAACTGCCCTTCCTACCACACACTGCATGCTCCCTGATGTGTTATTGCAGCCTCCCCAGAGAGGGCGCACAACTCGTTCTCGGAGACACAGCCGTTTGAGGTGACCGTGAAGAGGCGGGAAAACGAAGGTTTCGGTTTCGTCATTATTTCGTCTGTGACGAGGGTCGGCTCAATGATAGGTATGTACCTAGTTTAGTCAGTAGTCAGCGTCATCAGTCTCAGTTGTTGTTTGTTTAAAGTGGCAGGCCTTTGTCCATCCAGCTCTCAGATATTCCTGTCCTTTTATGTGCTTCTCTTTGTTTTTATTATTTCATATACTAACGTTAATCGTAAGATGTTTTGTACGAATTTTGCCAAAAATAGATAACGCTGATGTGGTTTTATCTATTCTTGTTGGTGCTGTGGTCTTGTCGTTTCCAACTGTGCATACCGCAGATGTGGTTTTATCTATTTTTGTTTGCAGTGCACTGTATTCATGTCGTTTCCTACGGTGCACTATTCACATTGTTCAAGTGTGATCTGTCGGAATATATCGAGCTATTTCTGAAGATAGCAGTTATGTTTTGATATGCATGGCGAAACAAATATAGTGACTGGCTACAGCTTTCTGCACAGTGCAACGTTTCAACCCTTGCAGATGTTAATAGCAACAACTTCGAGTATAAGACGGCTGAGTGGTTGACCAGCAGCTGTCGTCCTTTTCCGTGGATCGGTGAGGCGGTCTTGGCTAGTTCTTGTGTCTACCACCAGTGTTTTTCGCCCGCATGACCAATGCTAGGTTCGCTGTTGGTGTTGTCGTTCTTACCGGTGTCATTAACACGAGCTAGATGTTTGTCATGTGTTCATATGGTATGGCGTCTGACTTCACTAACAACTTAACCAGATGTTAAGAAGAGAGAATTTTGAGTTTATTATAGTAAATGGTTTTGAAGTATTTTATTAAAACTTAAGGAAATAGTAAAACTGGAGAGTAGAGTAGTGTTAATAAAAGAACAAGGTAGATTAGATATGAAATAGACTCAGATAGTACTCATTCTCACTTAGGATAATGGATGGATGATCTAATGGTTGTGTGAATGGTAACAGTGCAATATCTAACAGGTGTGGGCCACACATAGATACAACAGAAGTTGCCCTCTTAGTCAGCCAACCGGATTTATATCTGAACCAATAGCCAAGTAGGAGATTTTTTTAGAAAGGTCACTTTATCGACTGAAACAAGTACTTCTTTACAGACCAATCTCAAAGTCAGGTACCCGTGATTGGTCAACATTATACTGCTATATTGCATGGACATCTATTGACAAATGGATGCATCAAACACTCGCAAAAACATTAGTGTAAAGTCTAATTAGTCACAATTTGGCCTCTTCTTGTGTGGCCTGCAGTGGAGTGTTGTATTCTAGATGTCTGTGAGAAATCTACTTCACCTAACGGACCCTACAATCTGAGCCAATCAGAGATGATCACTGATGCAGCACTTCCTGGCACGGTGTCGTCTTTTATGTGGTTCCAGCGTCTATGCTGCCGTTCCCCCGCCACTGTTTGCCGGCCTCCGTCTGTGTTCTCTCTTATCTTGATCACCTGTCTGCGTGTAGGTCTGGCGGCAGTTTCTAATTCTCCCATGTCATTTTACATGTGTGTGGTTTTTGAGGTTTGTCATAGCATGGGAACGTGATGTTGGTTTTGCATCCTGTTGGTGTTATGAGGCGATGTTTGCATCCTTCTGAATGTTGGTTTGTCGAGGTCTGGCATGATTTTTGGAGTGCTCGGTGTGGACGTGTCCCAGATAAGAGAATGGATACACGATGTTGGTTATCAGTGTCTACCAATCTGATATTAAGGGACTGTGCAATAATGGCATAAATTACCAGTACTGTTTGTGATATTGTTATCAGTGTAGACGGATATGATTTGTATCACAGTTGGCTGCTTATTATATTGTCATTAGGTAGTAAGTAGACTTTGACATGGGGCGTGTGCAACGACAGATTTACCGGAGCGGATACAGCTGGGTGGAATCATTTGTAGATCTGTGTTTTAATGGCTCAAAGGCTGATTGTTTGATCACAAATCGAGTCATATAGTTAGAATAAACTATATACTAGCATCTTGACTGAGAAATGTTTGAGTGAACCTTAGTTTTTTAGTTTCATTTTGAATTTTGACAAAGGATATTTTAAAATGTGGTTTATTAAAGCATATTTGGTCAGTCAAGGTATAGATAACATTTGTACAAAATTACGTAATTTTATAATAAAAGTTAGTGAAACTGCACAGTTCAAAGCTACTCTACTCAGTCAGTCAGTTCAGTTGTTCCTGTCCTCTGCAGCTCTCTTACATGTTATGTTGTCATTGCTGTTCTTTTACAAAGTGGCTGTCTTAAACATGTGGCACACATTGCGCCTGTCCCTTTTGCCTCTCCGATCTATTGTAGAGAAATGGCTATTCTGTTTGTGTTGTTGAGATCACTGGGAGAAATAATACATTTTGTGCAGGTCTCTGCAGATCTCCAGATCCTATGTGTTTCACATGTCATCGTTGGCATACATGTGCAAGCATTAGATTCCTTACAAACCTTTAAAGGAAGGCATTCTGTTCCTCTATATCTAATTTGTAACAGGGAGTCTGCCATGTTGAATCAGGGAAAATGTGAAATTGTTGAACATCAAACGGTATCACAGTTAACTCAGGTTGGTTTGGCTATATTGCCAATGAAGCTTGTTTTGAAACTGGATGTTTTGTTTACCATTAATTTTTTGAACATTCTCTGTGATCGTACCTTCCAAATTTGCGAATGCAGTTACGGATTTACTAAACACAATTTGGTGGACAGTATATATTCGACATAATCGTTATAGTCTTAACAACATTATAGTAATAAGTAAATGAAAAACTAAGGACAGATTGCCTCCATTTAATAATTAGTTATCAGGCACTGTATAGTAAAAGTCCCCAAAACTGCAGCGGCAGAATTTGGACTTTTACTATAAACAAGTTAACAAAACAGTGACAAAACAATTAAAGTGTGTCATTGTTGCTGTTTCAGGCCGTATCATAGACAACAGCCCTGCCGAGCGGTGTGGGCGACTGCATGTTGGCGATCGCATCATTGCTGTGAATGGAATCAACATCATGAACATACACCACGAAGACATTGTCAACCTGATCAAGGACTGCGGCTATTCCGTCACTCTGACAGTGCTGCCACAGTTTGGTGAGTGCAGGAACTATGTCACGATGGACAGATGGTGTGAATGAACGCGGAGGAATGAAGCCGTGGATGTGTGTAGACCGACACAGTTGTCAATTTGTTTTTCAGTTTGTTCCTTATCATTCCAGTGACTTATGAAATAATAATTATTTTATTTTTTTGTAACATAAGAACATTAAATACAGTGTTTGTGGTACATCAAAATAATTATGTTTAACAGGTATCAGGATTTATTATATCTGGAGTACCCGGTAGTAACTAAGCGTCCACGTATTGGAACTCTGCACCTGTACTATTGCATTCCAAATAAGCATATATGTACATCAATTTATTTGGACTAAAATTGCCAGCCTATACGGTCTTATTCAGGTCTGTACATTAATTTAATGTTAGCAGTTCCACCCTGTACGTTCTTTATTTGGGTCTACGTTTATTTACTGTTGTTAGTTCCACACTATACTTTTTTATTAGGCACTACATATATTGATTTGCATCGCTGATATGATGTTCTGAGAAATATGTACACATAAAAATTATTCTTGCCGGCGAATCGACGAAGCCGAACGCGCAGTGCTCTTATTCTTATGGCGACATTGTTTATGCCGGTCACCACACCAATCATAGTGATCTTTTCACTAACAAATTGACAAAATACCCATATGCACAAAAGGAGCACTTAGGGAACCTGTGTGCTAAATATAAAGGTTTTATTGAGATCATATTGTGGTCAGGACGTTAGTATTATGGCTAGTAAATTGCGAATCTTGCAGTCTAGGGCTGGGTGATAAAGCATGATTAACGACGTTTCGTGGGTAAATTTGCTACGCGACCATGACCAATTCACTCGCGACCAATTCACGTAGAGTAACATCACCAGACAGTCCTCACTGCAGTAGTGACCTCAATGCGGCACGGCACAGCTACGTGGTAAACGAGCCATAGTGAATCACACCATTTATGTATTTAGGGGTGGCAGGCTTGGCAGAATTAACTACATTATCTTAAGAGTATCCTGCAGAATTTGGCATTGTTTCTATTAATGTAATACTAACAATTATAGGTATATTTCGTTCACTGCAATGTAGGTGTTAACCCATTATTGGATGTTGCCCTGAGGCAATGTACCAGTTTTATACTTTTTGCTTGGTCTGTTGCCATATTTGAGAAAAAAACTACAATCAGTTCAAAATCAGTGCAGCCATATCAAGTTAGTGTATATCAATATTCAGTTCATTTTTTTTCTGTATATGGTCTGTTGGATACAACATCATAACATAGGTGGTGAAGAAATTGGAATGCAGTCGTAACCTTTACAATTTTCACTTCTGGTTTTTTCTCCTAAGGAAACACTTTTGTGGCCAGAATTCCAAGGAAACGTACCTTGTAATGTCTGAATACCCAGGGTACACCACATGCTTTTTTGATGGTTTGACAGAGTTTACAAGGCAACCAGGTCACGTGATAGATAGGTCAATTAAAATGGATGGTATGCCAACTGCGGACTGTATCAGTAACTTGACTATCCAGTGGCCATTCCACTAAAATGAACCGTCATAATTTAATTACTGTTGTTTCAACGTTTGATTTAATACACAGTATTATTGTTTGTTTGATGTAGGCAACGCCTGTTTGCATATAATTATATTGTTGCATTGTCAGAAAGACACCAATTAAAATTATGAATACACACATTGCAACATAATTCTGCAATATTACTGGCTTATACTATTATTCCAAACAGTACTTTCTTTATAATTCCAAGAAATTTCCACCATATACTCTTATTCCGCCCTGTATTCTTATTATAATTTTGAGAAATTTCCGCCCTATAATATGTTATTGCGACCTATACTCTTATTAAAATTCCGAGGCATGTCCACCCTATATATACTGTTATTCCGACTTGTACACTTATTTGGAGTGCAATAGTAGTCAAACGTCCATCTTTATTTGTTTACTTTTCACACCGAACTGTGAGTACCTGGAATACCAGCAGAGGGGTATAATCTTCAATTTAAGCTACAATACTGTGTATAACTGTAGTAAGAGCCTATTTTTATTTATGCACCAAGTAGACATACTTATTTAAGTGTACGCATGCAGTGCAATGCATGATGTGTGTGAACGTTGTCGTGGAGGACTTTTATATGACTTGTTTTGATTAATAAATTTTTCTATTTTTTGATTTTTTTTTAAACTGAGTATACCGGTAGTCTAGTTTTTTAACCCAAGAAGTGACCACTGAAAATCATAACTTTGCTAATATTTGTCATAAAAATATGAATGATGTATTATTTTATTGCTAAAGAAATGCTTTATTATATTAATATTATACTAACTATATCACATACTATTATGGGAATAACACTATCTGAACTTCATCAAAAAAATTGTAAAAAAACAAAACAAAATGTCATCGTGCTGCCAGATAATTACTGAGTGGCTGAATGCGCTACATCCAGTGAGACAAATGTAGCCACATGTTAGCTGCTAAATAACACAAAATGAAACAAATCTGTTGAGAACTTTTATTTTTTTTTCCAACATAAAAATAGGCCAATTAAAGCTGGCCAATCACTACCATGCTCTTTAACATTGCAACCAATGCACTCGCCCGGAGAAACATCGCGCTGCTAATTTGTTGAATTTTAACATAAAAAAACACCCCAAAGTCATTCTAACTACCTGAACTAGTATAATAACCTTATTTATGAATACTGTCATAAGTAATTTTGTCAAAATATTGACGCAGAAACTTGAGATAATCCGAAGTAAACTTTCGAAGCTGAACTCCGCTCTCCTATTTTGTTTTTGACTTTTGCTTTGGAGGGCTGATGACGCTACATTTTAAACCATGGTTCTGATTCGCTGAATTACGTCAGCCGACTGATGTCATTTTTGGCAGATTGGCCAATGACAGAGCTTTCCACATGTGCAAGGTCTAGACTTTATTAATGGATGCGTAAATTCAGTACGGAGGACGAAGCAAAATCACCAAAATGTGGGCGTCAACCGCATCACGTGTGTTTTGAAAGCTACGTTGTGATTGTGTATCATTGAATCTGCTCATGAAATATACACTATCTGTCAGCTATCCATAGATATCAAATGTTCGCGTGTCAGTTGCACATGATGGAAATGAAAATTGTTACAACAAAGGCAGGTATCATTGGGGGCGAATTCGGCCCCGGCCACTCTGAGGGTTAATCACTTTTTTTGTGAGTACACTGATTAACTTCCAAAGTTAGACGACGCGTAGCAAGGAACTAGTATTGTTATGATTGATGAGTTACTAATAGACTTCATCTGTTTCAGACGAGGCATCCAGTCCACAGCAGGTGAACACCTTTCTTACACTTGATTACTGAAATGACGTGTTTATGTCAAATTAAAAAAGTACACTACCGTTGAAGATTGGACGGTGTACAGAAAGAGCCTGCCCACTGTTTCTGCGTAGTCTCATACATTAGTTGTTTTGAAGGCAGGCATTAAGTGCAAATGCTCTCCCAAATAATAAACATGATTTGTTAAAATATACCTGCGCAGTGTGAAGGTATTATAACATACCTGTCCAGTGTGTACAGGAATAAGGTGCTAAGCTGTGGTATTCTTGTCAGCAAAACCTGGTTGCATAAACTGTGCCAGCATCAAGATAGTGTGAGCCAAAGTGTCTTCTGTGCACACCTGTTTAGTTTGACGTCTCCATTTCAGATACCATCGGTAGCCTTTTTTTGGAATGCAATTGTGGGGTATCAGTTTGTGAACAAGGCGACCAACTAGCTGAAACTTGGAAGTAAAACAAACTTTATAGTTGTGAAAAAGTAAATTGGATTCAGTTCTAATCTCCCAACACTGAAAATTCGCAGAAACAATATATATGTAATTGATCATAGGAGTTGGATGAAAAGATTTGTGACATTGGATCCAAGTCAGAGTCTGAAGAGATTGTTTGTTGTTTGCAGCAGCAGACTTCACAAGCCTCGATGATGAACACGAAAGCATTGCCAACCCACACTGACGACAACTCTCAATTGCGAGCCGCCAACTACTCGCCCTTTCACAACATGGCTGACAAGTATGTGCTGGCTTCTGGTGGTGACCTTAGGCAGGCTTCATTTCTGTCAAAATAGTGGCATTTTTCGTAGCATCAAGTTGACAATAATATTGATTTTGTCAAAATGGCATTGATATGAACATGTCACAAGGGATTGTAACAGTTTAAAGAGACCTTGCCTTTTCATAATGTATTATTATAATGTTCTTAGCACTTAATATGTGTAGGGTGTTTTCTGCCTAATTGTGTTTAATAAGCTTGAAACATTGTTTCGTGTAGAAAACAGTTCTGTAGTAAACACCAGCTGTAGCAGAGGCAGGTGGGGCAAAGTGCTAGTTCTTGGATAGCATCATTTGGTTGTCACATAGCAATTTTGAATAGTAATAATCCTGGGTCCCACACGACATGTTGGCGGGGTAAGTGGGGGTATGCTAAACATAATGCTTCTTTGGACTCTGCAAACTTATGACACGATCCCTTATTGTCTAGTAGTAGTCATCTGCATGTTGTCAGACGTGTTTACCTGTTTCAGATACCAGCCTCCTTCATTGCAGTCGAGACACACAGATGCATTGAGACAACGCGGCTTCTCCCCACGGGTAGGTCGCTCCCTGTTGTAGCCGTCGTCATCTTCCTTCACCGGTTGTCGTGCTGTTCTCTCTCCCGTTGCTGCTGCTGCTGTAAACATACATTTAAACTTTGTTCCACATGCCATGTCAAGTAGCCGAATGCAAAATGCCATAATTGCTTGGCGAAAGCAGAAATTAAATGATCAGTAGAAACAAGTTACCGGTAAACATCTAAACTATTATGTAATGGCGAAATCTGAGAGGTCTTGGGTTCGAATCCTCTTGAAGTTGTTTCAAACCTTGGATAAGTTCGTTCTCTCCACGTTGACTTCACTAGGGTTATGAGTACCTGGCTATAGACAGTGGTGGATATTTGTGTACGAACAGTCTTAATTGCAGTGTGGCTGGATGCTTCCCAGAGAAGTCGAGAAGGTGTTTGATTGAACAGGTCTGCCAGGGAGTAGAGTGTAAAGCGCCTTGAGGAGTCCTTAGGACTGAACACCATGCTATACAAGAACTTGTTTTTTGTCTGATTGCTACTATTGGAGAAACTTATTTTTAAATATAAAACCAGCAAGCCTTAACACTAACAGAATGAATACAGTAGTTCTAAATGCAACTCTAGTGTGTGGTTGTTGTGTTGTCAGCCTGTATTGCGAGAGGCGGAGGAGGACCGACTCTACAATGTGGAGCTGCACCGCGGCTCACGAGGCTTTGGCTTCTCCATCCGCGGGGGGAAGGAGTTCAACAACATGCCACTGTTTGTGCTGCGTGTGGCCGACGGGGGCGCCGCTGACGTCGACAGACGACTCAGGGTACGTCATCTCAGTGCATTGTGGGTAGGTCACCTGATGTAGATGCATTGTGGGTAGATCACATGAGAGGTGCTTTCTGGGTAGGTCATCGGATACATGTGCATTATGGGTAGATCAACTGAGATGGGTGCATTGTGGGTGGGTCAACTGAGAAAGAAGGTTGTTGTTGATAGGTCACCTGATATAGGTGAGTTGTGGGTAGGTCACCTTAGGCAGATGCATTGTTGGTAGGTCACCTGAGATGGGTGCATTGTGGGTATGCACATGAGACAGTTGCAATGTGGGTAGGTCACCCGAGATTGAAAAACTAAATGTTCTAAACTAACTAGAAAATATGTTAAGCAGTGAACACACCTGTGCTTCTGTTGTTTATGCACAATTTTGCATATGTCGTCTGTCAAACTCGAAACAACTGAAATCAGTTCATCCCTTAGTCACGGGCATCTGTCGTCATGTTTGTGTTGATATCGCTGTAGGTCGGAGACCAACTGATCGAGATCAACAGCTACAGCACACACAACATTACACACACAGAGGCCATCGACCTCATACAGAATGGGGGCGCCACCGTGCGACTCAAGGTGAAGCGAAGCACAAAGATGCATCCACATTTAGGTGCGCCATTTTTCTGCACTTGGTTCGTTTAGCCATTGAGAATTTGCGGGGGACACAAATTGAGCATTTGTCTTGTTTGAAAAGAGTTATTTTACTATGGATCCTGCAGGATTAAGATATAATTTATGTTGTTTCTGCTATCCTGGCCGACTACGTCCAGCCTTATCATGGAAACAGTCTATATTGATGTCTTATAGTAATGTTTAAAAAAATTTTTTTTTATCTATAATATGGAATAGTTATGCACTTAATGCTTAACTTTTCAGTGTGAAAAAATCACTGGGGTTATAGTACTGTTACTTTCAAGCTAAATGTTTTGATGTGAATTTTCTTGTTAAAATTACCAGATAATTGTAAATATGTGTTCAACCAACTATTTATGACGATGATAAATAGTGTTAATGTTATCTGCTTGAAAACTAGTGGGTTTCATGCTAGCATGTTACATGTAATTAGTTCTGTACTGTATTTATTTGAGTAATAACTAGGAATAGGGCAAGTATTATACTTCTCCCTGTCCCATTTTTAACTTTAAAAAATGTAATGACATTACTAGAATCTTCTATGGTGATGTCATTATTGAAAATAAATGATCTTTCATTCATTCTTTACACCTTGCAGTGCCTGGATCACAACCTGGTCGGGCAATGAAGCCGATACCCAACGGCCCGGTTGGGCAGAGTTCGCCCACCATGGGAGCAGACATGGGCATGCAAGACAACTACTTCCACACCTATCAGCAGAGCATGACCAATGGACCCCACGGCTACTGAGTCAGCCAATCGCGACCAACTTGGAAGTCTGGTTAAATTGTTCGCTGGAGCGTGGTGAGCAGTAAGAAAACCAGTGGATCCAGGGAGGGTCGGTGGGCCACAGGAAGGTTTTTGACAGCAGATGGCTTTGCTGTGAGACGTTCTCTACAGAAGGCATGCGAGGTCGAGCCAAAGGCTTGAAGTACCGATGATCAGGAGACTTTCGTGTCATGATCCCGCGTTGGTTACGTACCATATGTGATATCACGGCTTTGTGTTGCCTTTATACTGCGGTGGGCTGAAGAATTTCAGTATGTTCACGTTGTATATACTTGATCGTTTGTGAGAGTGACACTCCGTGTGAAGTCGTGACAGGCAGTTCTGTGCCGTGCATAATAGTCACGCGAAGTCAGCATGCGGTGGTTGCTTGGAACAAGTTTACACCATCTATTATGTCATTGTTTTTTGTTGCGTACAAACCGTCCGTCTGTCGAGGGTGTTTGTGCCTAGTAGGTGGCGTTGCAGTGCAAGTGAAGTGCCGTGTCGAAAGTGCATGCGTGTGGCAGACATTTATGATGCCTGATATATCACATATCATGTGAGTGTGTGTTGATAAATAGATGGTTGATCCTAATCCGCCCTGATAGTTTCCGCGGACTGTGGTTCATATTAGCCAGCGTGATCCACAGTTTGGTGTCTACGCCACATGAGCAGTGTGATTCTGTGTCGAAACCTCTACAAACAACACTGTCAAGATTTATCACATGGGTCGTGTGTGTGTATAATTATTATTACACTGTGTACGTTTGTGTATATATTACAAGTACCTGCATGCATATAGCTTCCCGACCCGTGCCTTCGTCGGGGTTTTGTTATTTCCTCGTTGAATTGTTAATTTCTTCAATCTGGACAATACTCATAGTGTAGTTGTACGTCTTCTCTTGTGTTGCCGCAAAGTACGATGCGAATAGAAGCATCTGTTGCAAACAGTTTATGTAGATGACTAATTTATGCATTTAGCTACTTTTGTAATGATGTAAAATAGGGTGTACGTGCGTCGGTAACAAACAGTGTAGATTCAGTTTTTTTGTAAATTCCTAACCTTGTCCTTTTGTGTTGTTCACTTTGGTAACCATTATTTTAGTGAATAGAAACAGACACTGTAAAAGGTGGACAGATCTTTTAAAGAGTTGCTCGCCGTTATTTTATGTGTCCGACCATTAGCTGTTCAACACAGGTACGTTTTTAAAACTGGATATTGAAGTGAAGTGTATCGGAACATTCAGATGTTTTTACATGTAAATATTGCACGTGTATATTGAAATCTAGAGCACGTTTCTTACAAAGACGATAATGTGGCGATTATAAACGGTCATCAATGAAATGATGGAAACGCTGTAGAATCATCCAACATGCATGAATAATAGCATTTTAAAGGCAGCATGAATTGTGCGCATGTGTATATTGTTAATGTGCTGCCGCGACTTAAAATACACACCTGTTATGATGTTATTACATCTGTACATTTGATTTTAGCTCAAATTTCTATTGTAACCGATAGAAGTTTCTTTGAAAATCATTTAATATATTATTGCACACAATCATTGAACTAGTACAGGTAGGTTTGTACAGTTATTTATCCAATGTTTACAGGTACTGGGCATGAAACGTGTCCATTCGGGATTACTAACAAATAACCCAGTTACTTTTCTTGAATAAATATGTCGAGTGACAAAATGAAAATGCTAATAAATTTATTACATATTTCTAAGGTTGCTTGTTTGTAGTAATTTATATGCGAAAAGGCATGCTTTGTGCATATAGCCAATCACAAATCCAGTTCGTGAATCTGGCAAAACCTGGTGAAAATCAATAATCTTTGGCAGATTTGGCATTTAGGGCAGCGACAAATATTCTCCACACTGGTCTGTTTTTTGCCAACCTCTCGAGGGTGTCCCAGCTTTGTCCTGCCTCCTTCATGTCTTGTTTCTATTACTACTACTACTCCCCAATCACAGCCGCCTCATTAAGCTGACGGAATATGGTTGCCAAAACATTACCCACCGTGTTGCCCAGTTTTGATATAGCGTTAGCGTCATTAATGTTCCTCTTGATAGGTGGCACTACTGTAGTGGTTAGGGTAAACAAACAACCAGAAAACATGGAAGAAATAATTATTTATTTACCTGTGTAATTACCGCAATACAACAGAACACTGTTGTGAATAATTTACTTCCCTCGTTTACATTTGTATGTATATATACATGTACACTGTACATATATACACATATAATATGAACATGTGTATAATATACATACATGACCATTTCGAAACCACATTAAGAAATATAGATACAGTTAAGACTCGTTTACAAATAAACACTCGTAATGAACAATCTGCCTCGACAGACTTAACACTGTCTTCGCCTGTCGTTACGAGATCACACAGTCAACAGCAACATGTTCATCAACACATCACAGCTGGTAAACACAACCAGAGATTCACACATCATGTCCCACTATACCTACTAGCTTCACACTGAAGATTTGTCATTCAAGCGACATGTTACAATGAGATTCTACCACCAGATGCCTAAGTACAATTAATTTATATAATCATGATCAATACGGCCATGCTGTGGACAACAATGCTTTCTGTGCAGGTCCTTTCTTTCTTCCTCAAAGGAAACACCTCGGAATTAATTATTTACACCATGTTAGTGATTCTGTTGCCGTGGCACCAAATAGAATACACTATAGAATGTAACAACAAATAAATAATTCAGATTAATTTTTACCAAAAAATCTGGCAGTGAAAGACTTCATCTCAACTGGTGTGTTTTCACTGCGGAATGCACTTGAATAAAAATCATTGCTGAAATCACGAGATGTTCTAAACTGGGGCTAATCACACCCAGAGGAATGTATCGACTCTAAGAAAGGAAGATCCTTTTAAATATGCATGGTTCTGTGACTAGTGCAACAGGCTATTATATTCAGTAAGATCAAGTTACGTATACTAATAATTCATGAACATGCATGATCAATAGTCAAGGTGAAACAAACCTCTGATTCTAGTGTCATAAACCAGCTGTTGAGAACTTTATGGAAGCCAGACTTATGGTGATCTACATATTGTTAGCATATACGTATATAAAATGTTACCTAGAAATTTGACATCGGAAATAGACTTGGTCATGTCATAAACGTTATGCACACGTGATAATCAGTGGACTGTGACAGCTTAAATCAAAACCATTACCAGACCATGGTTTTCAATGGCACTGGCTGGTTATGGTGAATATGTTTATACAATTAAAAATTTGGCAGCCACATATCACGTGGACACTGTCGGTGTACATGGATTAGCGACAGTGAGTTTATCCACTATATCCAGCATTGACGAGTGTGACACAAACTGTTCCAATCAGGTTAACAGATATACTTAAGAACAGCATACACGCTTTGAAGGAAGTGCAGAGCTTGAATACATGATTTGAATGCCATGATATGATAAATTTTGAAAGTCATCTAATTACTTATTTATTGTCAGTAAAAAACTGGATTGACTGTCAGTTCAAGATAACAACTGAAACATGTAAATAAATCAGTTCTTTGGGTGGTGTTTAACATGATACATATGTAGTTGAATTCAGTTGCTTGGTTGAGTATATAAAAATATATCACAAAGTCAGTTCATGGACGGAAGTGTGCAAGTCTTTGCTTTAACTTTAAGGGCAAGTCTTTAACAATCAACAAAAACAACAAAACATGACAATTATTAGTGCTATGCCATTGTGAGATTGTTGGAAGCAATCCTAACCCAGGGATGGGGCGTAGTCAAAATGTGTGCTTATTTCTCTGACTGTCTTCAGTGGCATACCCAGGGTTTTTTTTTGGTTTCCCGGAAACCCCCCCAAATTGTTCACTATTGTATGATCCATACGGTAACATACAGTACCAGTGTACCCAAGGTTTTTTTTTTGATGCCTGGAAACCCCTCCAAATTTTTGCACTGCTGTATGATCAGAATGATGGCAATGTAAGTGAGTACGCGGAAGGATGACGGTAATACCCATAGGCGCAGGAACAGGTTATAACTTGGTTTTGAACAGCACTGTCGCCCCTTGTTTTCGGATGTCATGAGTTCACAGCCGAGACAGCAGAGAAGGTAAAGTTACAGCGGCGCAGCGCTGAACAATTTTCAACAGCACCCCCTCTGCTCCCGTCGTCACAGTCGAGCCAACCGAGACAGCCACAAGGTGAAGGAAGATGTGAAGATATGTGGTGGATCTTTCAGTGGTGCCGAGAGCATCACCCAGAGACCCGTCCTGTGGATGGGTAAAATAAAAAAATTTGGACCGACAAAAATGTTATCCTGGGCGAGACCCTGGTGGTGCTGAAGCTCCAGTAGCCCCCAATATGAATTTAATTCCCACGCCACTGGTAATACCCATTTGGAAACCCCCCAACATGTCAATCCTGGGTACGGCCCTGATCTTGTACCATGCTACTCCAAGACACATGCTTGTAACGGAAAGTGAAATGAACTTATTCTATTTTTTACACAACATGGGAATTTCTATACCCAAATTGTGAGGAATCTAGAGGTCCAAGTAAGGTTGTCATCATTGGATAATTTTGCCTATAGATCTAGGACATAGTGGTCCAACTCTTCAACGAACACATCTGCATAAATAAGTAGGGATTGTACTTTACGCATGGACGGTTTGCACTTCAGGAGGACTTTTCACATGAATATAGTGCATTTTACATGTATATCATTAACTGTGTTCATTGAAGAGAATGACAACTACAGGGCATAGATTGACATTCCAGCCAATGACATTCAGTGTGTCATCATTTTACACAGCTATCACAGAGAGAGAAGAGAGACTCCAGAATTTCTCCCCCAGACGTCCCACTTGCGACAGAAGGAGTGACATTACATCAGGTTACACTACTGGTTTATTACCACCATGAGTTGTTCCGTGAGCCAGTTGATTCCCTCTTCCAGACCCTCCCCTGTGTGCGCGTTGCTTGCACAGATGTGCCACGGCTTGTCACGAATTCGCTCCACCTCGAGCATATTTGAACACTTGACGCTAGACAGCGCGTTCCGCAGGTCCATCTTGTTGGCAAAGAAGAGAATCGGGATGCGCCTGCAAACAATGTCAACATGCGAGAGAACCATGTTCAACTCGTCTTTCGCTACCGACATCCGAAGCCTGTCACTGCTGTCAAGCACAAAGATGATCCCGTGGCACTCGCGGTAGTAATGTTCCCACAGGTTGCGGTACCGACCTTGCCCAGACATGTCAAATGCCGTGAACGACAGCGATTTTGTCATGAACTTCTCGACGTTGAATCCAATTGTTGGCACAATGTCATGGCGTTTCGCTTCTTCGGGTTTCAGTTTGTTTAGAATTGTTGACTTGCCACTGTTATCGAGTCCAATGACGATGACGTTTGCATTTTTCTTCTTCATGCCAAGCCAATGCGCCAGTGTGTTGAAGAAGCCCATTGTTATGTTGACACCCGTGAAGGATAGCTGCTGTATCTGGTGATTCTAATGTCGTCGTGTCAACGAAAAATACCAAAGGATACCTGAAATGAATTCAAACTTTAAGTTTAGTATGTACTCTAGATTCTATAAAACATACACAGACAATGATAAATAGTGCTATCAGCCTTTAATCATATTAGGCTTTAAGAAATGTTGTTTCTTCCCAACTATAGTAAAGGAGTTGAATTCTCTACCTCCATGCCTAAATCACTAAATTAATTCCAGGATAATACCATCCAACATCTAAGAACTTAATTAAACAAAACCAAGCCGCCCACTATGCCTATGCCATGCCCATGGTCCATGCCGCCCACTATGCCTATGC
Organism: Escarpia spicata; assembly: GCA_963995525.1. Lineage (NCBI taxonomy): Eukaryota > Metazoa > Annelida > Polychaeta > Sabellida > Siboglinidae > Escarpia > Escarpia spicata. The sequence goes on along the minus strand of OZ023205.1, from coordinate 49,644,333 downwards.
CATGCCCATGGTCCATGCCGCCCACTATGCCTATGCCATGCCCATGGTCCATGCGCACTAGCATGATGGCTGATGTGTCCATAGTACATTTTATTTGTCACAATTAATACATAATTACACTGCTTTACAGACACAGGACAGTCAGTCTTTCGAGTTTTGATTTGTTACAGACGCATATGATAATATGATGCCTAGGCTATGCCTATGAGTATGGCATATATATATATAATATATATGTGTGTATAGTCTATAGACTCTAGTCTAGACTAGTATTATGTATACTATAGTATATTTATAAATTATGGCTCAGTTTTCAAGTCCGTGATAATAAGTTGCTACACGAATTAATAAAAAATACGCCAGTTGCTATATCAAGATGGGCACTTCTGGCATGTCATTATGGCATGCCATTTATGGTTTACTGCGTCCTGTTGCTATGCCTCTGGTCTGCGAGCTGTCATCAGTCTGTCAATTATCACGACAGTGAGTTGACACTTCGCTACCGGCGAAACGTTATCAGCGAGAGCATTCCCTTTACGCCTAGTTACCACTCGGGTATATATTCTATGCTTTAATTATGTACGCGTTAAAATACCTACCGTCCTGAATATAGTTATCATATATTTAATATTCGTCGTGCTTACAGCCACCTTTCGGTTTTCACGTTCGGCATTTGTAGTGTTTTGTTCACGAATTCATGCCCATAATTCGTTGCGCGAAACGGCGCACGCGCATTTCAGAACAGCGGCGGAAGCGGCAACATGAGAACGTTTAAGAAAAGTCTCCCATGAAATGCATGTTTAACGCAGTATAATGTTTGTGTGTAAGAGAAGTTTATTTGTTAACCGAACAACATATTTACAAGCTATGGTACAGCGAACAAGTCATTTTCAAATATGCAACCGTCTTGCATCACACAACATTAATCAGTCAGTATCTAGATCAACTCGGAGTTTGAACTCGCATCTACATTTCATACCCGCGTCCGTCTACACTTTCGCTCCCAATCCCATCCACCGGTACCGGTCGTTTTATGCAGCAGTGCTAGTCAAACATATAAAACTCTAAATAGTCACATAGGCATAAGAGTAGTTTCAGAGACAGAACCGTTTCATACTATCGTAGCCGTAGGCTGACAGGCACAGGCCTCGGCACATGTTTACTGAATGTTACATAAATAAGAGTCCATCACAACCTGTATAAGTGTATTGTAATAGGCTATATATATATAGCTATAAAGGTTTGACACCCGTTATACCACGGAGAATTAAGAATGAAGACAGGGACACATTTATCATGACAGAGATACAATCACTTGCTGAAGGTGAAGCCATCTTTCAAAACTGAAAGAGTTGCACTTAAATTAATGTTAATTGGTCATTTTGGGCCACTGACCTTCATTGATATGTGCAGTGAAGCTATATACATGTCACTTTGCCCCTTGGTAAATTAATTCTACGCAATTTACTAGTATTCTTTTCAGAAATGTCAGATAAGGGATAGTCTTGTACATTCTCCAACTAAAAAACTTGGTTATTGTTTGCCTGAAGTTGAACGTTTTTGTTTTAGATGGTCATACTAGATGCTAATACAAATGTCATCACACAAAGACAGATAGCACATGAGTGCTTGGTAACCATGAAGGTTGCTTGATAGATATGATCATAACGTACACGATTGAAGCAGTGTCAATCCAAGATGGCTACTGACTTTTCAAGGAATGTGCTTCGCGTGGCGATTGCACAAATGTGCCAGAATCTGGGCTGGAATTCGGTGCAGTCGACTGCCATGGAGATTCTGACGGATGTATTGGAGCGATACATGTGTGAGATCGGCCGCTTCTCGTGTCGATATGCAGAACAGTGTAAGTTCTACTTCAGCACGAGGGAATATGTATCCTGTGGATGTAGATACTGTTCTATGTTGATGAACTTATATAAAATCACTTTTGTGACAGTAAGATATAACTTTTCATACAGATTCTAGTGGTAAATTTATCTTGGTGTGATGATTTGTTCAAAAGTTATGAATTTTTTATTATTTAATTTTGTAGGGCTTTTCTCGTCCAAAAACGAAATTGGCTAAATAAGCATGCTCACAAAGCTGTGGAACATGTGTATATACTTGGAAACCATACCTAAGCATATAATCTTGTTTCATATATCATATAGATTGCACTTATGTTTTTCCAGGAAGAGAAACAATAAAATAGCTTGAAAACACCACCTTAAAAATAATGAAGTGCTGTATCTCAGCTTCTAAGTAAGATACAGAGACAAATGTGGTATCACTGGAATCAGAAGAACTGTTTCTATAACTTGCATGCATTTTCAAATTTACACAGTTGAACACTACTGAGATGATAAGCAAGAAAAATTGTGTTCAGATACCATTCATGACACCATCTATCTTGAAATTCTGTTGTACGCCTCCACAATGTCTTCAATGCACTCCACAGGCCAAACACGGCATTCACTGCTCAAAGGCAGAACATTGAAGTCCCACTGAAAGATGTAGTAGGAATCAGTGACAGCAACATCATCCACTTTGGGCCATTTGAAATATTCTTTTCAGCTCTTTGACTGTTCCAAGTACTGTACCATGACACTCCGGGTGATGAAGACCTCGATCACCTGTCCTATATAGAATGTCTGGTCGTAGAAAGTTGCCACCCACTGTCCCTGCCTTGAAAACGAGAAGCCAGTCTCATTAGTGGCAGCGTCTGTAGTGTCTCGTCTGGGCCTTGGTTGTGGTGGCTGCAGCTCATCATCTGGAGGACACCGAATAATAGATGGCTGTGGATTCAGGATATCTGGTTCATGAACAGGAGGTGGTGAGGGAGGGGCATAGGGTGGGTCATCTTCCTCCCCTGGCAGGTGGTCTTGTAAGGCCCTTGTGAGTTTGTTAACAGTCCCTGAGAGATTTAATGTCCCTTTTTTGTTCAAGACTATCTTTTGGAATCAAATTTCATCCTTCAAGACCTCCTTTACAACACCTAATTTCTCCCTGCTCTCTCCTAATCTTTTTCGTAGGTGTGCGACATCCACTTTTGTGCACAATGCCCCCCGTGGGCTAGCACAAGGCCCCCCGTGGGCTAGCATCTTTCTATTAAGACGGGCTTCTTTCTTGCTGCAGTAGCCTCTTCTTCCTCTCATTCTTGAGAAGTTTTTCTCAGAACTTCAGCCGCACAATTTGCTCTTGTCGTCTGTGACGTCTGCGCTAGAGGTTGCTTTCTCTGCGAGCGATTGACAGCAAATGTGTAGCCTCTTTAGGTTTCTCTGCGAGTTACTTGGAGGTCTTGTTGTGGTGCAGTATTTGTGTTGTTGACCTGTGATGGAACGAAGTGTTACTTCTCTTGCCCATGTCGAAATCCAACCCTCCAAACATGCTTTTGCCAAAGAGGTTGGTGCGGGGACAGTGAGCGAGAGTCTGTTTGTCTTCTGTGGTGAGAGTGTTGCCAAACTCTCCTGGCTCCAGAAACTCTTTCAGCTGGCCCCTGGTGGTCACGAGGATGTCCAGCATCATCTTGCTTAGTGCATCTTTCACAGTGTCAGAGTGTTGTGCTGCAAATTTGAAGACTTGTGCTCTCACTGCGTCATTTCGAATGGCGCGTCGAACAAACTTTGATGTTTGCAACGTCACTTCATCGGCCTGTTGATTTGCGTGTCGTGAATGAAATTACCATATTTTATGCTGAATAAATAGAAAAAAGCTTACTCTTCAATCTGATAGGAGATGAGTCCGAACTTTTGTCTCTGTCACTGTGAAAACTCGCCTTCAACTGTTCCTTCTTAATTTTCTCCCATTTCTACCATATGTACTGTGGCTTGATTGGTCTCAAAATGAGGCTCAAAGTGTCCTCTTTCTTGCCATTGGAAGATATTTTTAGTAACTGATGAGCATGCGAATCACCACGATTCAGAAGGCACTTAGGGGTTCAACACAAACTCTCGCCAGCCTTCATGGCGGCCTGGATGAGCCGCCGATGGTTAGGTAGTTCGTTTATTAATCTAAGCTACTTATTGTGCATAATATACAATAAAACACGCACAGAAGGAAAAACAAGACATCAGATGGTTGTATACATATTTTTAAAATTTTCATTCCGTTGCACGAAAGGCAAGATACAGCAGATGTAAAATTACAAAAACCGGGTCAGATTTACACCGTTTCCCACTTTCGCTGGCCTAATTGGAGTACCTATTATTAGTGACACAGCACAAACTTCCCTGAAGCATAGTTATTCAGAGGTCTGCATTTATTCTTAGTAATTAATATTATAAATCATAATCTAGAAAATACAGCAGTACCCTGAAACTATGTAAATACTAAATAGCTAGACAAATCCATGAACCAGTGGCGCCACATGGTGGACAACCGTTCAGTTCATTGTGACACCACTAATAATTTGCTTAGATGAACATGATGTAGCAGTCTCATGTCGCCATCCCGGCATTGTGTTGACTTGAACGCAAGCTTTATGACAGCCATTTTAGACAACTCACAAGGTCTACCCAATGGCAAGCAGCCTGACGGTTGGATACAGAGCACGCTGACCAATGTGTTTTTGGATTTTCAATGCCTAAACTGGTAGATTTGTCCTAAAAATGACTACAGATTTGATGGTAAGCAATGGATTTACATGTACCAACGATGAGTCTAGTATGCAAAATCTGGCATGTTCTGCCTATAGTTAAAATCGTTTTGATTGCTTGGATGGACGCAAAGCTGGATGACTTGCCTCTGGCCATCTTAGAGATGGGTTATTCAATGTCAAACTGAACGAGTGGATCAGTACACGTGTACCTGATGTTTCAGTCGGTCGGACGGATGCGAACCTGGACGACCTGGGTCTGGCCATCCAGGAGATGGGTATCAACCTGAACGAGGTTGAGGACTACATCAAACACGTCGACCCCGTTCCCTTCGCCATCGACGTGCCTGCCTTCCCCGTACACATGCCCAACCACCTCAACTTCCCCAAGCCCAACAGTCGCGAGCTGAGGGAGAGGGAGGATCACGTTCCCCCTCATCTACCCCCGCTCAACTCTGGTTGGAATGGTCAGTCCCACCTTTACTCAATCTACACAAATTCTATGTTTCAGATTTATTAACATAATGACAACTATGTTTGTGTAATTAATCTGTCTTATTCCCAAGAATAAATTATAAACTGATTCTGAATGCTTTGTCTCATATGAGAGATAAACTGACAGGGTTTTTGTTAAGAGCCGGACCTGGGTAATTTACCCGGCTTTGGCGATCCGTGTACCCGGCTATCGCAAAGCCAAAAAAAAGAATTTTAATAGCATCTGTTATTCACAAGACACAGTTGTCGAGTGTCGTGGTTGACAGTATTATCAACCAATAACCGGCCTGCCATAGAGTTAGATGTGTAAGTTCCACAAATAGTTCAGTGCATCGATGATGATTACGACATAACAAAACTGCGCAGTCGACGACAGTAATTTTGACTGAATCTGCAAATTTTTAAATTCCAAAATTATATTTGCAACTATTTTTCGGTCCATTATTGTTCATCACGAATATTAAAAGTAGACGCGTTACATGTTGTATACTAATATTTTAGTGATGCTGATATGAACGATTTTATTAATAACAAATAATTATTACGATAATAGGAATTAGACAGTTGTTTTCCTTGCTATTTTTATTTTACAATGTTGCAAAAACTTGTTATGTTTAATATGGTATATATTATCAAAAATAGATAAGTGAGCGTAAAGTGAACAACTGTCAAACACGTTCCAAAAACGCCTTTTGAACGACTGCTATTACCATTACGGTTCGTCGGATCCCAACAATATTGATGTCGTTTGAAAGTTTAAGCTTTCTGCTATTCAAACCTATAAATGGTTTCCTGATAATCATTCCTGAAATTAACCCAAAACGGACCTACAACCGGGCCCGTTCTGGTGTCTTAGACACTGCGAACGATGTTGTTTCGTTGACACTCTTCACCAAACTACCGATTGAGACACCACTATTTTTGATTTCATGGTATAAACTCCACCCACTTTCAAACGGCTGCTAAAATGACATACGCGAAGTAGGCGTGACGTCACAATCACGTATATCAACCAACCAACCAACCAACCAACGCAACGAATTTAGACCTGTTGGGTGGCGTACGTTATTGTGACGTCACGCCGACGTAGAGATATATCGGTTTCGCTGCGATCAAACCACATCAATTTCGCCGCGGTTTAAAAGTGGGTGGAGCTTATAACATGAAATCAAGAAATGGTAAAGTGCGCATGTCTGAACCTATGCAAATGAGGAATACAGCGCCACAATCGGAAGATTAGTGTACTGAGTACCAGCCGCCAACATCGTTCGGAACCGTACAGAACACCGAAAACGGCGTGATTGTAGGTCCGTTTATTTGTGTTCTTTAAACGGTTACTGTGAAAAATCTAGATGACGCTAGAATAACAAAAGTGCATCCTTTCAAATGATACCAAGATCGTCGGGACAGGACGAGCCGTGACGGTGCTAGCGACCGTAGAATTTCATGTTTTAGACGTGTTCTGGGTTGTTCATTTTTCGCTCTCTTATCTATTTTTGATATGTATATATATATATGTATGTATATATATAACATATAACACTGCTATAAAATGTTGACTTGGAGCTTGATTAATATTGGACATTTCTGGATTTCATTTCCTCCATGGTGGTATTTAATGGTATTTAAACAATGAATACAGATGGAACTCAGTGGGTAGTACACACAGTGAACCTACACTGATTGAAGACAACTAGCAACTGAATTGTATGAAATGGTAAAACATAATTGATCTGCATGATCTTTTTAAACAGTTAATTTAAAGAAAAAACATTAACACATCAATGAATTAACTACAACTGTAGTTGTAATAATAAGTCAAATCAACTGTCTACAACTATATAGGGTTACATCACGTAAGTCATGTATCCGTAGTGGTCTGCACTCTGCAATCCCACAACACGCTGTGACTAGGTCAGAGCATGTCATGTGGTCCCTGCTATGGGGGTCATTTTCCATGCTATTGGCACACTTAACAAAAACCCTGGTCAACTAAGAATGATCCAAAGCCTGTTATTATATATGTTGCAGAAATTGTTGTGTAGTATATATATGAGTAAGAAATTACACACGTTCTTGGTAATACTTTTTTAAAATGAAATAAAAAATAATTAAAAGATGAAGGAAATTGTTGATGCATTTCTGTGCAGCATAATACCAGAATATTTTTCCAGCTACAATGGTGAACAAGAAATTGCTAACAAGTGAACCGTTAATTGTTATTTTAGTGACCATTTGTTTAGCTGCAACCAATGCTGTTGGTTTCAGAAGAGGTATACACCCCCCGAGCCCCTTCTGCCGCCTCAGCAACATCGGGGCCGCCACAGGGGTCACCGAAGCAGGGGGCGCCACTGGTGCTTTCACAAGGAGGCAGTGCAGAGAAGCGAGCGTTCTCTAGTCCAGTAGATGGTGTGTCTCCAGTTAAGAAGCCACGGTAAGTGGCAAACTTCATCGAGCTACTGTTTTGTGTGACTTTGAAACAACCTCCATATGAAGGAACCTTGGTTGTCCAGACACTGTGGTTACCAGCAAATTAATGAGTTTGTTGTCAACATATGTAAATCATATACATTTGTCGACTAAATCTTGACTTGTACATCAGTTTGTGTCTTTCTTTGGAAATTCAGAACCCATGAAATTTTGATCGGACACTGAGGCTTCTGAATTATTACCATGCAGCTAAAGGCATTCCTCAACATTGTAAAATCCAACACTATTTTTTAATATTTATTTCAGTTGTATACACAATGCATGTTGGTTTCCATTTAAAGGCGGTGTAGAATTATTAACCAATAGACAACTACTTGAGGGTTTCCAATAATTGTAATATCTAAAATTTTGTAGCACATCTAAATTAACTGGTACTAACTATTACATTTCTTAATAAAATATTACTACGATAGCATCATCTATGATGTGAACCATATATTGACACTAATATGACCATTATGAATCACTCAAAATGTTGACTGCCACACCAAATATTGAGGTGTTTGGTGGTCGTTTGAACCAGTACAAAACTGCAATGTTATTAATGTATGAGACCACCCACTAAGCCAACGTTGATGTTTGCAGTGTACTCCCAGACGACGTACTCCACAGTCACTACGAAATGAAGGGTGTCGTAATGACGACGTCTGGCTTCCTGTCACCAGTCAAGGGGCAGGGTAAAATGCCGGATGCCCGAGCACCACCAAAAATGCCCCTCTACCCCGCACCGTCCCCCACAGTGATGGAATCAGGGACGAGTGGATCGGAGGTCAGGATGCCCGTTGAATCAGGTGGCGATTCTGGCAATAGACAGAAGGTAACGCCAGTAACAGGGGTCGTACCTAGCCCCAAGGTGAAGAAGAATCTGTCGTCGTTTCCCAAACACATCATGAAGGGGACAAAGTCGCCGCGCTCCCCCGCCAGGGCAAAGTCCCCTGGGAGGTCAAAGAGTCCAAAACGGGGAGCGGATGAGGGCAGCCGGGAAGACGGGAGTAAACTGAAGGAACTGCTGATAACTGGCGACTCGGCGCTTGATCTCACAATGAGGCCGGCCGAGTGCAGGTCAAAGGGTGAGGAATACGGCGAGATTCCGAGTTCACCCGAACACGATCTCGTTATCGCCGATGACGAGGACCCAGAGGTGAAGCAGCGGCGCTTGACCTCGTACTGCGACACGATTAACCTCGTGGTGCGGGCGTCACGCGAGGCCGTTCAAAAGGAGGAGGACGAAGAACGGCATCTTGGGAAGGGAGCGGAGACGATGGTGCGTGAACGCCAGATCGTGATGGAGCGGCTGGAGAAGGAAAAGATGGAGTGGTTCCGGGAACAGGAACAGCAGATCAAGCAGGACATTGAGGTTGCGCTGCAGGCGAAGAAACAACTAGAGATGGAACGGCAGCAGCGTGAGCATGCTCAGATCTCGGAGAAGGAACGGGAGGCACACATCGACGACACCATCAACGACGTCATCGCAAACGCCACCGCGGAAATCGCGCAGATAGAGGACGAAGAGTCTCGGCGAGAGAAAGATGTCTACGAGTTTGACGATGAGGATTTCGCTGCTGTAGTGAGACCGTCTGTCGCTCTACATCCGAAACTCAACGAGAAAGAACCTGCGAAAGACCTCGCGAAAGACACGAAAAAAGATGTGACGAGCGAAAAAGTGAAGGATGTCACAAAAGACGTTTCGGTGTCGAAAGATGCCAAGAAGAGCAAAAGCAAGAAGCTGAAGATAAAGATCTCGTCAGAAGCAGGCATAGTGAAAGAGCCAGGATTGAATGACGATGTGGTTGATATCAAAGAGAAGTTAAAACAGAAGCTTCAGATGCGAGGGTCATCACCAGAGCCACCTGGTGGGCACATGGAAGACGTTCCAACATTTGCCATCTCTGCGAGGCCGACAGTAATAACAAAGTCTCCAAATAGAACATCATCACCTTCTCGTATACCTGCTGTCAGTTCACCGTCCGCTACGGCTGACTCTGCAGTGCCATCTGGTGCTGATAGTGGCAAGGATGTCTTTGTTGCTGTGCCATCAATCCGGATAGAAAAGACAACACTGACTATAAAGGTAGGTCAAGGATGTATTCGTTAGTGGCAACTCAAAAGTATCGATGATGCAAGTCGGAACTTGTCAGTATTTCAGAGTTTTGTATCGACGAAGAATTGTGCCAGCAGGCTATTGTCAATTAACAGAAAACACGGCTAGCACCAGAAGACATGAAACCAAATAATAATTTTTAAAAAGTATTGTAAAAAGTCTATATTCATACAAAGATATTTTGGATTGAAATAGCAATAATTTGTTAGCAAGACTTAGGGATCATCTCAGAACATTGATGTCTGATATAAGACAAAATTACTTTTTTTGGGGGGTCAGAGGCAGTTTCGTCTGATGTCAGACATTGATATTTAACATTTTGGGCCAATACTGTTAACATATTGATGTCATCATGACATCATATGATCATATCACTTTACAAATTTTCGTCTGAATGGGAATGGTGGTGGGCTGATGCCAGATGAAAGTAATTTTGTCTGATATCAACATTCTGAGATAATCCCTTAATTTTATATCGCTGGGCAGGGAGATACTTGGAACAACTTTTTTTAATAGTGCGAAGTAGGATAGCATACTGTTTTGTGGACACCTTACAGAGAATCTAATCCTAAATATTTATCGGTGTGATTTGACGTCATGCTGAATGATGAAAGAGTTCACAGAAAAAATACAACTCGGTGATAGCTTTACTAATTTAAAACTAATTTTTTGAAGACAATCCTAAATGTGCATTTAACGCCACGGGGGCATGAGGGTTGGCAGAACTAACACGCCTCTGTTTATGCTGTAGAAGGGAGACCGGGGTCGCGAGGGTCATGAGCACAAGAAGAGCAAGAAGAAGAACAAGGACAAGGCGAAGAAACACGAGAAGAACAAGGAGAGGCGCGAGAAGGAGCACAGTGCTGGCCGCGAGGAGAGGAGGAAGGAGAAGAAGAGGAAGAAGGAAGAACGCAAGAAGGAAAAGAAGGTATGTCTCGGGGGTGGGGTGGGGGTATGGGGATTTGGCTGAGCTTGTCTGAAAGGGTTGCCGTGAGCTGTTAGTAGCATTACCACAGCGGCCGCCGCGTCTGTTGGATCTGGCCAGTTCTGATGCTAACTATGAGAGGCCACCGGTCACGCAGCCCTTACATCATTCAGTCCGCGTTAAATAAGACATATTTAATATCACTGGAACGACAAGATAATGTTCTTTAAAATGGTATAATTTTTTTTTAAATGTTCCTTTATTTGACAAACTTATCGTTCGTTATTTAGTGATGATGCGCGCTAAAACTGTCATGCTGACTGCGTTCCACAACAGTATGGTTTTCGCAAAAACAGGTCACGGCAAATTTAAAACCTTCACTTGTAAACCTATTTGGATCATCATGAGTTCTGTTCGACCAATTAGAAGATGTGTTCGTCTTCACTGCAGACGTACGAAGTTTCTGCGGTAAACCTAACAAAAGTTATGTTGAATTATTGTGTAAACATGAATTTTTGATAATGTTATTGCCTAAATGTATATACACACCTATGTGTCAGTTTCATACTGTTCAGATGATATATGTTATGTGACATTTGAAAAAGGTTTACAAGTGCGGAAATCGCATTTTGTGTGACCTAGTTGCATGGTTTTTGAGAACGCCATTGCAGACGGTGACGCTGTGTTAAAAATAGACTAGACGCTTGATAACATCCGCATGTCGCTCGATATCCGCCAGGCGGATTTGGCGCCTAGCTGTCATGCAGACAAACCATATTCACAGTACATTGGCTACACTTAAAATTTATTTTAATCTTGAAATTCAGGAACCTGTATTCCAACCTGACTCTGTTAAATATAAAATAAGAACTTATTACATTTGTTTTTTGCGTACTAATAGTAATAATTAGCCAGTTTAAGGGGTATTTCCACCATTATAATATTCAGTTATTGCCATAATTATATTATTGGTTTGTATAATTATATGTTATTTAATTAATAATTATATATGCCTATGTTTATATAGCTGTTATAACAAGAAGGACTAACAATACAATTTGAGTTGTTGGTGCAATTATTCTTTATTCTATGCTTTTAAATGCAGGTATCTTTCATGGACCCTTTCTGCAATTCGTATGGCTAAGTATAACTAGTATAGACATTAATTATGCAAAGTGGGAATTAAGTGACATCTAATTATAGTAATTAAACTCTTTATGTAGTACTATGATAAGAAGCACTAAACGTTAAATGATAATGCTTTTGAAAAATTGTGTAACACCAATGGGGATTCCACATTTACTATGTTCACCATTTTGTTTTATGATAATTACATAGTCATTTATGCAAATTATGGCAACTGAGTGAGTTCTAATGAAAATGTTTGTGTTGTACTATTTTACTATGCCTCAAATATTAATGATGTGCTTACGTATTAAAAAATTGGAATTCTACATTTAATATGTCCGCCATTTTATTTTATGCAAATTACGCCATTATTAATACAATTTGTGGTAATTAATTGACAGCAATGGAATAGTTTATGTTGTACTGTTGTAAACGTCATTACAGAGTTAATTACATGCTTAAAACAACAATTTCTCCAGAAACACATTGGGAATCCTCATTCAATATGGCCACCATTTTGCAATAATTATGCTAATGATGCACCAGTTTTGCAAAAATGTTGGCATTGAAATGAGCTATAATGAAACAAGATATGTTACACTTTCTAAAACCCTGTAAATATACACTAAACAATTAATGACATGGCGTGAATTGCATCTTGTTACAGTCTAGGATCCAATATGTCGGCCATATTATGCTAATTAGGTCATAAAATATGCAAATTAGGTCGACAAAAATTCCTAGTGTGAAAATACCTACATATGCAAAATTTGAAGTCATTACCTCAATTAATGACATCTGTTGTGAAAACAATGACACAAATTTTAAAATAGGGGGGCACCCTGGAAATACTGTGATCCTATTCTTTCTGTGTTATTTTTCATGCTCACCGTTCCAATGAAAACCCCTGGGGCAGTAACCTTTCCAACTTAATAACTTTGTCAGTAGTTGTCCGATTTTCATGAAATCAAAAACATTTACTTCAGAAGAAGAAGCTCCTTACATGCATAACAAAATATGTGGTAATGCTACTGCTACTGTTATTGAAATGATCATGTGGTTTCTGGCAGGCAGTAGCACTAGAAGAATGGAGATACAGCCAAACCTTACTTTTTATCACCTCGGTAATACAGCCACCTCGCAATTAAGGTCTCTAGTTACAAGTTATTTATATATACAGTAAAGTGTGGGAAATAAAATTTGTCTTCAGCGTAATCGACCCCAAACAATACCCACCCTGAAATTAGTGATAGTAATCTGTATAACTATGTCGTCTGTGTTTCGTATCATCTTATTTTAGGAACATATTCGATATGTGACAGGAATCTGTCATCCCTAATCTTCCTTCCTAATTCTTCCTAGTCGCACCAAGAAGAGGGGAAGAGCCTTCTGATCCCTAAACTGACGTTCAAGTTTGGTTCTGGGAGTGGGTCATCGTCAATCAGCGTGTGTCGCAGTGACACACCGAAGGCGGCGCCACCAGCCGAGCCCGTCAAACTGTGAGTATTTGTTATTGCCATAACTCTTGGAAATGTTGTGCACAACCTGTGAAACAAGCACGGCTGAGGAAAAGATAGCCGAGGATTGAAATGGTTGAATGATAAATTTAGGGACCTTTTTAGTAATTAGAAAACTCATCAAAATAAAATTTTCTCTGCCGTTTAATTTGTTCCTATAATTTAAAGTTCAAAGGAACAGTGGAAATTAATCTGAGCATGCATTCTTTTCAGTTTAATCTCAGAAGCCAGTAACCTAGGCAAACATGTTCTGATGTCTATTTTGGGTTGTGAAAAATATCTTAAAGATCTTGGTAATCACATATTGAATCATGTTGACTACATAGAACATGCTGATTTAATTTGTAATTATTTTGGTAGTCTCTGGGTTAACATGCGTGTTCATGGTAATTGGTTTCAGGGTCATCAGACCTCCCGTGGCACCCCCTACAGCTGACCTAGATGTCAAGCCAGTCCCAAAAGTCGCCTCTCCGCCTCCCAGTCCCAAGTCCCCCGTCCCTGTGCTTCCTAGTCCTCAACCTTCACCACCTCCCAGTCTCCCTCCCTCCCCCGTACACAAGCGTTCACCCTCTCCACCCCCACCAAGGAGGACCCCCACTCCCACCCTTGTATTCACCCCCTCCCCAGCCCGCTCAGCTACCCCGACGTTCATCCCTTCCCTGCCCGACTCCCCCTCCCCAACCCGTTCCCCCGAACACATCATCCTCCGCTCGCCCTCCCGCTCAATATCCCCGGAACCCCTTTCTCACTCTCCCGTTCCCACCCCTTCCCCGTCTCCCCCACCCTGCTCCCCCACACCCCCACAACGTTCTCCCACACCCCCACCCTCACCCCCACCCCCACCCCGTGCAACACCCTCCTCACCTCCCCGAAGACGATCCCCATCTCCCCCGCCTCCTGCGAAACCCTCCCCCGCACCCTCCCCTCCGAAACACATCTCACCCCATCCCCCATCCGACTCCCCCAAACCCATCCTTCTATCCCGACCAACCCTGGCCGCCCGGAAGGCCATCCCTCCTTCCCAGCGCAAGAAACAGGCAAAGGGAAAGCGGACTGCTTCAGCTTCCCAAGTTGCACCCGCATCACCCCTTCCCCCTCTCCCACCAACCTCCGCTGCACTCGCCTTCCAAAGGGGAGTCATCTCGGAGACACAAGGAACCATCCGGGTAAGTGGCATTGATTGCTATGTTTGGTCTTTTGCTCTTGAGTATGATCTATCGTTATATGAATAATACACAGTTGAGCCTCATTTTAAAGTCAACTCGATAATACAGACCCCCTAGAATTAGGGCCACACATCACTCAACACTAGGACAGTCCAAAATTATTTCTGTAACAACAAAATACGGAATTAGTTCCCGCCAATACGGTCACCTCGCCATTCAAGTCACTCGTGTCCAGTTCCGAGGGTGACCTTAATACTGATGTTCCACTGCAGCGTACATGTATCGGATGGTTTCATTCAAATATATATATTGGAAAATCTGAACCGTGAAAGAAACGAATAATTCAATATGTTATTGTCTGAACACATCAAACTTGCTAAGTGTTTTCCGACGCTGACACTGAGCTAAATGAGTTGGGGCATACATAACACGTGTGTCCTGCGTGGCATTTTCGTCTTTAGACCCCCACATATCTAGTGTCATGCAGTGTTGACAGTAGTCCAGCAAGTTTATTGTGTCGTGGCTTAAAGTGATTGTAAAATATTCATTGATGAATACTTCAGCAAATGTATTACGAGGCAGTAAGTCTCGTATTTCCTTTCCTGTCAGTTTCCTCATCACCCACACAGTGCTGCTTCATTAGTTTGAACCTATAAGATATAATGTCTGCATAATGGCTGTTAAAGAAACTCTTTTTATGTACATCTGATATAAGCAGTTGTAGCTATCCATTTTTGTGTGGGTGATTCAGGATTGCACACACAATTTAGATGGTGTTCAAACATGTCGCTATATGTAGATTATAAAAAGTAAAACATAAAATAAGTTATGAAATATATTGTTCATGGCTCCACGATTCCATTAGACGGCAAGAAATAAACTTACTATGCAGCAAATATTGAAACATGTCATCAGTGCGTGAACAAGATCCCCTGCAGACGGGTCGAAACATGTCATCAGTGCGTGAACAAGATCCCCTGCAGACGGGTCGAAACATGTCATCAGTGCATGAACAAGATCCCCTGCAGACGGGTCGAAACATGTCATCAGTGCATTAACAAGATCCCCTGCAGACGGGTCGAAACATGTCATCAGTGCGTGAACAAGAACCCCTGCAGACGGGTCGAAACATGTCATCAGTGCATGAACAAGATCCCCTGCAGACGGATCGAAACATGTCATCAGAGCATTAACAAGATCCCCTGCAGACGGGTCGAAACATGTCAACAGTGCATTAACAAGATCCCCTGCAGACGGGTCGAAACATGTCATCAGTGCGTGAACAAGAACCCCTGCAGACGGGTCGAAACATGTCATCAGTGCATTAACAAGATCCCCTGCAGACGGGTCGAAACATGTCATCAGTGCATGAACAAGAACTCTTGCAGACGGGTCGAAACATGTCATCAGTGCATGAACAAGAACCCCTGCAGACGGGTCGAAACATGTCATCAGTGCATTAACAAGATCCCCTGCAGACGGGTCAAAACATGTCATCAGTGCATGAACAAGATCCCCTGCAAACGGGTCGAACCACATCATCCGTGCATGAACAAGATCCCCTGCAGACGGTCGAACCACATCATCTGTGCATGAACAAGATCCCCTGCAGACAGATCGAAACATGTCATCCGTGCATGAACAAGATCCTCTGCAGACGGGTCGAAACATGTCATCAGTGCATGAACAAGATCCCCTGCAGACGGGTCGAAACATGTCATCAGTGCGTGAACAAGATCCCCTGCAAACAGGTCGAACCACATCATCCGTGCATGAACAAGATCCCCTGCAGACGGGTCGAACCACATCATCCGTGCATGAACAAGATCCCCTGCAGACGGGTCGAACCACATCATCCGTGCATGAACAAGATCCCCTGCAGACGGGTCGAAACGTCGCATATGTTTCAACATTTGCTGCAAAATATGTTTATTTCTTGCTGTCCAATAAAATAAGTTGAAATAAGGCAATTTCCTGCACAGTGACACTTTATGCAAGACGATACATGTTGGTTTGACATGACACGACCACAATACTCATTTCAAATTGTGCCAAACAAAACTATTAGAACATCATGAAAATCTAATTTGTTATTCATTTAGAGCAATGATAAAGTGCTATATTTGCTCATTTGTTTGTGGCTTCAACCAAACAGGTCATTAGTGACGATGTTCGTTGTTCTTGATACTACATGATTCCGGGGAAGTCTGGTTTACCTTCACATACTGAGTTTTCTTAGAAACAATATAAGCCTAAAATGTGTTTTTTTAATTGATACTATCATAAGTCCAACTGATATCAAAATGAAGGGCTACATGACAAAACGTGGTATACCATATTCATTCTTTTCGGCATACAGTATGCTTACAAAA
The DNA here is from genome assembly GCA_963995525.1 of Escarpia spicata. Lineage (NCBI taxonomy): Eukaryota > Metazoa > Annelida > Polychaeta > Sabellida > Siboglinidae > Escarpia > Escarpia spicata. The sequence continues at coordinate 49,627,545 of OZ023205.1, read as the reverse complement.
TATTCTTAAAGTTACAAAAATTCTCTTGCACAAACCAGTGTAAAAATGACAAAATGTTGACGCCACATGGTGGAAATTATGTGTAGTTTTACTGTTTCTACTGCACTCCACAATGTGATCATTCATTTCCATTTTAAAAATAAACATGGTGCCATTTATACGCTTTCACTGAATTAGAAAACACAATTTTTTTTAATCATGTATGGTTACCAAGTATTTAAAACTATTCCACATTGGAGAGATAAGTTAGAAGACAAATGATCTGCAAGACAGTGGTGCTAAGACACAGACAAAGTCAGAGAGCAGGCCATGCCATCCTCTGTGTACATTCAAGTTTAGTTCAGCCGGGATGACACGTCAACATAACTAAAGTGAAGCTAACTGGAAGTGATTTATATATCCATGTGATGGTGATTTTGTGGTCAAAAGGATACTGGAACTTTGCAAAGGCTGTGGATGCAGGTGGAACTATCTTTCTCACAGTGTCAATGGTTGAGAGGAATTACAATAAATGATGGATCCAGTGATCAGTTTTAGTCACAAACCGACATCAGACCCTGCTGGAAAAGGGGGGTGTACGCTAATTTGGGCATGTATGCTAAAAAGAATGAATATGGTATATCCATTTTCTTGGTTTTGAGAAAAAGGCACTTTCGTGTTTCATCCTCAAAGTTTAAGTAAAAAACTTGTAAATGAGGTTGGTGTATATTAAGAATACAAAACCATAGAGAATGGTAGCAAAGTCTAAAATACATGTGTGTGCAGGAAGGCGGTGATTGGCTGAAAATAGATATATCATGTTTTAATAAATAAACAAAGACGAGTGGCGTTTTGAAAAACAAATACTATTTTGTTCACATCGTTTAATGGGGATTTATCACGTTTTTGTGTCAATTAGATAGCATCCTAGGATAATTAGTCTTTAAACAAATGCTTTGTCCTTGTTTGGGGGCAAAATGTCCAAAGTGGCATTTATTTTGTTTTGCCCTTAAAATATTCCCTTCAACATTTCTATATGAGTAGAGAGAGATATACTGATGTCCTCCATTTGTGTCTGCCTCAGGACGAGCACGGTGAAACCATCTGGATCTGTCCCACCTGCAAGCTGGCTGATGACGGCAGCCCAATGATTGGTTGTGACGACTGTCCCGACTGGTACCATTGGTGGGTACCAGCCATTGAGAAAAGCTCTTATATCTAGCATCAAATGCGTAGTAGTGGACTATACAAATCTCCATAGCTATGTACAAAGTGTGTTGCTTTTTAAAATATAGGCTACCTAGTCCAAGTTAAATTTAAGTTTGTCTTTTGTGGTTTTTGTAAACTGTTTGAACACTGTTGATGTTGTTAAAACTACTAAACAAATTATGCTACAAAATGATTTGTAAAATAGGCAATAAAATAATTTGTCAGTCAATTAATTAAATTCTAATTAGGTACACAACTATAAATTCAAAACTCACATCAACGTTTAAACCACCGTCGGCAGCCTTCATCAAGAACTGTGTTTTTTCTGCTTGCCAGAATTTATAGGTGTGTTTTTAGAAAACATTAAAATTTAATTATTCTTCCAATTTGATGAACATTCTTACAAAAATAATTTGTCAGTCATTAACAATAAAATTAAGCTGAAAGCCTTCGCCGTTGGGAATGACCTGATTCGTCATGGCCAAGATCTATTTATTGATACACGGCATTTTATTTATTCAAGAATGATTTACATTGGACACTGTAAATACATCTGAGGCTGTGTGCGTTGCAGGCTGTGCGTGGGAATCAAGGTGGAACCGGCCGAAACAGAAAACTGGTATTGTCCTCGATGCAAGTTGAAGCAGAAAAAGAAGAAACAGAGAAGGAAGAAATCAAAGTAAACATTGATTTTATCGTTGGACATGCCAGTAAATTGATGGCAGCGGTAGCCTGGAGGTACACTAGAAGGATTCCATTACTAATACGGTACTTACTGCAACCTAGATAACAAATTCAAGTTATGGTAATGAACACAATCTATTTTTAGTCGGATAACTACACAATGTTGAATAAAAATCCCTTTAATGAGATTAATTCTTTGCTTAGGAGCTCACCTACCAACGTTGTTTTGGCAGTGTCATCATTCTGGATATCCGTGGAAACTCGTGTTTACTTTTTTGCACAGCTATGACATTCAGTTTGTTTTGGAGAGCACTATGATGTCACGTAGCGTGGGCATTCTAGTGTATACGCTGCGATGTGGGACGGTTATAAAACATACCGTGTTGTCTAGAGCAACAAACGTGGTTTGTTTATTTTTGTAAAAACATGTTGTATTCCTGGTGTCCGTTGTAGTAGCCTTTTCACACATTTATTATCTTACCATAGTTTGTAAGAGGAATGTATCATTCAGCTTATGAAGTTATTTCTGGATAAAAATAACTTTCCAGACATAAACAAATGTTCTGTTAGAATACATTTCAAGCAGACATGGTCCCGTACAGGTAGCGAAGAGAGCATTTTGCTATGTTGTTAACAGAGTAGATTCTGTGGCTGGAGTTTCTTCACGATCAATGCAGATTTGTTTTTGAAAGAAATATAGTGCAGTTCAGTTAAAATGTGATGTACTGCAACACAAGACTCTTACTTAGAGAAAGCTTAGAATGAGTCTTGTATGATATGTGTATGATCTGTATATATTGTAAATAGACAGGAACAAGCACAGCAGAACTTAGTTGTGGCATATTGTAGTTTTGTTTATTCCATTGTTAATATAATAGAAGCAGGCATGGAGACATGCAAAGGTTTCACTTGAGAAACCTTGTGTAAATAAAAGTTTGTTTAGATTTAGCATTTGACTTGAGAGTGAATTTCTACCACAGTTATAGCCAGGATAGTTATATATGTATCTTGGATGTTGGAGTTTATTTCATTATCCTCTTTCTTGTCAAAGTTCTTTATTTTATTACAAATATGATGATATTTAAGTAATATTTGTTGTTGACGCCGTCAAAATAAATGCAGTCGGTGTGTTTTGATATTCTTGTATACCATGTCTACCCATCTCTCTGTACATTCACTGTAATCCTGTTTGTCCGCTTGTAATGCATGTGGCTGGTGTATAATGAAATGTGTGTGCATTCGACGGATTACTCTAGAGAACTATCTTTGGAGCGAGTTCACTGTTGCATCTGTCCAACAGACCCTACCGGTAGTTTCATTGCCCTATTTTGTTTATAACTTTCAAAACCATTACAAAGACCCATCTTCAGTCGGTATGTCCAATAAAGATTGTAAATTGTCCTTAGTATTCTGGCATAACATGCATCCAGCCGGTTTCATGTGTGTTTGTTGACACCCAAGACAGATACCTTAAAGCAACCTAATCTGTTCTGTTACCTGGAATCATCCTTACAAGTATTAGCAGGAAGTTCACTCAATCAGCTGTACTTTGTCCCACTTGTTTTGCTTGTGCGAACCAGATGTGAGTGCGCAACGTCAAAGAACAGTTCCAGGAACTTGCAGTTTGGTAATTTTCCCGCCGCAACAACTGGTAGTTATGATTTTAATATTTCATAGTACAAATTGGACGTTTTGTGCACAAATCATGTTTTGGCCGCATTAAATGCAATTTAGCGAGCAGCATGCCTTCAACACATTTAATAAAAACATTAAATTAATTACTAAAATAACTGAGGAACAGACTGGGTCGATTTAACAGTATAATAACAGAAGTAAAGGCTATTCACTTGCCAGAAGTTCATTTGTAGTTTCCACCACCAGTGTATTATGCATGTTTTATTTACAGCACGTAACAGGTTTACACAACAATGATAAGCACACAACCATTATTACACATCAGACAATACTGAATGTAGTTATATCTACTTCATTTTCGGTAAACAAACAGCATCAAGATGTATACAAACTACCAGAACATTTTGGTTTCACACCGTTGCAGCAAACAATACCCAGAAAACAAAGAAAAAACATAGTGCTGCAAAAATACAATAGCTGCGCTACACTGGGCAGTACAACAAACAATCTTCAGACTATGATGAAGATCACCGTTGGCCATGGCAAGCACCAAGTTTTCAGCCATGTTTGATACAACAAATTCTTCAAAGCAGGATGAGTCATATCTGTAGGTTGTATTTAATGACCCATCACTTTAAAATCATCTGAAACTAGGACAATCTTCCACGAAAAACTGAAGGTAATTATTCTAAATTGCATTTCCATCCTAACTCCTTGGCATTCTCAGTTTCTGATGTTGTGCTCTGAGCGCAGGTTTCTGGTGATTTAAGTTGCTGCAGAAGTTTTATTATTATAAACATTTCAATATATTCCCTTCAGTGTGCAGCTTATGAAATGTGCTGATTTTCCAAGCCAGTCGGATTCTTGAAACTGGAGGCACATTCAGATTGTAGTGTTGTGTTGTTCCTCGCCATGTCCCCAGCGTGTCATTCATTGTTGTCAACTGTCGTGCTGGGAAAACACAGACACTAGACTTGTATAGGTGACTGAAGTTGACAACAGAAATATGTTATCCACCCATCTGCCTTTAGCGAGTAAATATTGATCGAACGACATCGACTGGAGATGCAATATCAGGTATTGTCATCAATACAATGAACATTTTATTTAAGCTGCCAAGACCACTGCTTCAAAGCATCACAATGAGTATAGATCAATATATATTAATATGTTAACTTTGTGGGCAGCGTGACAGTATCTCCTCTCGGGTGTCGAGATCCACTCGCCTCTGTGTATGTTCATTAGCGTTCTCTGACCAGTGGCCTCTAATTTACCAAATGGCGAAGTGTTTCAAAACTAGTTATTTAGAGTTATTGACTTGACATGTTTCCTGCTCACTGGTCAAGTTGTGAGCCACTCTCCAGATGGAGCCACTGTGATTTTACAGCCCTGTGTGTGTGTAAGCCATAGGCCTATAGATGTTTAACATTCTGAATAGACACAAGTAGTTTTCCTTGCAACTGTCAACTGTAGTCTTGGTCCCAAAGCGTACTTACGACTGCTAATTTCCGCTGGTCGATGATCTTGTCATGGATTCTGCGTCCGAGAGTCGAGGTTGTCGCATTAACCGCAGCTGCCGGCCCAGCCAATCAAACGCCTCATTGAACCCGTCACCCATCAGCGAGTCGCACTCATGCACACGCCACGGCTTGCGTTGGATTTTCTTCAAATCCAACATGTCCGCCAGCTGCAGCGGAGACACAGCGTCTGATCGGTCGCTTTTGTTGGCAAGAAACAATATCGGTAGATCCCTGTTGACGACGCAGGGATTGGTGAGCAGTTGGTTGACTTGTCGTTTCACCTCGCTGATGTTGTAGCGGTCGGTGCTGTCGACGATGAAGATGAACGCGTGGCAGTGTTTGTAGTAGTCCTCCCAAGGGTTGCCAAAGCCGGCGATCTCTCGCAGGTCAATAGCCATGAAAGTGAGGGACTGGAAGTGGAACTTCTCGGCACGGAAGGATTGAGGGATTGTTGGTGTGACCACGAGCATCTTTGTCTCTGCCGGCTTCACCTGCGACATGAAGGTCGTCTTGCCGCTGTTGAGTAGACCCACCACCAGGAGGTTCGTCTTGGAGTACTTGTCGCCTAGCAACCACGTGAATCTGGTCAGCCAGGCCATCGTCACCTGCACATGGGAACAGGGTCAGCGGAGAGAGGAAGGGTGAGTGAGGGAAGAGGGGAATGAGAAACGGGAGGGAGGAGAGGAGAGGGGGAAATGGAAGGCGAGAGGGAAGAGAAAGAGAGCAACGGTAGAGGGGTGGGAGAGAGAGGAGAGGAAGGAGGGAAAGAGAGATGAAGAGAGGGAAAGAGAGAGGAGAGGAAGGAGGGAAAGAGAGATGAAGAGAGGGAAAGAGAGAGGGGGTGGGAGAGAGGAGAGGAAGGAGGGAAAGAGAGGAATGGGGGAGAGAGAGGAGAGGAGAGGAAGGAGAGATGAAAAGAGGGAAAGAGAGGGGGTGGGAGAGAGAGAGAGACGAGGAAGGAGGGAAAGAGAGGAATGGGGGAGAGAGAGGAGAGGAAGGAGGGAAAGAGAGATGATGAGAGGGAAAGAGAGAGGAGAGGGGGTGGGAGCGAGAGGAGAGGAGAGGAAGGAGGGAAAGATAGATGATGAGAGGGAAGAGAGAGGAGAGGGGGTGGGAGAGAGAGAGGAGAGGAAGGAGGGAGAGAGAGGAGTGGGGGAGAGGGAGGGAGGAGAGCGCTGGAGAGGCAGGAAGAGTGGAGGGGTATAGGGAGAAAACAGTGAAGAGAGGTAAAGGAGGAGAGAAAAAACAAGAGAGAGACAGATCAATTTTGAAATAACAAGTTTGTATGTATACATGTGTGTGGGTGCGTTCGTGCGTGTGCGCGTGCATACATGTGTGTGAAAATCAACCATGAACATACGAGAACAGTCACAATACATGTCAACTGAATCAATATTGATTGATCCGTGGACTGATGGAGACCAAAGATTTATACCGTCAGTTTATATGAATGTACAATCAGTTTTTATTGGCAGCTGGTTGAGGGTTTCACATCATTAAAATGCCCAGATTCTTCAAAGTAGTTTTTTAATAAATTAACAATGTCATACTTCATATTTGAGTGTTTACTGCAGTATTATATTTCTATCAGAAATTGTAATAAACAGGACTTTGACAGACCAACAAATCACTCGATCATTTTGGAAATTGACCAGTAACAGCATGGAACCACTAACCTTTAATCCTACCACTGATCCCCCTGACGCATGTAATCCCGCCACCATTAATCCATTCTGCTAGACAAACAGGGCAGTTTCTCACACCAATTCCTAGCGGTCTCGTCACACGTTCATTATTTATTGGGAACGTTTTCGCCACATTTAATTCATTTATCAGAATCGACCAGCTGGGAATGTTAGCTGGACAGAACACATCGATTGTACGTCCCCAGGAGAAATCAAGGTGCCAGGAAGGGGGAGAGGATTAGCTTGATGCTTTTACTGCGTCGTGTAGTCATGTGTATCCGTCCATACTACGTATAACAACTAGATCTAACAAGATTGCCTTCCATAGGAAAACACAAGTGGCAAATGAACGAGGAAGCCTTTGATTTACTGAAAGTGGCGGTCCCAACATTCGTTCAACCTTACGAAATTATGTTAATTTTGTTTTTAAAAATAACACTGCTTACATGTACACATGCAGTGTGGAAGATATACGTGGTTCGGACTGTAATAAATGCTTGGCCTATCTGTGAAAAAGCCAAGCCTATCTGAGAAAAAGCCAAGCCTGTCTGAGAAAAAGCCAAATATAATTTTTTTTTGCATTTTTAGAAACCAACAATTTACAATTTGTTTGAACGATATTATTTCAAATTAATATCTTTAAAAAGTGTTTTTTATGTATGTTTTGAATTAAAAGACGTGTGATTTGAAATGTAAATGTGTAACTTTGATGTCGATCATTGCATTAAAAATTGAAAATTGTCTAAGTCCCCGCACATGCAATGTTATTTTTGCAGTATACATAGCTCTCAAGAGTACTAAATCCTGATCGTTTTCACTAGATAACGCCAATATAAATGAGTGGTTTGGTTCTCCATGGGGGAGGGGGCTAGGTAGTTAAAACAGGAATGAGAAAACAAAACAATATGTTTTCATATGTCAGTAGTTTTTGTATCACTTGTGAAAAAATGATTTGGAAGCGAGAGCGGTGACTCGTATACTTTATATCTCGCCATCATTACTACCACTTCATCACTGGATTCCAAATTCAAACTGTTTGCTCTTACATGTCAAAGGAAACAGTGCTTTCTCCGTAGCTAAACCCGAGACATGCCATACACTCTCCATCATTTTTAAATTACCTGAAACTGAATGTTTATAGTGTGTTCATGGTAAGTTCGATGTGACTGCATGATTTAACACCAAGTCACATTTCTAATTGACATGTATTTGATGTCGATCATGGCAGTAAAACATCTGTATGTTTCCTGGGCGAAACCTTAAGAAATGTTAACATAGTTTCGGGTTTATTAAATGCATTTTGCGGGCAGTATACCATCAATATATTTATTCTCGTATTAAGAACATTGTATTAGAAAATGAGGTTCAGACAGCCTCAGTTTAATATAATTCAAGGTCGGTGTTTATTCACAGAAGATTATGTTATGAGGAGCATTGATTGTCAACCAGAGCGCAGCATTGTTATCTTTCGAGACAGAGCAATAACAACGATGACAATGGATAATGTAATCATTACTATTTAATTGATACACTCGTATTACTGCCTCTACTCATGATCAACAATTTTACTTTGTAAATTTATCACAAAATCTGTACAGAACATAAATTTCCAAACTATTAAGAAAACAATAATGGATTATATGGTTTCTTTATCCGGGTTCAAATCCTCTGCTGCCATTTTTAACCTTGGACAAGTTCGTTCACTCTACTTTGCTCCAGTTCACTCAGCTATATGAATGAGTACCTGGCTATAGACAGTGGTGGACATTTGTGTACGAATAGTCTTCACGCATTAATTGCAGAGAAGTCGAGATGATGTTCGACTGAACAGGTTTGCCAAGGAGTAAAGTGTAAAGCACTTTGAGCAGTCCTAAGGACTGGATACTGTGCTGGTTAATAACATACCTTTTTAGAGAACCTTTGTGAGTTTTGGTGAAAATGTAAACTTCAATGAAAACATGCACTTTGTAGGTTTCAGTGAGAAGAAAGAAATATACATTAGCATAAAAACACAACCATATCTCCTACTGAATGAACGCACACATTCAACTTACCACAAGTTGTGACTGACACAACCAAGATCCTCCTTGTATCTGGTAGATCCACCGTCCGACACTGATCCTCCCCCTCCTGTCTACTGCACCTCAATGTATCCCCTCTCCTTGTCACTTATTGATCTGATCCGTTCCCAGCCATCAGTGGTTCGCTGCCCAATCCACCATGCATCTGCCTCCGTACCAATTACAGGACATACATCATGTGCCCAGTGGAGCCATGTATTGGCACTAGCAGGTAGTCAGTCTCTCTCTGATAGAGTATGACTGTGTCGTGTACTGTCGACTCGTCCTGCACAGAACATTGCCACAACACAGGAGTGCTTTTAAAGGCCATAAGTGTGAAACAATGACTGGCATTTACTGGTAATTTTATGTGTGTGTGTGTGTGTGTGGTGTGCGTTTGTACGTGTGTCTGGTGTGTCTGGTGTGTGTATGTGTGTTGGTGCGTGTGTGTTCATGTGTGTGTGTGTTTGCATGTGTGTGCCTACCTATGTGTGTGTGTGTGGTGTGTGTGTGTGCCTGTGTGTATGTCTGTGGCGTGTGGTGTGTATGGTGTGCGTTTGTGTGTGTGTGGTGTGTGTATGTGTCCATGTATGTGTGTTGGTGCGTGTGTGTTCATGTGTGTGTGTGTTTGCATGTGTGTGCCTACCTGTTTGTGTGTGTGGTGTGTGTGTGTGTGCCTGTGTGTATGTCTGTGGCGTGTGGTGTGCGTTTGTGTGTGTGTGGTGTGTGTCCATGTATGTATGTTGGTGCGTCTGTGCGTTCGTGTGTGTGTGTTTGCATGTGTGTGCCTATCTGTGTGTATGTGTGTGCTTGTGTGTATGTCTGGGGTGTGTGTGGTGTGCATTTGTGTGCGTGCGTGTGTGTGGTGCAATTGTGCGTGCGTGCATGCGTGCATGCGTGCACCTGCAGGTTAGAAATTGACTCATTTGTGTGTGTATGTGGGTGACTTAGTGAGATTGAGTATGACAAGTACCACATATGCATGAGTGAATGACTGAAAAATAGAGTAGTTTGTGTAGCTGTTTGTGTATACGTTTTATACATCATTCCTGTCTGACCTGTTCATTCCAACACCAATTCAATGTCAACTGGAAGCATTCAGCCATTCTGCAATAACTGTGCACAATTATTCATTCACAAATTTCCACCAGTCTACATATAACCAGGTGCTCATTTTACAGCTGAGTGAAATGAGGCAATGTGGAATTAAAAAAATTATCCAGGCTTCAATATGACGGCAAGAGGATTTGATCAGTTTGTCTTTAAAGCCACCGCCACATTTAATTTATATTCAAAATCTTTACTGAAAAGTATTTCATAGATATCATGATTTGTGAATATGCCATTAAGATGGGCTTTGACAGTTCCGTACTCCACAGACATAAGCTGTAAGCACTCACACAAATGACATTACAAAAAGAAAGAAGTCTTATTAAAGCAACAGTCCAAATATCTAGCATTCAAACCACATAAAATAAACAGCCACACTTTAATAACACTGGGAGCTACAGGTGTATATTTAATCTAACAGATGAGACATGTGTCACCTTTTCAGATAAGGCACATTTAGGCATTTTTTGTCCCAACAGTGGAAAACAATTACGGTATTGGATTGCACATGCCTCACTGCATCGAAAAAGCTGTCCTACAAACCTCATGAGAAGAAAACGCAACAGTGAATATGGATGATTTATTAATAAATGAAAAACTAAACAGAAACAATGATGGCAACAATGTGAATGAAATTGTTAGCATGAAATGACCGTGTATAAAAATACAGGTAACGCAAACTATACAATGGATATTCAAGAATTGTAATATATGATATATATATATACATCCTGTATATAAATATTCAGCAATCTCAGTACAGTCAAATCTTGTACCATGGTCACCCTGCTAATACAGCCACCTCACAATTAGGGCCACCCTAAGGTAGTCCCAAATTACTTCAAAAAAATTTAGGACATTAAACACAGTAAAATTATTATCTCGTTACTCGGGTCACTGACCCAGTGCCGAGGAGGGGTATCCATAAAGTATGTCATGCAAAATTTTAATGTTTTTAGACCCCCCACCCCCTTGTGACACTGGACTGTACACCAGCTAAAAGGCTTTCTACCATAATTGCGTTGTCTAGGTAATTTAAATTCTATATCTTCAACAAGGTTATTCTCTAGTAAACTACTGGCACAATTATCGTGATTGTAGACTTGGTTTTGATTACATCTCAGAGGCATAGCCCCCCAAAAGACAGTTTGTTTCCATTTAACTAGGGTGTATTCACAATTGAGTCAATGTGAATTAATACCACTTTTATTCAGAAGGTGGTGCCATTGGAGCAATTGCTTTGCAAAACCTGGTGAAGGTCAAACCATCACCGATCAATGCATAATGCTGGGTTTTTTTTTATTTTGCCAATTTTTACGACCATCTCTAAACATGCTCCATTCCAGTCTATTGACAGAAATCAATTTGATCTAGTTGCACAAGTGAACCCACTTTGGTGAATACCTCATTTTATCTCATCACATTAATATTTTGTAACTTCCACGGTCCCTTGTCATGTCTATCTTTCTATAGGCTTGTGAAACATGGACCCTCTCGGCAGATCTACAGAAGAGGATACATGCCATGGAAATGAGGCACTTTTGGAAGATCTTGCGCATATCATACAAAGACCATGATACTAATGAAGATGTTCGCCATAAGATCAAACAAGCCACCGGACCATACAAAAACCTTACAACGGTCAAGAAGAGCAAACTGAAGTGGTACAGCCACGTCTCACGATCATCTGGCCTTGCAAAGATCATCTTGCACAGTACTGTGAGAGGGGGGAGAAGAAGAGGTAGACAGAAAAAGAGATGGGAAGACTACATCAAAGAGTGGACGGGACTGGAGTTCGTCGACTCCCAGACGGTTGTGAAGAACAGGGAAACGTGGAGTGAGCTGGTTAGAGTCATCAGTGGTGACCCAACGATCCTTACAGGTTATGGCAAAGTGAATAAGTGAAGAACTTCCACACAGGAAACAGTCTACATTTATACCTCCTCTGTGAAAATCACCTCAATCATGCGTATGTCATTACGGACAGATCATTTGAAGAAAAATAATAAGGAATACGCATAATTTTCAATTAGACATTTCCATTTAATGTCGGCAACACATTTTGTACATTTTCAAGTATTAATGGTTAGTGACTAAAACCACCCATTAACAAATTGACACTCGACAAGTTAGTAATTGTCATCTTGCAGACTAGTATGACACAATAGAGGGCTGATTATAAATGTTATAATCTAGTGAAAACTATGTTGACATTTTCAATACAATTTCTTGATTTTCTGCAAACCCTGGCAATTACATCATCCAACACAGACATGGACAACACAGGGAACGGCTTCATACTCAAATATATATTACACTGGTATAATATGTACCATGATGCTTTGTGAACGGTGCATAACGTGACTGCTTTTAACACAAAATCATGTAACATCATATAAGGGCATATCTATCCTAACACATCAGCTGCTAAATGTGTGTGATGAATGAACCGCATTTAAGGGAGGTTGCCCGTTTGTTTTTTATTGTAAAATCATGTTATTATAAACTACACACACATAATTATATACAACATATTGACTGCCTAAATACGTTTTAATAAACCATTTTGTTTGGTCAAAATGTGTTTCTGGATGAAACTGTTTCTTTGGCAGCGAGACATTTTTAAAGGCGTGGCCTCATGACCAAAGCCATGACGACAGCATAATGACATTATGAACTCCGCTCCTGTCGGGTCCCGACCGGCTTTGCAATTTCCCCAAAACACTACTCGGGGATTTGACCGACATTGCAGCGATTTTTGTAAAAATTGAACCGTTGTATTCAGAAGTTGTCTCTTCTCCGTTAAAACATGTTTGGGCAGTCAGAATATTATAACATTAAATGTAAAACATGTTTGGGCAGTCAGAATATTATAACATTAAATGTATAACATGATTTTACACTAACAACATATGGGATGGTGAAATGGTGTTTTTTGAAAAAAAATGGTTTTGGGTGTAAAAAATTAATATCAAGCTTACATTCATGGGGGCAATGTCGTTTCATAAGTGGTAATGATTGTACGAACCCAGGAACATAATAAACCTTGTCCACTGGTAGTAAAACTTTTGACAGATGTTGATGGATAGGTAGCAAGGTTGGTATTCAAAAATGTCAATTAAAAAATATTTTAAAAAGCTGTGGTTCGCAAAAGTGAATTCCTCTTTTGTTAATATATTATACTTAACACTACTAGAATGAATACACCAAATTCTGTTTATTATCTCTGAAAACTTTGTCTGTAATTTGAAAGTAGCGCTCGTGAAATGTTCAACTTGTAAACAAAACATTCCATCTGTAAGCAGCCGGTATTGGCACTTGTTGCTTGGAGTTCCCTAGTGACGGACAATGGAGGGGGTGTAAGTAAGACCGATTCAGCATACTTCCTGCTAATGATTACCAAACAGAACAAACAACTTTCCTTTAACATCTGAGCTGGCAACTTGTTACAATAAATGCAGTTTATGCTATAAACATGTTTTTATGATAACAACTATTGGACTATTTTGAACAGAGTTATCAGAAGTTCGTAGTAAATCATCATTGCAACAACAATTGTGGAAAATAAAAACAATTAGGTATAGATTCATTCCTAGATTGTATTGGGGGGGGGGGGGAGATATAATTTGAACCTGCAAAAGCAACACATTTATTCATTGAGAAACAGTGACATTGCGTTAACCGTATGCATACTATAGCTATTGAAACCATGTTGTTGTCATCAACACTGTTTTATGATAGTTCTTGTATCTGAAAATAATTGTTGTGGCTACTACTTGTAGTGTACAATAGTCCCCAGTGCCAAACCTTGTGCTGTATAACAATAGTCCTCAGCCCCACACCTTGTACTGTATAACTGTGTCACATCTTGCATTCTATAACAATAGTCCATCATGCCACACCTTCCATCGTATGACAATAATCCTCGGTGCCACAGATAATGTCGTATAACAATATTCCTCAATGCTACACCTTGCATTGTACAACAATGGCCGTGTAACAAGTCTTCTCTCCTACACCTTGTACTACATAAAAATAATCCTCAGTACCTCGCCTGTACTATATAACAGACTTCGGTTCCACACCTCATACTATATTACAATAGTCCCCAGTGCCACACTTTACACTGTATAAGTCTTTCAGTTCATACCCATGTCATTCTAGAACAGTAGTCCTAGCTGTCAGACGTTATACCACAAGACGACAATAGTCCTCGGGGTTTACACCTCGTATTGTAGTACACTAGTCCTCGCTCCTGCACCTTGTATCATACTTGTATGCCGATAGTCCTGAGTACCTGTTTCTCACACTCGTTGTGATGTTGACTGAATACAGTGAAGCAGTGTTGCTGAGAGAACGAACGCAGGAATTCGGTCAAATACGGCTGCAACGGAAGACAACAATTCATTCAGTCATCAGCAACTGATGTATCCAGTATTTGTCTGTTTGTCTACGTCACAGTCACACTTACACGTGTCACCTCTGTCACGCTTTGCCGTTGCCAACAATGTTTACATAAGAAATACATTACTAGTGCGGCATGACAACTGTTAAGGCCAGACACTCCAGGTGAAATGGTGTTTTTTGACAAAAAATACTGAAAATGGTTTTCTGCCAGATTATTATACCTTTGTATGCATACTATTAATAACGTACTTCTAAGTAAGTTTTAGTCATGGATCAAGCACGTCGATATCATGTAATGAAATCCATTATGCAATCTTCGACAGCCATTTTCTCAAAAACATTTTTCTTCAAATTTCTGCATTTGGAAACGGGATATCTCTTGGAATAATTATGCTATTTAAATCATGTTTTCAGTGTTGCATTCAGCATATCCTACTGTGTGCAATGATCAGACATTAAACAAACAAAATCATGTACAGTTTGAAAGATATAGCCATATTTGTTGCCAAAAAACTAGATTTTTTTCATATTAAAAAAAAAATTATTTAAAAAATAAACACATTTCAAAAAATGCTTTGATCATTGCACAATAGAATCTATATAAAACATGGATTTGCAAGAATTATAACTGTATATGGATTCAATAAAAAAATAGCAGTGTTTCCAAATTTGCCAACATTTGCTCAAAATGGCAGTCATTTTGTTTGTTACCATGGAAACGGGGGGTCTGGCTGAAAAAAGTTCATATATATTTTACTCAGTAAGACCCATTTCATGCATTGGGCAGAAAAAATTGAACTGTTTGCACAAATAAAAAAATATTCCTATCTACCTGCCATGTCTGGCCAATCAACCTTATACTTATAGGCATGTCGTTTACACGGCAACGACTGTGTTACGAGTCGTACCGGGAAATATTTGGGAATGTAATTTCAATAAAATATACAACAGAATCCCTGAACCCTCTTTTTCTTCGGCATCCATTTTTTGTGGATTGTTGCACCTTGCTGCTAATCAGCAGGTTATGCGATGGATGGGCCAATTATAACGATCACATTTAATGCAAATGTATAATTATCACACAACATGGTTGGGTTTAAAATAAAAAACACCACTAATTATTACAAAAATGCATTTCCAGTATAATAATGAGTTTATCAACATATAATTGAACAAATTCAATCTTGTTTAAACGCATCTTGTACTGTATGTTAGGACGCGAGCTTACTTGTAGTTCTATCTGGTAAAGAGGGTCATTGACAGCATCAGGGTCATCCTCATCATCGTCGTCATCAACAAGGTCAAAGCCTGAAACAAGGTCGTTTGTCAGGTAAACAGTGACCAACATATCTTTTTATTACATGCATTTTCGTGTGACATGTTTCACTTTAGCTTTGCTTATGACATTCCACAAAATGTAGCATAAACCACTTATCTGTATTGCAGAAATTATATGAAACAATATTAATGCAATAGGTGATATGAGGACCAGATTGAGATGCGCAGGACAGAGAATGAGTGAAGAAACAGAGATAAACAGAAGAGTTTGACAGGAGACCTTAATTAAAACAAACAGAGATATCAAAAGGACTGGGATTACAGCAGCGGGCGGAAGAAAACCGCAGAAGATTGGGATAGGTGGAGTAAATGTCACTCTCGTAGTAACTTTGATCAGGTCAAACCTTCACGGTTGTAGAAAATTAGCATCAAATACACAAACAGATTTAACAAAACAACATGAATATACACTTGTTACATCGTTACCTTAAAACACAGCAGTTTATCAATTTAACTTAGAAGAGATTGAAACTTAATGATAACATCATTTTCCCAGAAAACTCCTTGTTTCCATGACGACGTACCAGGAAATCCGGGTGAGATTTGATTGAGGATGCTGGAGAGTGTTTCTCCCTCCTCCCCCTCCCCATCCATGTCCTCCTCCTCCTCATCGTCATCTCCCCACTCTCCGTCTTCCTACAACACACAACAGGGCAACAGCATAAGCGAAATCAAATACTTAATTGCTGCTCTCCGGCTTTGTATCTGCCTTTCCCCTGAAGTGCGGAGTGAGGCTGGCCGCAGTGCCTCATTTGTTTTCCTTCTGATCTAATCCCAATTCACTGCTGTCTGCCCCCACCTCTATCGCTTGTTCTCTACCCCACCCCATCTCTTGTTCTCACCCCACCTCCATCTCTTGTTCTCTACCTCACCCCATCTCTTGTTCTCTACCCCACCTCCATCTCTTGTTCTCTACCCCACCTACATCTCTTGTTCTCTACCCCACCTCCATCTCTTGTTCTCTACCCCACCTCCATCTCTTGTTCTCTACCCCATCTCCATCTCTTGTTCTCTACCTCACCCCATCTCTTGTTCTCTACACCACCTCCATCTCTTGTTCTATACCCCACCTCCATCTCTTGTTCTCTACCCCACCTCCATCTCTTGTTCTCTACCCCAACCCATCTCTTGTTCTCTACCCCACCTCCATCTCTTGTTCTCTACCCCACCTCCATCTCTTGTTCTCTACTCAACCTCCATCTCTTGTTCTCTACTCCACCTACATCTCTTGTTCTCTACCCCACCCCATCTCTTGTTCTCTACCCCACCCCATCTCTTGTTCTCTACCCCCACCTCCATATCTTGTTCTCTACCCCACCTCCATCTCTTGTTCTCTACCCCACCTCCATCTCTTGTTCTCTACCCCACCTCCATCTCTTGTTCTCTACCCACCCCATCTCTTGTTCTCTACCCCACCTCCATCTCTTGTTCTCTACACCTCTCCCACCTCCATCTCTTGTTCTCTACACCTCTCCCACCTCTCACTCTCTACCACACCTCCATTTCTTGATCTCTACCCCACCCCATCTCTTGATCTCTACCCCACCCCTTTCTCTCGTTCTTCACTCCCTCCCAAACCTGAAAGATATCTCTCTATGCATGATTTTTTACTTGAAAATCTAAAGTACCATGTTTTTATAATTACAAATTGTTCAAGTTGTTATATTCTAGATATGTCTTCAATTTTATGTAAATAGATATAGATGCTACTAATAAATAACTAAAATTACTAGCCCTAACAAGTAACATGTTGATTATCTACAGTAGCCATCTCTGTAAAATACTCACTATTAAAAATTGTCATCTTAAAATCGCCTTGTCACAATGATTATTACCATTACATGGCATAGGAAATCAATAACAACAATATAAAACATTACAGCTATATATAAAACGGCAACATTTAGCCACCAAGGAGCAGCACTGTACCTCGTCGTCGTCGTCGTCTTCGCCCCCACCCTGCTGCTGCATCATGTTGTTCTCGATCTGAGTCGACAGCTCGTTGATGATGAGTTTGTAGATCTTCACGAGTACCGGAATCATCGTCCACTCGTCGGGATCTGGTGAGCAAAAAGGACACTAATAGACGACACAGAATCTGCTTCATTCATAGTAACAATTTATGGATTATAAAACATATATCAATTCCACATTGTCACATGAAATCAGCATAATGTATGTAAATTATGTTATTTACCCTTGAAGAATTTTTTTTTGAATTCTCTGAATATATCACATGGAGACAGACTCCACATCTTGGTACACTTGATATATATTATCAGACTTCAACTCTATTTCTTAGGAAAGAAATGATATGCAAAATGAGTCAACAGCATCATGTTTATGTGGCCCTCAAATGTTCAGGTAGCGACAGTAAGCCAGTCGTTTTTTACAGAATGCACTGTGCGTGGTCAAAAATTAACAAATCTACACATTGCTTATTAGTTGGTATACAACGGTCTCTCTACACTAGCCTAGACATTGTTTCAAAGGGATGACACTAACTTTGTGCAGCCATTGATCTCGTTCGGATACCCTCGTTGGGATTGAAGATCTGGTCACCTTTGACCTCGATATTCTGCAACCTCTGATCGTTCTTCTCGATTGCGTGTTGTAGAAGTTTGCACAATGCCGCCGTGCTGCAAACGACATGAATTAATTGTTAGACCAGACACACTACAAATGCACACTGAATTGATCAGGAGTAATTCATAATAATAAACTTCTATAGCGCCTATATCCCCCGGAATCTCGGCTCAGAGACGCAACATACAGGAATCGTTGAGGAAAATGGCTAACATGGACAAGCAAGAGTCGTCATTAGAGCAAGGGACCGCCGAAGGTTAGGGTGGTCATTTAGGGTTTAGCAGTAGACTTGGGTTAACCTATGTTGTACAGCTCTACGACAACCATCTAAAAAGTCATAATACAAGGACCACAATGGAAACGAGTGCTTGCACTTTCTTGTGACAGATTTATATACAATGTACTCTGTATTTACATTTTATGTATGTACATGCTTACATTTTTATATCGAATAAATACGCCACCAGAGTTGAAACTTTCTTGTAAATAAGCTTGGCACTGACCTACAACCTATTGTCATTTACATCATAAAACTATGTAACGGGTAACATATAATTTTAAGAGGATTTTATTGACAGGCGAACAAGACAGTGACGCAGATGAACTATACCTGACTTTGGCTTCATATAAGCCATAGAAGAGATGTTGTTTTGAGCACCATTCTGTGAGTACAAACTCTAGCGCTGGTTTGCCTGTCGGTCCCGGTACCGTCGACAGGAAGTCCAACACTGCCTCCATCTGGTGGTGAATTAGGTGAGCGAACACCATGATTAGACTCTGATGGCGGAAAAAACAGACAAAAAGTTGTCAATATGTTAAATTTATACAGAGACATGTGAACACTTAAATGATAAAGTGCTCTACAAGTATTCTGCAGAAAGGTAAATCCTTCGACACTTCTGTTTTCTCAATACAACATATCCCAGCAATGCAAGCAAAATATCCCATGGTGCTACATATCCCAGTCATGCTACAGTGCAAGATATCCCAAAATGTCACCAAATGCCATCCACCGACAACATACTCATTCCTGAATGCAAATCAATAGTGGCTTCAAGAGAAAATCGGAGATCTGATCTGTTAAAAATTAAATAGAAATATCAGTAAAGAAAATGGAAATGTTTGTTAAAACAAATTGGTGACAAAACCGGTTCAGCCATACATCTCTGTGGCAATTTTTCAACTTATAGAATATACGAAAACGCTCACTGCAAATGATGAAAAATCTCTTGGGAGAAAAGGGCAATTTGATGTAATTATTTAATAAAATATTTCAGAATTTCTAAGAAAACCTGGAGATTTTAATTTACCAGTCATGTTGCAAACTGCTGTCCCGTAAAATTGTGAAACTAGGAATGTTGGAATCTGTCCGAAAATGCCAACCACTTGCTGCATATCGAGATCAACCTATCCCAGAATGCACTGACCTGCAGTACACTGAGTGTCTCTGCCTGCTGCATCTTGCTGAGAACGGCCCTCAACATGAGGTCAAGGTTTTCCCCGAGCTGACTGCCCATTCTTGCTATTAGGATCGACACCAGGCGGCCAACGAACGTTGCTGTGAATTCTGACGTCTTTGGATCGAGCAGTTTCGAGATGATCTGTACCACGTACGACAGGCCACTGTTCCCTGGAAATGTTTTGCTCTGTATTATTCCCATTTTCGTATTCCACGATAATGTTAACAGAAGGTACAACATATTGAACAGATTTTGATGTGAAACCAGTTTGTGTACGTTCATAATGAAGAGTGATTTAGTTGAAGGAAGTTTAACATAATTTTAAGGGGAAATCGGGTTTAAAAATTATTTTGTTATAACATTACTGTGTTATACGTACAATGCCTGTTCCTCGTTTATTAACATCCATTTATACATTGTTCTTAATACTAGAATAAGAATGTTGAATGTGTACTGCCAGCCAGAGTGCATATAATAAGCCCGTAACAGCGCATGCAACTTAAGAATTGCGTGCAATACAAAATTTCCAAATTGTAAACAAAACATCTAACTAACAGCTGCCACTGACACTTATTGCTCTGAAGTTGTCTCATTCCCACACTCCTGACCAAACTGGGACAAAGTACAACTGTTGTAGTGGATATCCTGCTAATACTGACCTGACGGAACAGACAATCCCCATTTAACCCTTTCACACTTTGATACGTAACATTACATACCAAAAATAAAAGCTGTTGCAACTTTGATACGTATTATTACGTACAGTGAATTTTCCATGGAAACATGGGCGTTTAGGGGCATCTATACGCAACTTTACGGTAATGCCAGACCGAGGCAGCCATGTGTGTCACAGTAATGGTGGCGTTGTTTACTTCCGATGGAGTTAACGCAACATTTTCGTCAAAAAATCATTACGATTTGTCAGTTTCTAACCAAAAACAATGGCAGAAGCAAACAGCACTGCACATGTGTATTTTAATGCATCATTTGAGGCCAAAAATAACAACTAATTCAGTGGATTTTAAGCTGATACGGATAAACGAATGTGACTAGAGCTGGTGCTTTCGCAACTTCAAGCAAATCGCACGGGGAATGATGCCACGGAAGACGAACTTAGACAGATCCGATTTCATGTCCAACTGGCAACAAATTGACGTCAACCAACTTTGAATACACAATACGTTTAAACAAAGTAAATGTTTAATATCATGATTCGCATTATGTGCGTGAACTTTGACTAGAATGATGAGTGAAACTCTAGTGTATTTGATACATGGATTCTGTGTTCTGAGACAATGTCAATGTGCGAGTACAGAATCCGCCAAATAATGCAACAACACCGACTGACAGCCCGGCAAATTGTCTTCTCTGTTTTTTAGTGACATGTTCAGCAGTTGCTGATATTAATGACAACTGCTGTGTAGGTAGCTGTTTCAAACTAGTCACACTGACGCAGAAAGACATTCTAACATGTTCACACTGTAGAACTGCTCCAAAAGTCTGTTTATGCAAGCAGCAACACAAGTCATGAATAGTGATGAAATAAGGCCAAATGAATGACGTTTATTAAAGAGATTACCCGGTAAGTTAAAGAGAGAGAAATGTGGGCTCTACATCCCAAGGCCAGGCCTAAAATCACCGGTGGAAGAGAAGCGAGCTGTCTCGGCATCAAAATCCTGTGAACACATTGTCCACCTGCACTAAGAAAATGGGGAAAGCGTTCAGATCTGCTATCAACCCCTCTTCCACCAACGATGTACATGCTATCAAAAATTGGGAGGGCCAAAATTGTTGATGTGACCACTCTGTCTGCTTTCACAAAACGAAGAGCTCATTGCAATCTGCCTCCGAGCGCCATTACCGCGCGGTGATTGGTTCCTTGTGCCAAAAGAGCACCAAAGACAAAGGGGGGTAATTAGCATCAAGCCTTAGGAGACATTAGGCCAATCATCATTCGTCCTGCGTTGTTGCCAGCATAAAAATACATATGCAGCACGGTGCCGTGGCCACATATTCTCATTTATGCAAGCACCAACACAAGTCATGAATAGTGATGAAATAAGGCCAAATGAATGACGTTTATTAAAGAGATTAAGTTAAAGAGAGAGAAATGTGGGCTCTACATCCCAAGGCCTGTCTCCTGTACCTCTGGATGACAGAGCCCACATTTCGGCATATACAACATTAGCAGTATTGTTATAGATATATAAAACAACAGCATTACTACTGTAATCACAGTAGACCTTATGCACTGTACCGTACTAACCAAGCACACCATTCATTCACACTAACTATAATCCCAACTACCTGCTGAAGAGTTACACTATATCAAGATTTAGCCTAAACCTATAAGTGGGGCCATTACGCCACCACTCACCGAAACATGTGACCACCCCACTACCAATGTGAAAATATGCCATTACTGAATCAATAGAAACAATAGATGCTGAGGCTAAGCCTCCAACATGCATGTGTGTCACAAAAAGCATAACCATTTCCCACAAGATTGGCAGACGAGGATACATGCCTCGTTACTGCTCATAGAGGGCTCTCGTAACAAGACTCAAAAATTCCCCAAGCTGATTGGGGAGACACAACAACTGAGGAGCCGTGTAAGAGACCCGTCGAATTCACTCCGCAAAATTGGCAAACCATTCAGGGACGCAAACAGGATACCCTGTACTGGGCCCCCGGCATGAATAAATTCCCTTAACACTGTTGCTTAGTAATTGACAAAACCTTATTAACATCCACCCGTCTCCTGCAAAGATTATGGGCCGTGTTGTGCACTGTGCTTAAAACAACCCAAGGATACTGTAATTATTAAGGTCACCAGATAGATAGTATAACATCTCCTAAATACAAACTTCCTTTGAATTCCAACACCAGGATGCAGCTTCTGGTGTGTGTCATGAATGTGTTGAAGCCATTATTAGCCTCTCCAATGGTGTATCCCAATAATTAGTAATCAGCTTGCTAATCATGCAATGTTTCCCTGAGCAGATATTCATTATGCAATCTTTGACAGCCATTTTCTTCAAAGTTCTGCATTTGGAAACGGGATATCTCTGGGAATAATTACGCTATATAATAATGTTTTCAGTGATGCATTCAGCACATTCTACTGTGTGTAATGATCAGACACTGTTTTAAAATCATGAATAGTTTGAAAGATATAACCATATTTGGTGCCAAAAAACAAGATTTGTTTTCGTATTTTACCAAAAATTATTTTAAAATTAAAACATTTCAAAAAAATTTCTCTGGTCATTGCACAACAGAATCTGTAGAAAACATGGATTTGCAATAATTATAACTATATATGTGTTCAATAACAAATGGCAGGTTTCCAGATTTGCCAATATTTGCTCCATTTTGTTTGTTACCCTGGAAACGGGGGGTCTGGCTGAAAAAGTTCAATATGTTTTACTCAGTAAGACCCATTTCATGCATTGGACAGAAACAAACACAAAATTGAACTGTTTGCATCAATTAAAAAATAATCATATCCACCTGCCGTGTCTGGCCTTAAAATCACTATTATCTACACTGTCACACAATGTCTGATCATAGGTCGTGCGTTGCATAGCTAAAGTCCTCGACCTGTAACATAAAATATGGTGTGTACCCTTGATTAAGGTGTCGCATTGGTGCTGCCCCAACTCCAGAGAAGTGTCTGTTTCTGGACTGAAACCACTTGCAACTGCCATAAGTGTAGCAGGATGGATTGCTGTTACAAAAGCATGTGTCCTGTGCAGCAGCTTCTCAAAAGATGCCATACTGTGTTCTATATCCTGCTCCCACAAATGCCAAATGTATCCTTGCATTCGGCTAACTGTCCACCACCATCTGGAGTCTGAGTGTACAGTCATGCCTCCTATGTTGAGCAGTCACTGGCTCCGACGTAGGAACTCTCGTTGTCGCAGCAGCGATCTGCCAATGTCCCTACCAGGCAGCCAAATATGTCCAAGTGTATTTTGTCGAGTGTAACCGATCCTGCCTCTGACTCGGCTGCTGGCTGACTCAAGGTTGAATTTCAAGAGAAATTCTACAAAAATAAATACACAGCAGGACAGTACTCGAACTACTACACAGAAATTCACTCTCATCGGCATACAAAAACCAGAAACAAAGAGGAATTTAGAAAACCCAACAATGTGTTGACATGCACACCAAAAAACTGCCCCAGCAGCAAAACAGTGACGCAAGCACTACAATGCATGTAAACACTGACCTGACAAAGATGAATTTAGAAAACCCAACAATGTGTTGACATGCAAAAAACTGCCCCAGCAGCAAAACAGTGACGCAAGCACTACAATGCATGTAAACACTGACCTGACAAAGAGGAATTTAGAAAACTCAACAATGTGTTGACATGCAAAAAACTGCCCCAGCAGCAAAACAGTGACGCAAGCACTACAATGCATGTAAACACTGACCTGACAAAGAGGAATTTAGAAAACTCAACAATGTGTTGACATGCAAAAAACTGCCCCAGCAGCAAAACAGTGACGCAAGCACTACAATGCATGTAAACACTGACCTGACAAAGAGGAATTTAGAAAACCCAACAATGTGTTGACATGCAAAAAACTGCCCCAGCAGCAAAACAGTGACGCAAGCACTACAATGCATGTAAACACTGACCTGACAAAGAGGAATTTAGAAAACCCAACAATGGGTTGACATGCAAAAAACTGCCGCAGCAGCAAAACAGTGACGCAAGCACTACAATGCATGTAAACACTGACCCGACAAAGAGGAATTTAGAAAACCCAACAATGTGTTGACATGTAAAAAAACTGCCCCAGCAGCAAAACAGTGACGCAAGCACTACAATGCATGTAAACACATATCGGTGTGTTGACATGCAAAAAAAACTGCCCCACCAGCAAAACAGTGACACAAGCACTACAATGCATGTAAACACATGTCAGTGTGTTGACATGCAAAAAACTGCACCAGCAGCAAAACAGTGACATAAGCACTACAATGCATGTAAACACTGACCTGACAAAGAGGAACTTAGAAAACCCAACAATGTGTTGACATGCAAAAAACTGCCCCAGCAGCAAAACAGTGACGCAAGCACTACAATGCATGTAAACACATGTCGGTGTGTTGACATGCAAAAAACTGCACCAGCAGCAAAACAGTGATGCAAGCACTACAATGCATGTAAACACTGACCCAACAAAGAGGAATTTAGAAAACCCAACAATGTGTTGACATGCAAAAAACTGCACCAGCAGCAAAACAGTGACGCAAGCACTACAATGCATGTAAACACCAACCCGACAATTAATGAATATATACAAACCCACCATAATGCATTGACATGCAAAGAAACTGCCACAGCAGCAAACAGTGACACCAGCACTATAATACATGTAAACGCACAGACCTGACAAAGCAGGAATGTAGAAAAAACTGAACATAATGTGTTGATCTGGAAACCAAAAAACTGCCCCAGCAGCAAACAGTGACATACGCACTACAATGCATGGCAGTAACCATATTGTAGTGCGCAGAGAAATTGTTAATGGATCCATCTGATCCTGCTGGTCAAAATCCCTATATGTTGTAAATAGTCACTATGTTATATATATATTTTTTTTGTTTTTACATATTTATTTTTCCATTTTCATTATTCTTTTTATTTCTTAACTTATTAGCTTGGTTTACTAATTTATATATTTCACTTTTTATTTTTAAAGGTGTACATTTGATTCCATTAGCATGTATTACTTAAATGTATATGTACTATGGGTTTTTGTAACCGAAATAAAACATTCATTCAATGCATGTAAACACGGACCCTACAAAGCAATGTGGCGCCACCAGGCGAACATATACATGACAACAACGCGATCCCGGCGAACCCACCGTGAACTACAACCGCCGCAAAGGTACCATAATGGGGGTAAATGCCAACCGACCGCTGATATCATTCCCACCAATATGCAGGACCACAACGTCTGCGCGACAAGCAACACTTCGGGACATGACTGCCGGCGCCATTACTTTGGCGACACGAGGCGAGCCCTGCGAATGCCCTCATACGAGACTTCACAGGGTCGGCCATTCACCTCAAAGCCGTTAAACCGACCGGTCGGTGTCGGGCTTGTCGACTGCGAATGCGTTACCCCAATAAACATAACTATGCCTTAAAACTAACTTACAAGGGGGATTCACTGACATGTTAATGGCCAGTGACGGAATCCGTAAGCAAAAATCAAAATGGCGGATAACAAAGAAAATACTTAGCTGTAAGAACACGGCCGAACAGCGTCAGCAACTTGCGCCCACGAGGTACAGATGACGCTCCTTGAAGATGACTCGCAGGTATAAATTACCGCAAATTCAAACCAATATCGCTCTAACGACCAAAATTGTTGATGTGACCACTCTGTCTGCTTTCACAAAACGAAGAGCTCATTGCAATCTGCCTCCGAGCGCCAATACCGCGCGGTCATTGGTTCCTTGTGCCAAAAGAGCACCAAAGACAAAGGGGGGTAATTAGCATCAAGCCTTAGGAGACATTAGGCCAATCATCACTCGTCCTGCGTTGTTGCCAGCATAAAAATACATATGCAGCCGTGGCCGCATATTCTCATTTGTGTTTTATAATAATAATAATAAAGGTTCTTTTACCGCGCGATCTCTAACTAATAGTTAATCAATGCGCTCACAATATAGAAACATTATAAAAACAATTAAAATAATATATAAATTAGTTATAAATTAATTAATTTACAAAATAAAAAATAGATCAATAAATTAACAAGAGTCACTAAAACGTCCTGTAAATAAATCTTGCTACAGTCCACCATAAGTTTGTTTAAATAAATACGTCTTCAGGTGATGTTTAAATAAAAACAGACGGAGCAGCTCGTAGAGTCAGTGGCAGTTCGTTCCATTTGGCCCGACCAGTTATGCCAAACGCTCGCTTGCCGATGGATTTTGATGCTCGTGGAACTGCAAGCTGAAGATGGTCATGAAGCTGCCGAAGACGAGGGTTGCGAGTTCATAGATGTAGTAGATGTGCAAGGAACTTCGGTGCCAAACCATGGAGCACCTTGTAAATATACACAAGTACTTTAAACACAATGCGTTGTCTGACTGGCAACCAGTGCAGAAGCGCCAGTACTGGTGTGATGTGTGAAGATATAGGTGTGAGGACAACTAGGCGGGCTGCCGTATTGTGTATCTTCTGGAGACGTGCTAAGTGAAATTTGGGTAGGTCCAGCAGCAGAGCGTTGCAGTAATCTAAGCTTGAAACAACCAGCGCAATGACCAATGAATGGCAGACAGGCTTCGTGATATAGGCCCTGATGGAGCTAATACGTCTCAGATGGTAGTTACACTTCTTGCAAACAGCATCAACATGCTGCTTCATGCTCATGTGAGTGTCAAAGTGAGCTCCCAAATTCCTGACAGAGACAACAGGTTTTATGTTGACTCCACCAACAACGAGGTACTCTGGAAGTCCAAATTTCTTTAGATGATAGGGACCGAGGGCCACCATAAATTCAGTCTTATTGTCGTTTAGCTTGAGTTTATGCTTAACCATCCAACATTTGACCTCACTGATGCAGTCACTAAGTCTCTGAACAGCGCACTCCAAGTCACCAGATATGTGAGGACAGTAGGATGTGTATATCTGAAGATCATCAGCAAATTTATGATATTCCACAGTGTCTCGTTAGTATGTCCTCCATTGGTGCTGTGTACACAGTGAACAACAACGGACCCAACACCGAGCCCTGTGGAACACCGTATCTCACAGGACATTCTTCAGATGCAGCCACCCCAATCCGTAGACGCTGGGTACGATCCGACATGTACGAACCGAACCATGCAAGTGCCGCGCCAGATATTCCCAGGTGGCTATGCATAGTCTTTAGTAGGATAGCAGCATCGATCGTATCGAACGCAGAAGATAAATCCAGGAGAACCAGAAGGACACCCCTGGAGTCTGCCATGTAACTGGTGATATCGTGCTGCACTCTCATTAAAGCAGTTTCAATGCTGTGTTGGGGTTTGTATGCTGATTGTAGCTGCTCGTGAAGACCATTGTCACTTAGATGTTGAATAAGTCGTTTGGCTGCTACCTTTTCCAAGACTTTAGACACAAATGGCAAACTTGAAACTGGACGGTAATTTTTCAGCGTGTTTCGATCCAAAGTCGGTTTTTTCAACAGCGGTGTTATGACAGCCTTCTTGAGTTCCCACGGAACAGTGGCCGACTCGAAAGACATATTGATAAGATGAGTCAGTATTTGAATATGAGCAGGAAGAGTGCTCTTTAGTAGCGATGTAGGTAGAGGGTCCAAGCATGATGACTTGGGTTTAGCATCCTGGATGATTTTCTGCACTTCACACATACTTGCAGCACACATTTCAGTCATAGGATGTTCAACTACTCTCTGTGTCGCAGTTTCGATGTCGCTCATGTTTGTTTCCGAGGCATCAATTTCATTCATGATTTTCGCAATGTTTTCTTCAAAAAAGTTCAGAAACTGGCAGCATAATTTCTCCCTTGAATCAGTGTCAGGCAGTTTGGAAGATTCCACCTTTAGCAGGCTGTTCACGGCTTCGAAGGCTGTATTCTGATCGGCATCTTGGAGTAGACTCTGATAATGCTGAATTTTGGCTTGCGCTGACAGCATTACGATGATTCACGTATATTCTTCTGTGTATGTCTAATCCTGATGCACGCCAAATGTTTTCATTTTGGCGACGTAACTTTCGCATTGCATGTAATTCCTCGCAGTACCAAGGTGGAGTTCTTCTCTTGCGTGGCCGCCGTAGCAATTTCATCCAAGGCCGAAATAACAGCACACGTATATATATCAAGAATGGAATCCGGATCTGTGAATGATGCATCAAAGCCAGATAAGTTGGAATTGATTTCACTGGTCAGTGTTTTACAATCAACATGTCGAAGATCTCTTCTGGGTTGTAGTTTAGCCTGGGGGTAGTTCTTGTCGGCTGTGTGCTCGATTGAGAATGTTACTGATTTGTGGTCAGATATTTCGCCGTTTTTTTAAATAAAGTGTGGCTTGTTGGTTAGTTTTATGTGTTTTCAGGTTGTAATTACATTGCTATAGAGCAATCTTCCCTGCATGGAGATGGAATACTGAATCCAAGCAAGAAACAGAATTACACAGAGCAAATTTGGATCACGGAAATGAAAGTCTGAAGGGGTTAAGTAAAAACACATACCATATATATTTTGTTCTATGAAGTGTACTTGGCCTAATTAGTGTACAACCCCTTTCTAGCAGCGTCTGACACCGTGACAGCAATCTCCAATGCCAGCCTTGACTGTTGAATCCATTCATTGTAATTTAATTTCTACCAATGTCACACTAGGTTCATAGTTCAGACTTTACAGTGTTCTGGTAGCCTTTTGCTCACATGTAGTAGCATAAATCGCCTGCCAGTCACCTCCGCTGAGATGACTCTACCCAGGAACATCAGAAAATGGGTGTTAGTCCCTGTCAGCTTATTGGAACACAAAATTTGACATATTATATAATATTTGTTAAGCGTACTGTATGCCTAATAGAATGAACATGGAGTTAGTTTAGAAACTTGAGCGCAGTGTTGTGAGACGTACCTCGTCCGTCCTGCCACTCACATACTTGCTGCAGTGACCGAGACACGAAGGAACGGATGCACTCGCCCCCACTCTACAACATAACACGTTACAACACATGACACACACACAAACATCTACCATCACCTCCACTCTACAACACACAGCGCATGTTACAACACACGCACAGACATCTACAGCACATCAGAACGCACGACATGCACATGCATGCATTCACACATATCAACATCTCTCATGATAGTGACCCTTGGTCTTAGCGAGTCTCCCTAATCAACACAGCAACGTTATGTCAACTACTTCTCTTTAATAAAAAACATAATTATCTATCTTGTGTATTACATATTTGTTAAAAAAATAATTAATGTGTCTTTGTGTAATTTACGATAGATTTTATGTTAATTCTCTTCAGTACTAGTTACTTGTATCTAAATGGACATACTGACCAAATAAATTCACATGGGACCAGTGGACATCCCATTTAAAAAAAATTTACCCACAAGGAACATCTTGTAAATATATGTCATGGTCACAAGTAAATTATCTGTAACTATTTGTAAAGTAAAATTTAAAGAGAAAAATTTGATACGTTAATGTAACTCCATTAAATACAACACATATAATAGAGCACCACTGTTCTTTATATTTACTATTCCTTATATCTATGGGTATACAATGCAGGCGAGATCAGGAATTTCAAAGTTGTTCCTTCATAAATGTTCTTTATGTCATAATAATAGCGCCTATATCCCCAGGAATCTGAGCTCAGAGGGGCAGCATACAAGAATCATAGGGCAAAATCATTAACAGGAACGAGCAAGAGTCGTCATTAGAGCAAGGGACCGCCGAAGATTATGGTAGGAATGTGATTGCAAATAAATACGTCTCGAGTTTTTTAAGAATAATATCATGAATCCTTACAACAAAAGTCCCCTGTACACATGAAAGAACAATTTTAATAACTCTACACAAATTTGACTTTTTTCAAAATAACAGAAATGATCCAAAATAACATAGATATGATCTAAACTTTAACGACAAATCACACAGACAGTGATAGGTTCATCATAAAAGCTTGAAGGACATTGAGACGTTGACCACCTTACCTGCAGGACAGAGTTGTCGTCCGAGTTGAGAGTTGCTCGTACGGCCGCGGGAAACGCTCTTGCCAACAGTAGCTCCGACAGGGGCGTTGGACTGCTGCGTACCAATGTCTGCAGGTTGTCTAGCGCCACCTGGTGACAAAACAATCAGTTAGTGGACGATGCTACATAATTTGTGGTCATTGTAAACTTGGTCAATGTACAGCAAGAAAGATCACCTTTTATTTGGTACTGCTGGATTTCTAATTACCAAATGGCCTTGCGATGTTTATACAATTTTAATTTGTTGCGTCTTCCCATAGGGTGAGGTTTTCGAACACGCCGTAAACTAGCAGTTTTTAACAATGTCAATGACGTCTTTTTTCCAAAACCGAAAAAGATTTTGGCTATTCGGTAATCATATGCTTCACTCAATTCAAATTTTATGAAACGATAATTGATCGCGCAAGACCATAATTGATCGGAAGCATGAATTTACAAATTATATACAGGCTGTATAATCAAAACGATTATAATTATGCAAGATTGTAATTGAATAACTCATCGGAAGCAGACGTGTTAAGTCTCCTGCTTTTTGTGGGAGACTCCCGCTTTTGGCACCCATCTCCCGTTCTCCCGCGCGGGAAATGAAATCTCCAGTTTTTCATGCCTCCTCCCGTTTTATTTTTAAACCTCCAAAATGTCAGGCTATATGCTCTGTTTCTATAAATAAATATTTCCGTGATTTTCGTTTTAGTGGAATCACAAGTGTTTTTCGGTTACTATTTGTGTAATAACATTTTTAAATACCGGACACACCGGAAACGTGCAACATATATTTTAATTGGATGGAAACTATCACGTGGTCTCGAAACAACGAACCTCATCAGTCGTTCTACAGCTCCCAGCAAGGCACACATAGACACACAATATTATGGCGCCAACGAAACAAAGTTTGCCTCGACAGAAAAAAAAAATATTCGTCCAAATTTTTACAGACATGGGTATCAGATCTACGATGGATACCACTTCACAAAGATCGTCAAGAAAATTTTTCCGGACAGTGAAGTCGCAAAGAAGTTTTCATGCAGGCGGCAGAAAACGACCATGATAGTGAAGGGTGCGATCGCTCCAGAACGAAACAAGTTCTGATTTGGATTTGTTTTTGGTAAATTTGCTTTGGCATTTTCATCGTGTTCTCTGATTAGTCACATCAAATGGAGCATTGCTATGTAACTTCTCATTTACAGAATGTATAGCGTGAATTTCTAATAGTTTTTAAAATAATATGTGAATAAGTTAAATATAATTCATGCATATAAAGAATAGTTCTCATTCATATGTTCAGTGGGTGAAATACTGTTCACAATGGTGTGTTGTTTAATTTATAACATTGTACTTTGTGTATATCTGATGTTGTTAAGATTGGAGAATAATTGGGGTGTGTCATTCATGTCTTTATTATACTTAATGACCCAATTAACTGTCTTCCTTTGAATACATAACATCTAAATTATAATTGTAATTAATTTAAGGAATTACATGCTTGTCATTTAGAGAGTAAATTACACAAGTTTGGATTTGTTTTTGGTAAATTTTCTTTGGCATTTTCATGGTGATCACTGATTAGTTTCACCATATGGAGCATTGTTATGTAACTTCTCATTTACAGAATGAGTCCTACTAGTGCTAGGAATTCATGTATAGGGTGAATTTCTAATAGTTTTGTAAATTATATGTGAATAAGTTAAATAATTATAATTCATGCATATAAAGAATACTTCTCATTCATATTTTTCAGTAGGTGAAATACTTTTTACAATGTTGTGTTGTATTATATATAACAGTGTACTTTGTGAATATCTGAAGTTGTTAAGATATTTTGCAATTAGTCTTTTACACTTCTTGCATGTCTTTTAATTATTCAACCGCCGCGCAACGAAATCGGCCTTTGACGGCTCGATTTTACTTTACGCACAAATCTCCAGTATCGTCATTTCAGAAACTTAACAGGTCTGATCGGAAGTACGATTCGACAAATTTTATATAATAAAAACGATTGTTGATCACGCAAGATTGGAATCGATTAATTGCTTGGTAGCTTAAATGAACCAATCATTGACAGAAACTGATTAATCGGAACAACGATAGTTCACATACCGCCTGCATGCCTACTGGGATCTTCTCCAGTGGGGCTTCGAGGATGCTCACTAGCGTAGGAACGAGTTTCTGCTGGACGGAATGAATACATGCCTCGTTCTCTGATAATACCTTGAACAAGTCTTGCACGAGACTGATGATAAGTGGATCTGAAACATGGAATCACTGCATAAATGAAGGTATGAACGCAGAGCATACTGTATTTATGCAATGGCCAGGACAGGCCTAGTGCCGGTATTGAGGTAACTGGCTGAGGCGATAATTACTTCCAGCTGTTTGGCTTAATAAAACCGCCCAGCGCCTTCAGCCAATCACGACATGGCAGGATTAGGCCCCAGCCTACGATTTGGATTAGCGGTTAAGCCGCCACTTCCGCGTTAGGTATCTGTGTGTCATGTCGTGTATATCCATATCCTGATGCTTCTAAATCTTGATTTCTAACTGTTTGTATACCCTATAGATCAATTAGATTTAAACGCAGATACAGTTACACTTCGTTGACGTCTACGAAAACGCGTAAGGAAGACTGTTTGAGCGCCGATTACAGATGAGTATCGCTCATTTAATATTTGCCTTCGTGGTTTTCCTTTGTCTTGAAGTCTTGTGACGATCAGAAATGGCGTCGGCCGTAATCATGTCGGCCGCGATTTATGATCTAGAAATACTTATTACCGGACATTCTCATGCGTATTGGTTGGGCGAGTTTGTCGAGTCCGCTAGTTCAACTGGGTTATTTGCGAACTTCAAAAAGCAGGCCGGGCCGTAGAAGCAAGCGGCCGGACCATATCTACTTTTCGGCAACCAAATGTTATGCCCATGGCGCAGATTTCGGCGATACAACCTGACATTGTAATTGTTTTGCGGGGTGGCAATGATTTAGACAAAACATGTTCTCCTCCAGTCTGTTGGATCACGGCTTTGTGTCTTTGCCGACGAATTGTGGGCAAGAGGAGTTAGGTGGGATGGTCACAGGTTCCTCTTGGTGACCTTGTGGCGGAATGGCCCCAATGTTTTGTAACTGCATGTGTCTATTGGTGGTGGAATATTTGTATTGTTTGCTTAGGTTTATATTCATAGTGGTTTTATACCTCTGTAGCGACAAATAATGTATGTCTGTATATTGTCGTCAGGGTTCTTACACACAACTAACAATTAAATTCAAGGGTTTTCTTGGTATAAAAACATGCCATTTTCAAGGGTGTATATTTCAGTTATTTATTAAATTTTTCAGCTCCATGTTTACCAAACCAGTCAATCATTTCATACCTGGCGTTTACAAGTAATCAACCGGCCTTTGAAAAGATCGGTTACACATCATAAACCAAGCAAGCACACACTTCAGTTGCGAACTGTGTTTCGTGGACACGTTGTTCTTGTGCGTCACACTTTTAACGTGACTGTCCAGGCTGTATCCGATGTTGATGGATTTTGTGCAAAATCGACATCGCATAGAACAAATGTTTCACGTCAGGTCTCGACACACCCATTCTTTGTATTCCGCGATTGCCAACCATTCATCTTAAAATTCACACTTTCCTTTCTCGGGAGCCATCGTAACACAAATTCAAATCGACCGATATTTCAACGAACACGTTTTTGTCGCTTTCCAAAATGGCAATTTAATACCCGTATGTAGTGTTACCCGTATTACCGGTACTTATGGCGCCATCTAATGGATAATTATTAATATAATTCTTGGTCACTTGGACTCACTCGTTTCGTCAATCGCCTTTTAGTTTTGCCGTTCCGACGTTGAATTTGAATCGCACATTTACTTTCGCATTTATTAAATAATTTCTATTACAATGACACGGCTAAGATATAATAGCTTAATTTCACATTTAAAACAAAAACATGCATTTATGCAAGCACCAACACAAGTCATGAATAGTGATGAAATAAGGCCAAATGAATGACGTTTATTAAACAGATTAAGTTAAAGAGAGAGAAATGTGGGCTCTACATCCCAAGGCCAGGCCTGTGACTGAGCCCATACTAGTCTCCTGTACCTCTGGATGACAGAAACCATACAACATGCATTTTAAAGGGTTTTTTCTGAAAACGGGTGATAATCAAGGGTTTTTGGGTACCCTTGAACGTAATTTCTAAATTCAAGTTTTTAAGGGTTTTCGCGGATCCGTGCGATCCCTGATTGTCGTCATGTTGTAGGAATGTGTGCCTGAGAAACGTTGATGGGCTGTACAAGGGTTCAGTTTCCCATCTGGTTTGCATGTTAGACATCACATTCCTACTATCTTTATGCCCAAAAGTGGTTGCATTAGAAGCAATCCACTTTCCAATAAAAAACGTTATTCTTTGGCCAATTTCAATTCTCAAACTACATTGGGCTTGTGTTGGTTATTGGATACACTTGAGGTGACATTTGGGTAACCCTGATGGCGAGACAAAATTAACACATTTGAAGCTAATTTTGATTGAGTAAAAAAAATTTCAGAAAATGTGATTAAATAAATTCATAATTTGTTCAAATGATGCTAAGTAGCAAATGGTGTCACAAGAATGTTATCCAACAAAAATGAATAAGAATGGCGATAACTGTAGTGAATCAGTTATATTGGCAAATGTAACTTCATGTTGGTAACAGTCTTACAAAGAATTGATCCAAGTGATTTAAACATCAAATTTCACTGCCAAATCTTTTCATTACAATCCAACATCAACTCGGCTTCTTTAGAAACCATTCAGCCACATTACACTTAGTGCGTGAAAGTCATCACTCAATCCACCACTAATATAGCTGAATGATCCGGGGCAACATGGAGTGAAGAAACTACCCAGGCTTTGAATGGCGGCCAGGGGATTCAAATTGAACGCGACTGAGAGTCTAACTACTATGGCACGGTCCCCAATGAAAAATTACATCTTTGCAGTATATAACAATCAGCCCGTGACAACCATTGCAGGCCAAACCCACCTCCATTGTACTTGAGAAAGACGGCAGTCGCAAGAGGCATGATCCTTGACTCTCTACTTGCTGTGAAGTCCTTGTCAACCTGCGACAGTCGGAAAGAAATTGCTTTTTTTACTTTTTAATTACACCACCGTGAATGTCTTAAAATGAGGTGTTTTGATAAGCTACACCTGTCATAACATACTGACCACCCAGATGTGTTTCAATAAGCTACATCTCTCATAACATACTGACCACCCAAATGTGTTTAAATAAACTACATCTCTCATAACATACTGACCACCCAAATGTGTTTAAATAAGCTACATCTCTCATAACATACTGACCACCCAAATGTGTTTAAATAAGCTACATCTCTCATAACATACTGACCACCCAAATGTGTTTAAATAAACTACATCTCTCATAACATACTGACCACCCAGATGTGTTTAAATAAGCTACATCTCTCATAACATACTGACCACCCAGATGTGTTTCAATAAGCTACACCTGTCATAACATACTGACCACCCAGATGTGTTTCAATAAGCTACATCTCTCATAACATACTGACCACCCAAATGTGTTTCAATAAGCTACATCTCTCATAACATACTGACCACCCAAATGTGTTTAAATAAACATCTCTCATAACATACTGACCACCCAAATGGGTTTAAATAAACTACATCTCTCATAACGTACTGACCACCCAGATGTGTTTCAATAAGCTACATCTCTCATAACATACTGACCACACAGATGTGTTTAAATAAGCTACATATCTCATAACATACTGACCACCCAAATGTGTTTAAATAAACTACATCTCTCATAACATACTGACCACCCAAATGTGTTTAAATAAACATCTCTCATAACATACTGACCACCCAAATGTGTTTAAATAAACTACATCTCTCATAACATACTGACCACCCAGATGTGTTTCAATAAGCTACATCTCTCATAACATACTGACCACACAGATGTGTTTAAATAAGCTACATATCTCATAACATACTGACCACCCAAATGTGTTTAAATAAACTACATCTCTCATAACATACTGACCACCCAAATGTGTTTAAATAAACATCTCTCATAACATACTGACCACCCAAATGTGTTTAAATAAACTACATCTCTCATAACATACTGACCACCCAGATGTGTTTCAATAAGCTACATCTCTCATAACATACTGACCACCCAAATGTGTTTAAATAAACATCTCTCATAACATACTGACCATCCAGATGTGTTTCAATAAGCTACACCTGTCATAACATACTGACCACCCAGATGTGTTTCAATAAACTACATCTCTCATAACATACTGACCACCCAAATGTGTTTAAATAAACATCTCTCATAACATACTGACCACCCAAATGTGTTTAAATAAACTACATCTCTCATAACATACTGACCACCCAGATGTGTTTCAATAAGCTACATCTCTCATAACATACTGACCACACAGATGTGTTTAAATAAGCTACATCTCTCATAACATACTGACCACCCAAATGTATTTAAATAAGCTACATCTCTCATAACATACTGACCACCCAAATGTGTTTAAATAAGCTACATCTCTCATAACATACTGACCACCCAAATGTGTTTAAATAAGCTACATCTCTCATAACATACTGACTACCCAGATGTGTTTCAATAAACTACATCTCTCATAATATATTGACCACCCAAATGTGTTTCAATAAGCTACATCTCTCATAACATACTGACCACCCAAATGTGTTTAAATAAACTACATCTCTCATAACATACTGACCACCCAAATGTGTTTCAATAAGCTACATCTCTCATAACATACTGACCACCCAAATGTGTTTAAATAAGCTACATCTCTCATAACATACTGACCACCCAAATGTGTTTAAATAAGCTACATCTCTCATAACATACTGACTACCCAGATGTGTTTCAATAAACTACATCTCTCATAATATATTGACCACCCAAATGTGTTTCAATAAGCTACATCTCTCATAACATACTGACCACCCAAATGTGTTTAAATAAACTACATCTCTCATAACATACTGACCACCCAAATGTGTTTCAATGAATAATTTTTCTATTCACACACCTTGA
This sequence comes from Escarpia spicata, assembly GCA_963995525.1. Taxonomy (NCBI): domain Eukaryota; kingdom Metazoa; phylum Annelida; class Polychaeta; order Sabellida; family Siboglinidae; genus Escarpia; species Escarpia spicata. The sequence continues at coordinate 49,589,967 of OZ023205.1, read as the reverse complement.
ACAATAAATAAACCCGACTTCCTAAATCACTTCTCTATCTTGACAACATTTCCAGTGTTGTATATATGAAGGAGCAGCCACAGGACATACGAATAAATTCTCATGACGGCAACGAGATAATTTTAAAATGCTGATGGGTTTTGTGGAACATCTCACAGAAAATCAATTTCTTACATTTCCACATTTTTATTTATTCTAACAAATAACATATTACGTTATGCAATGAAGTACCTTGGCTGAAGATAGAAACACTTTTTATAAACAATTATTTAAAAAAATCTTACTTTTAAAATCTATAAACAAATACTAAAAATGATTTTTTTTATTAAAAATAACGCAAATATTAAAATCGATACTTTTTCAAAAGTGAACTACCCACCACAAGCACCATATTGAGGGTCTCGAGACAGAGGGCCAAGACCTCGGTAGAGAACTGCTGGGCAATGGTCAGAAGTCCGTCCATCATGTCCGCGATGTACGGCTGCAGAGCCTGCTTGTTGTTGGTGGTCTTCAGGTGGTCGCAGAATCCAAACACTGCCCGCACGGCCGAGATGCGCACCGTTGGAGGTTGGTTCGGGTGAAGGCCACTGACAGTTGCTTGGAGAAAACTGGACCGGGAAACCACCGAAAATAAGTTATGTTATGACTTGTTGAATTATCCTGTGTTGCCCTGGGGAAAAAGGCACCCTGAGATTCCCACCATCCGAAAAAAATATAAATCTATGAACCACCCCAATAGGCCAGCCAGACCGCACACAAAATTTCAGCCACATATATGCAAAACTGACGGAGATAAGTGCCATATTAAAATTGTCACCCCCCAAGATCCCCACCCCCTGGATGACTTTTGAAAAAAATTAAATCTACGAACCACTGCAATGGGCCCGCTACAATTTCAGCCACATATGTATACATGCAAAACTGACGGAGATAAGTTCCATTTTAAAATTGTGAATTGATGAATTTAAATCTATGAACCGCCTTGTTACAAAATTTCGGTACCACACAAAACTAATGGACATTATCGTTTATAATGTATATGTTGTCAATACCTCTAAAAGGTAAGGAGTGGTTTCGTAGGTTCACAAAAAAAAAAAAAAAACTGCCTTGGCCAACTTTCGAAAAAATCTAAATTTCTGAACCACAGCAACGGGCATACTAGATCACACACAAAATTTCAGCCACATATATGCAAAACTTATGGAGATATGTACCATTTCAAAAATTGTGACCCTCAAGTTCCCCACCATGGACGAATTTCGAAAAAAATATATCTACCAATGGGCCCATTAGGTTGCACACAAAATATTAGTCCCATACATGCAAAACTGATGGAGATGGTTTTTTATATAGATGTTGTCAATACCACTAAAAAAGTGATGGTTTTGTAAATTCGCAAAGGCCAACAAATTATGCATTTCATATTGGTTCAACCCCCCTTCCCCCAACAAAACGGGACTTATGATTTTTACGATCCAAAACTACTATTAGTGTCAATGTGCAACATGTTTCGCTCACTAGGTGGTGCTGATGTAGCAAGGTACCAACATGCAATTTCCTGACAAAATGGCCGTCGAAATGCAGAAGTGAGTGAGGTAACTGTAAATTGTTCATTTGATGGATTTTTTTACTGTATGATTTTAGCAACCAAGACGTGACGAAAATATAAAGAGAGGTTAGAGAACTGTGAGACTGTTTCTGCGGTACCTCTGCAGTAGGTCTGGCGACATGATCTGTGTATATCGACTCGCCAGCCAGAGACAGCGACCAAGCAGGAACGGAGACACTGAAACGTCATCATCATTTAGTGTTTCATTATCGATAGCTTGACACAAACAGTTGTACACAAATTAAGTCATATGGCCCCCACCCCGAATGGGATCCAAGATGAAGATCAAAGCACCCAATGAACAAGCCAAATGTGAAGAACAAGCGTGCTCTATACACACCATTCTGGTTAAGATCAGCCAGTACGACAGTCTGTAGGAAGCCTGTCAGGTCGTAGTCTGTCTTGTGACTGGTGACAGACTCTAGGATGAGGGGACGGACACTGCCCAGGGCCAACATCAGGGCCTCGTGCTGCTTCCACCTAACATGTACAAAATGGAGAATTATTCCCCAAAAATTGCCACATATTTCAGTAAACCAGTTGTTTTAAATTGAACGTTCATTTTTCACATTGCCACACATTTTTGTTGTTGGTTTTCTTGGCAACTGCCATGTAAGCGTTTGTTATTATTAACAAATTGCGGCTTGTTCGTTAGCTCATTTAGGTTGACCTCTTTTAATTATGCAGGAAATGGGCAATCTTCTGTGTCTGGTAATGGAATATTGAATGCCGGCGGGAAATTGGATTCCATAGAGCAAATTTTGATTATGGAAATCAATGTCTGAAACGAATAACATTGCTGCTAAAAAGATACAATTTAATACTGAAGACTGTGAGTAGACAAACTAAAACGCACAGAAAAATGATCAATTACAGAGTACCATTTGTAATTAAAACACGTAACAATCTAACCTGTTGAATGTTGATAGTTTTTCAAATACAAAATAAGATTGGATAAACAAATATAATAAAATACCATAAATACAGTGAAAAATAATAAATATTATGATATCATGAGTGTGATAGATATGTGACATAAAAAACCAGATGTTAGACAGATGACCAAGTCTACTGACCAGTTGATCTCTCCGGCTGTTCTCAACATCTCAGTCTCCTGGAGATGGGTCATCACCGCCTGACAGATGGCTGGAGCCGCCTGCTTCGGGAACTGACTGGACAGCGACTGGACAACACAAAGTGACCAGTCATGTGACTGACAGATAAATATCAAATGAACAAGTCCGGGTAAAGTAAATTAAACTATTCTAAATTGTAACAAAAATAGTTACAAAAATTCAACTATTAGTTTGCAAGTAAACATAGATAAATTATTAATATAAATTAATGATTAGTATAAATACTGAGCAAGAATATAAACGTTAAAGAATATAGATATAAAGAAACTACAGATTAATGAGAATCAATTTGCGCATTGCTAAAACTTTAAAAAAGTGAAAAAAATGTCTGGCCAAATCGGCTCAGCATATCCGTCTGAAAGCAGTACCACGGATGAATGTCCATTTTGTTAACAAACCTGTTGATACTAGCGCCACCTACCAGGAGGAGATCTTGTGCAGATATGCGGACGGAGTAGGAGAACGTGTCGTCATCCTCATCCTCAACAAACTGGTCAGGGTTCACCGACCACAGACTGACCTGTAACAAATACAATGGTCAGGGTTCAGTGACCACAGATTCACCTGAGACAAATACAATGGTCAGGGTTCACCGACCACATATTGACCTGTAACAAATACAATGGTCAGGGTTCAGTGACCACATATTCACCTGAGACAACTACAATGGTCAAGGTTCATTGACCACAGATTCATCTGTGACAAATACAATGGTCAGGGTCCATTGACCACATATTCACCTGAGACAAATACAATGGTCAGGGTTCAGTGACCACAGATTCACCTGTGAAAAATACATGGCTCAGGGTTCAATGACCACAGATTCACCTGAGACAAATACAATGGTCAGGGTTCAGTGACCAGATTCACCTGTGACAAATACAATGGTCAGGGTTCAGTGACCATATTCACCTGTGACAAGTACAATGGTCAGGGTTCAATGACCACAGATTCACCTGAGACAAATACAATGGTCAGGGTTCAGTGATCACAGATTCACCTATGACAAATTCAATGGTCAGGGTTCACTGACCACAGATTCACCTGAGACAAATACAATGGTCAGGGTTCAGTGACCACAGATTAACCTGTGACAAATTCAATGGTCAGGGTTCACTGACCACAGATTCACCTATGACAAATACAATGGCCAGGGTTCACCTACCACAGATTCACCTGTGACATGAACTGTAACAAATACAATGGTCAGGGTTCACCGACCACAGAGTCACCTGTGACAAATACAATGGTCAGGGTTCACCGACCACAGATTAACCTGTGACAAATACAATGGTCAGGGTTCACCGACCACAGAGTCACCTGTGACAAATACAATGGTCAGGGTTCATCGACCACAGATTAACCTGTGACAAATACAATGGTCAGGGTTCACTGACCATACATTCATCTGTGACAAATACAATGGTCAGGGTTCAGTGACCACAGACTCACCTGAGACAAATACAATGGTCAGGGTTCACCGAACACAGATTCACCTGTAACAAATACACCTCCATTTGGAAGAAGGAAACCATAACAATGGAAGATGGAGGCTGGCCAGTGGCCACGTGTCAAGGCTGACCACAAAATGAATTGGTGTTATCCACGTTAATTCCAGAAATTGAATTGAAAGATTTTGACTACACTCAACTTGAACTGGAAGATTTGAGTTAGAATTGAAAAGAATTAATTGAATTTGAATTGAATAAACAGAACTGACCCCCGCCCTGCGAGACCAGTCAGTGTTAACCACAGGTCAAAATTGATCAGAGGTCAAAACTGACCATGGGTCAAGATTGACCACAGAAGATCCAACAGTGTCCCCAAGACGCACTCAGTATCAACCTCACACAGCCAAGTTACATACACAACTCTCTCTAACTATGTCATTGTCACATAAATCTAAACAGAGAAGAGATTTGAAGACGATCACCAACAGGAAATACGTTTTCATTACTTTTCACTTTTTTCCAAGTGGCCAAAGTCGAAGTATTGTTTTGCTACAGAATCACCGAGTTACCTGATCCTCTGTCATCTGCATGTAGACGATTATACAGTAGACGACTTCGTGCATCGATTTCTTGACAGTGCTGCGGAACTTGCTTGAGTCGATCATCGCGTGAATGAACTCAAACGTACCAAAGATGAGGTTCTCAAAGCCCATCACCTCACCTACAATGGCAGCGCCCACTGTTACTGTCTGATATGATCTTATGGAAACACTGGGCAGCCCTATAGGAGTTTATATGAATGAACGTTTATTCAACAACAACAACATAATACATGCACAGTATGGTTTGCTGCTGCTGCTGCTGCTGCTGAAAGGACATAGCTGAAGTCATAGACTTATGTGTTGCTATGCCCTACTCGAACTAAGAAAACTGAATAAATACAACAGGAATTATAAATAAATCACAAAATAATATTCACAACTCATATATAAACTGTTTACTATAGTGCTTGTGTTACTATTACATAGGTTTAACAAAACGTCACCTTCAATTAGCAATTCACAAATATGTAGAAAGTAATGACAACTTGATTGCTTTTTTTAATTGTGTTAAACTTGGAAGCTGAGTCAATTTATTTGGTAAATTGTTCCACATTTTTATACCCTTGACGGTGATTGACAGCAGTCGGAGGGTGGTGTTTGTCTTTTTAACATAGAACAATTTGCTTTGTCTGGTATCATGTATGTGTATAGCTGCGGTTGGTTCAAATAATGCTTGAACACGACCATTTAAAGAATGGTTGTTTGCTTTATAATATAGTCTTGTATTTAACTAAATCATAAAATTTAAGCATGTTTGAGAGATGGAAAAATACAGATGTATGATCATGGTAATTAAGATTATAAATAATCCGTATAGCTTTTTTCTGTAACATAAATAATTTTCTGAGTCTAGATTGATAAGTATTTCCCCAGATCTCACAGCAATATGACATATGTGGTTCAACAAGTGAATGATATAATGTGTGTAACGTTGGACAATCAAGAACATGCCTAGTTTTATACAAAACTGCTATGTTTTTTGATACTTTTGATTCAACCATTTTTATGTGTTCTCTCCATGTTACGTTTTCGTTAATGGTTACTCCAAGGAATTTTGTATATGATACCAGCTCAATGTTTTTCCCATTCAAAACTATATTCACATCTGTTCTAGGTTGCTTTTTATTGTTTAACATTATAAAATGTGTTTTGTTCACATTAAGTGATAATTTGTTCGCTCGAAACCACAGGTCTAGTTTTTTTAGTTCGTTGTTAATAACAGTGCTTACTTCATCTGTGTTACTAGCGGAATAAAAAATGTTTGTATCATCAGCAAACAAAATAATATCAAGCAATTTTGAGACTTCACACATGTCATTTATGTACAGAATAAATAATAACAGGCCAAGGATTGAACCTTGCGGGACTCCACACTTGATTTCCTTTTGTTCTGAGTTACTGTTGTTATAGCATACATATTGTCTACGGTTGGTTAAGTAGCTTTTTATCCAGGCCAGAGCCAGACCCCTTATTCCGTAGCATTGCAATTTACTTAGCAGTATGTTGTGGTCAACAGTGTCAAAGGCTTTTTTTAGGTCGATAAAGACCCCAATCGTGCTTTGGCATTTATCCATTGCGGATGTAATTTTTTCGACAAATTCTGTTAAAGCTAGTGAAGTTGAGTGATTACTTATAGGATAGGAGTTTACGCAAATGTATAATGCCAAGTAAGTGCAAAACTACGAAATAGGCTTCATGAAACAGGCTCCTGTACACTTGTAAATGTCCCTGCTATTTGATAAATTGTCACAATTACAGCAGAGTTCTTCATCATGAAAGCTTTTATTATATTAAAAATCCTGAAATTCCTAAATTCGTACTTATTCCCTTCTTATTGTTGCAAGAGGCCGTTATTTTGTTGGGTGTTGAGCACGCTACAATATTGGACAAGTACGTCTGAATCACCACAATATATAGAACGTATGTTAGACTGGAGGGTCAAACACAAGTACATTGCTGAAAGCTTTGTACACGTACGAGTACATTCCCATGAGTACGAGTTTATGGTGCATTGGCACTAGAAAGTTAACTTTACAATTTTAAACTCTGGTGAACAGGTAATTAATGATAGCATAACAAAGAATGTTGTCGGAAAATAGACTTGGAGTATTCCTAGTTATATTGCACTGCTCCAAATAATAATAATTTCTATGAGTACGAGTACTTCAAAGGTGTACTCAAGTACTTGAATACACAAGTACCGAACATGTCCACCCAGTTCTGCTGAATACCCAGTCAAATGCAGTAGAGAACTAAGAGAAAGCACATTTAAAAACTGCTGAGCAGTCACAAGAAACTCACCATCAGAATCGACCGGATTGTCTGCCTCCTCTGTGCCATTTACCACCGTCCGGACATATCTCATGAAAGAATTAGGGCAGCTAACGTAAATTTACGAATTAGAAAATTCAACAAAACCCATTGTGCAGGAAATTACGACATTAATAAGTACAATAACCATAACCAATTACCATGAAATACAAACACAAAATTTTATCGGATGAGATTTCCCAAACAAATAGTTCACACTGTTTTGGCTAGTTGACACAGTAATTGTACATAACCAAATACTTAACAAAAATGCATACAACTTGATGCTCAAAGTTCTCTAGCCATATGACGACAAAGTTGCTGTAAAAAGATATTGTGAAAGGATACACCTGACTGCTCTGCATAAATGTAGCCCAAACGGGGGGCAGGATCTGGGCCAGCCACTGTCCCATCTGAGAGGGGTAACTTTTCATGAGGGTCGTCAGGGCCTGGACAGAGAAGGGTTATTACATTCAGTAACAGATGGGTTAATACTTTCAGTAACAGAAGGGTTAATACATCCAGTAACAGAAGGGTTAATACATTCAGTAACAGAAGGGTTAATACATTCAGTAACAGAAGGGTTAATACATCCAGTAATGAATGGTTTAAATATTCAGGAACAGAGGGGTTAATACACAAAATAAGACGTACCTTGAGTATCTCCATCTTGAGTCCACTGTCTGATGTGAGCCCGTCTGGCACCCGCAGTGCCTGTACAAACGCCTCCGTGAATTGTGGAAGGACAGGGAACAACAGTTGCCTAGCAATGTTCTACAAACAAAATAATTCTTACTATAAACCAAAGAAAGTGGTAAGACTGGGAAAGCATGCTAGCTCGTTTGTCAACTATTTGTCTTAGCTTTGGCAACAATCATCACACAAAGAATTAAATATTTTATGCTGTACCTAGAATCAAACCAAACAGGTCTCAAAATTGGACTTCATGTCAATGTGCGATACAACTATGGCCTGTGTTGGTGTTGTTGATATTCCTTTCTCTCTCAAAAACCCTTTGAATGACAAATTCAGTGGATTGAAGGCTAAATGTCAGCCTGGTAACTGCCTTGGCCAGTAACGACCATAGTCATATCCTTCTACCATTAAAAAAAATTTAAGTATTGTTTATATAACAACCACATATATTTCATACACAATTCACACACTACGTATTTGGACAATAAAGAACCGGATTCACAACTGGCTAAGCCAGTCGGAGAAGCAGCTTCACACCTTAGCTTTGTGAGATAAACACATACTTTTTGTGAGATTACAGAAACTGCAACAAAACATTTGTAAAAAGTGGTGTCTCACGTACTTTGTGCATCTCAGCCATGTGTGATATGAGGGACGTCATGGTGTTGAAGATGTCAACCGCCCGGCCACGCGTTCTTACGCTGTACACCTGTTACAAGTGGTTAGAACATCAAAAAAGACGAATGAAAAGAATACCCACACTCATAAAAAGTAAAGGTAAGATCTTATATAGCGCAGTATCAAATCCTCGGGACATCCCAAAGCACTTTACTCCCTGGCACACTGCAATTAATGCACAAAGACCACTTGTACACAAATATCCACCACTGTCTTTAGCCTGGTATTCATTCATACAGCTGAGTGAACTGGAGCAACGTAGAGGGAACGAACTTGCCTAAGGTTCGACATCGCAGCACAGGATTTGAACCCACATTCTCTCGGTCGAGAGTCCGAAGCTCAAGCCACAACGCTCCACTCAATGCACTCATCAGCATACAAAACTACTTCAGCCCTGCATTTTGTCTAATATCATTCAATCAAAACGTGCGGAGCCCCAGCTGGTAGTTTTACAGGAAACCAACAGGTGGCGTGGCAAACACCAGTACGCCCAGGTTTTTATTCTGTTCATTCTCCAACTAGAAACACAAAATATGTTGCAGGTGATTAAACAATTCATAAATCTTTAGTCAAAAAATACAATTCTGTAATATCTAAACAAAATATAATTTCCCCCCTGCCAATATGTGCATATTAAATGTATTTTACCATGAATGGAATAAAACCTTAAATGTTATGACTTACCTATAATTAACCACTAACACCAAAACTATAAATCAAAATAATCTCAAAACAGTTAAGTAAGTATTTTGGTAAACATAAACACACAAGCTTGTTTGTGTGGGGTTATCAACAAACAAAATAATTAGAAAATCAGAGTAGATTGTTGTCCATAATAATTGTTTTAAGACTAAAACCACCGGGTGATATCCTGGTTGTTTAGGGATATAGCTGGACCTCATTAAATTTTAACTGAACTGAATTCAGAATTAACTTACATGCTGAAATACTGATAGACATTACGTTTTACTTACAAGCAAGATGGTATCATAGTCTGGCAAAAAACTATTTTCATTTGCTTTGGCGATCCATTTACCCGGCTATCGAGAACGGAGATGGGAAGCTTTTTAATAGCACCCGTGATTCATGACACAAAACTGTACAGCGTCTATAAGTTCCACAAACAGTTTAGCGCATCAATGATGATTACGACATATCGCGACAACAAATATGGTCAACGATGGTCATTTTTGTATTAATAAACAGCACTGTTCATATTCCGAGTTCGTGTCGTTCCTCTGAATTAACACAATTCTTAGCGTTATTTGTTATTCACAAATAACTTTTTGTAGACGGGTGCCCCTGGCGAACCGCTCAGCATCATCGCAGCGGCGCACGCTGACATAAACCGGGGTGCTATTTGGGCATAAAAGGTGTCGTAGAGCACAATATTTTATTCGTATTTTATATAGCATAGTAATAATTTATAATGGTGACATCCATGTGGGCTCGGTTTCTACACAACACAGCTCATTTAACGAGATTCCCATCCAAAGCTAGAGGCTCCAGATGGCATGTGGACTAGATTGACAATGGACAGGGATGGGAATTCTGGATTTCATTTCCACCATAGTGGTAGTTGAATGAATCTCACAACATTGTCTACAGATAGCAGTGTTTGTAAACTCAGAGATACATAGGCCTATGACACTAATTTGTTTAAACAATTAACACACATGTAACCCAACTTATATAAGTAAAAAAAGTATATTATTTAATAGCGTTACATCATATTTTATTCCTGTTGTATCCGTAGTGGTCCGTGATTCCGCGGTGCGCTATCACTTGGGTAGGGCATGTTGTTGTCCCTGCTTTGGGGGTCATGATCCCTACTATCAGCATACTTAGCAAAAACCCTGACGTGTATTTGAAATAGTTATCGTGAAATAAACTAGATTTGCGGGTTTTATATTTTTTGGGTTTACATTGACTTTAAGAGGGAAAATACAATGTTCACATTAATTTTATATAACATAACACTCATGAACTTCAACACAAAAGAGAAACCAGTAAATTTGCAAATAACTCACAATATCACAGTCTGAAGTCTATAAAGAAACATTCACAGTATAAGTAGGAATTTGCAACAAAGATACAATAACTGCACATATTTTATCAGATAATGTGAAAACCAATGTTCTGGAATTACATAGTTGTATTAGAAATACAATACTATTTAATGCAAACAATGTTCTAGCAACCAAAAAGTATTATTAGTTTTGATTGATAGCACTATTGTTAAGTATACGCGTCCTGCATTTGTAATCCAAAAAGCATTCTATAGCCTAAAATATAAAGCGCTTTGAGCAGTTCTAAGGACTGGATACTGCGCTATATAAGAACTTACCTTTACTTTCACTTTATTTAGTGTATAAAGGTGTTCACATTGGATCAGGTGTAGAGAAATTATGATACTTTTGTTCATGATATATGTGAAATAAATTGTAATAGATTTGCAAAGATATGCTTTTGTTAAAATTAAGGACATATTCACCATGGATTTTCTGGAGAAAAAATTGTGTGATTTCTTCAACATTTCTTTTGAATTTGGCACAAACTATTATGGTTAAATACTAGTAATCATTAAAGGTCCTACAAACAAACAGTGGGCAGCTGACATTCTGCCGAGCTCCAGAATTCCGGGTCATCTCACCTCAGCTTGTGTGAATATCTTGTACATCTCGGGTAGTATCACTGGCGCCACCTGGGAGACCTGCATGTCCGTCACCTCACGGCAGAATTCTACAAGAGGGTGAGTAAGAAAGATCGTGGCACGTGTGCAGTAATTGCAACGTCGTGTGCTTGATTTGTTGCACATTTTGGTTGATGCGCGCAAATTTTCAGACTGTGTAGCAAAGTTGATATACTAGTTGTTTATAGCACGCTTATCCATACACAAATGATCGAGGAACCATGTCAATGATTGGTACAATTTTTACTCTTTACACAACAATTGACCATAACAAGTAATTGCATTTCTAAAGATCTTGTAAAGTGATGTTGTCTTTTCCGTTACCCAGACTGCACATTTCAGGATCTTAAATATTAATAAAAATAAGTTAATCCATACCAAACCTAACCAACGTCTTAACCATTTATCGTATTCATGTCTAAAAATCTCACCATACTGTACATTACATCACTAACAATTTGTGTTTTTTAACTGTTCGTTATCCATTTGAAATTTGTATAGTGTATTTCTTGAAGAATATTTGACATTTTAAAAATAGAGCATCTGTATTTGATACCCACCTGTAAGGACCCTCATTGCCCCATGTACTGCGTCACTGTTGCCTGTGGTGAGGGCCTCCATGAGGATCTGGAAGAGGCCAGGCCATGCCTCGGGCCAGTCCCAGTGGGCTATGGCGGACACAGCGTATGCAACACTCGATCGCACCTTGCTAATTGACTCATTCAGTCCCAGGGGCAAGATCTGCCGAATCGCCGCTTTTGCCTGTAAGATGATCATTTATAAGACATTGGACACAAAAATACGGAACTTTCAAAACTGCCACCTTCAACAGTGTAGTTATGTCATACATCGATAAGGCAATAAAGATGTATTCAGTTTTGCTTAAATTGGGACTGATTTTAAAAATGTCTAAATTGTCAATTTATTAACTAAATTAGATTTGCATAATGGGATATTACCAGAAGTACTGTAATGCTAAAACTAAAGTTTTGAAAAAGTGTTTCATGGCAAAAACGATTGCTGCCTTATTTACATTATTTACCTATGTAAAAACAAAAGGATATGTATCTCTAAGGAAAATAAGAAAATACATATTATGTTTTGATAAAACACTTTAACATGTACATCTAAATACCAGGGATCGATATGGAAAAAGACACGCATGTGGCCTTCGGGCACATCAGATATGTGCCTTTTCAAACTTTGATGTTCCCAAAACAGTTCATTACAATTTTATTAATTAATTTGAATGATAGTAAGTAACCTGGTAAATATTAATTTTTTTAAATATTAGGCATATAATCATGTTATTCTTTAAAGACTAAGCGAAATTAACCTTTTTTATTCCCAATCTGAATGAAATATACAAAAAAAAAACACTGTTTGGATATATAATAATTTTGTTAACCCCCTCCGTCACTCTGTTCAAGGCCGCTTTTGGTCACGCTTTTCTGTACATTTTCTGCAGTGTGTTGTGACACCTAGGGCTCTGATGATGTCACCGCAGGCAACGCCAGTGAGCACGCCCATTTAACATGGTATATGGCGGTGTGGCTTGTTGTTTCAGGTTGTACGTGAAACTGCAACAACGGAATGTAATATTTTTTTATATCACCGTAAAGTAATAATCTTACATATAACTTTGTCGCTGGATGTACCCGTGAATTTTCTTTACTTTTCAAGTTATTGCCGTTTGAACAGCGCGAATGCTTTTAATTTAACGTGTTGTTTGTTCTCTACATCCCAAAGCCAGGCCTGTGACTGAGCCCATACTAGTCTCCTGTACCTCTGGATGACAGAGCCCACATTTCGGCATATACAACATTAGCAGTATTGTTATAGATACATAAAACAACAGCATTACTACTGTAATCACAGTAGACCTTATGCACTGTACCGTACTAACCAAGCACACCATTCATTCACACTAACTATAATCCCAACTATCTGCTGAAGAGTTACACTATATCAAGATTTAGCCTAAACCTATAAGTGGGGCCATTACGCCACCGGTCAGAAATCAGCGGTGCCGCGTAGCGATCAAAGCTGACGACACAGTGTGGATAATATTATGCATTCGCGCTGTTCAAACGGAATAACTCGCAAATTAAAGAAAATTCATGGGTACATCCAGCGACAAAGTTTTAGGTAAGATTATTATCTTTACGGTGATATAAAAATATTACATTTTGTTGTTGCAATTTCATGTACAACAGTACAACCTGAAACAAATAGCGGCACCACTGTTTCACATGTTAAAGAATAGGGCGTGCTCACTGGCATTGCCTGCGGTGACATCGGCAACATCTGACGAGCTGGTTTTCTTGCGACACGCAAATTTTGCTTAGACTTTATCTTGTTGTGAATGCTATTCAGGACTGCATACTGTCTACGCGACATATTTCTGGGTACAAAATATATAACCATCAATATCAGGGCTCAGAAAAAGGTTTTTTCCAAATCTGTAACATTACAAAACTAGATACATTCTGGGTAGGTGTGCACCATTTTCCGTGGACTGGTCATGCTACTAAAATCTACTGCTCCAAGGATAGGGAGATTGTAACTGGGAAATACAATGCTGCAGTTTGTGACATTGAGTGACAACGATTCACATTCATGAGCACCAACAAAAAATATTCAAAGAACCGTGTTGATTAAACATTAAAAAACTAATTGATACATGGATGAACAGATACAGATGTATATGGAATAGCCTCACTCAGCCTGTGGTTGAGATTGCGTCGGTATAGTGTTTTGAAAGGAAATTATATAAGTTATGGGAAAACTACACAATTAAATTTGTCAGCCTTGGTGAAGGAGGCATGATTTATAAATATGCTTTTAAAAATGTTAATTTTTTGTTTATAATGTACTCCAATTGTAATATTTAGCAAACATACATGAATTTAAAAACGTGCATATAGTGTACATGTGTGGATGGATATTATTTTCTATCGGTGGCAACAAACGCTAGAGCTTGTAAACAATGTCAACGACAGGTAAGAGTACACAAGGTACAAGGGTCTTGATTAGACTGTTCTGTAAATGTAAGATGTAATTTAAATAACTCCATTCAGGCCATTGTTCTGTTTGATGTCCGCACGGCCGTTGTCTGTGTTATGGAGCAAACCGGAGCGCTATTTGGGCCTCAAAATGCGCTAAGCCTAAGACGCAATATTTTTATACCGTAAATATGCCTGGGATGATGTGGACTGATTTAATTATCTCATCAACGTGTCACATTTTGGCAAAACTATAGCTAATAACGACAAAATTTAGGTGAGTCCGAATTCTACACAAGTAACCTTCATTTTTCTCAGACACGTTTTTGTATGCGTCTTTTGGGCACATGCGGTGAAAAAGTATACCGCATTCATGCATACAACGCGTCACTGATGCATTTCCGCACTCCAAGGGAATTCCCGAAATACACCAACTAAAATGTTTAATAATAACTACTAATGTATCATATAATAAAATTAAGAAACCTTAATACAAATGTACTAGGGCGTTCTTTCTCTTAGTGGCGCAATTTCAGTTTGACCCCGTTCTTTGCAGTTTCTTTTAGCGGCACTTAATTACGATGCGACACCGTTTCTGCAGCGCGATGAAAAGATCCTTGCCACGAGGTTGTGTGTCGTGAGAACATTTTTATTTATTGGGATGATTTATGACTTACGGGTGTGGACCGGGATGGTTACCTAAACAACAATATTACAACTGATGTTGTGCATGTACTAGTCATTTATTGATATTATTCGAACTAAATGTTGCATTGTTATTATTAAGAGTGGCGATTCGATTTCACTATAGATGTTGTGTTTCTCATAAACAAATGTTTGTGACTTGTGTGTAGGGAAATAGTTGGGATTGTGACAAGTTGCATTAATTCCATTTTCATACCTAGACATTATTATATCTGTAAATTGTTAAATCACACTGGTAGGCTGTTTATATCTTGTAATCATTGTTGATACTGTGTGTAGTATGTACAACTGATATCATGACAGTTCAATATAAGCTGCTCCATTGGTTGCCAATGGCAGTGCTCAATTATTTGCAATCGCAATATGTTTGGTAGAATACTGACATATTTCTTACTTTAGAAATATGGAAACATTTACAGTTGTGTCTTATGATCACTGTTTCCTTTGTTGTAAGACTGACACTTGTCTTCTTTCTCTGAAGATATGGTGATTGTTCTGTTCCCTTACTGTGTGCCTAGATCGGATATAGTTCACTGGAACGATGTTTGTGTTTTATTTACTTTTAAAACGATTGTGCCAACATTAGTATTATTGTTTGTGTTGGCAGATGACTCGCCTCTGCCATCTCTTTGTTCGTATTGAAGTGAAAATGTAACGCCAAACTTGGTAAACGAACCTCAATAAAGGGATTTGATTCCACATTAGTGCAGTTGACATTTGAGAAGTTTGGTGCACTAGAACATACTAATCTAAAAAAGCTGTAATAGTCCGATGCACACACCATAAAGTAACTGCATTTCTGTGACTGAGTAGTAAATGAACTATAACCCATCTCACTATAAGTACCATCATGCACAACATTTTACACTTACCGCCTCCGATGTTTCTGGAGCTCGAAACTTTTCTGAATGTTGCGACCAGTGTGCCTCGACATACTGCTTGAGAAGGACAGACGCCAACTGCCGTACAGCTAGCGTCACCTGGGGATCTACAGTGAACTCGGCTAAATGTGTGCCGAACTCTGCAAATAAAGACATGAAGACAAAGTATTTAGTACTTACTACTAATACATAATTATCTTAGAAAGTAGTTGTATATTATGTTTCATAATTTTTTGCTGTATGTTTTGTACTATGCTGCCATGCAGTTTATGAGATATTAAGGTATATTATCTGAAATGTTATTTTAGTGCATACAAATAGTCTGACATACAAAGAATTATACAAAAAAAAATCAGTCCTGTTCTAAGTCTTAAATTACGCTTAAACATATTACAAGACAGCATTTCTATAATTTGTACTTAATCACACAGAGGAAGATGGTAAAACAGAGAGGACTGTCATATGGCTAGAGAGAGATTGAGATATTAAAAAGGTTCACTACATGGGCCATTTAAAGCTACTTTCTCATTTGCACATCACGAATCTAGCTATGTCCAGATGTGTGTAAAAAAAGGTTCTTATACAGTGCAGTATCCAGTCTTCAGGACTGCTCAGAGCGCTTTACACTTTACTCCCTGGCAGACCTGTTCAGTCAAACACCATCTCGACTGCTCTGGGAAGCATCCTGCCACATTGCAATTAATGTGCAAAGACTATTCGTACACAGATATCCACCACGAGTCCAAAGCTCTCACTGCTGCGCTACTGAGAGTGTGGTAATACCATAGTTGTGTAAAGATATCCACCACTGTCTATAGCCAGGTACTCATTCATACAGCTGAGTGAACTTAAGCAATGTAGAGTAAACCGGGTTCTCTCAGTCAAGAGTCCAAAGCTCTCACTGCTGCGCTACTGTGAGTGTGGTAATACCATAGTTGTGTACAGGTATCCACCACTGTCTATAGCCAGGTACTCATTCATACAGCTGAGTGAACTTAAGCAATGTAGAGTAAACCGGGTTCTCTCAGTCAAGAGTCCAAAGCTCTCACTGCTGCGCTACTGAGAGTGTGGTAATACCATAGTTGTGTACAGATATCCACCACTGTCTATAGCCAGGTACTCATTCATACAGCTGAGTGAACTGAAGCAATGTAGAGTAAACCGGGTTCTCTCAGTCAAGAGTCCACAGCTCTCACTGCAGCGCTACTGTGTGTGTGGTAATACCATAGTTGTGTAAAGATATCCACCACTGTCTATAGCCAGGTACTCATTCATACAGCTGAGTGAACTTAAGCAATGTAGAGTAAACCGGGTTCTCTCAGTCAAGAGTCCAAAGCTCTCACTGCTGCGCTACTGTGAGTGTGGTAATCCATAGTTGTATACAGATATCCACCACTGTCTATAGCCAGGTACTCATTCATACAGCCGAGTGAACTGAAGCAATGTAGAGTAAACCGGGTTCTCTCAGTCAAGAGTCCAAAGCTCTCACTGCTGCGCTACTGTGAGTGTGGTAATACCATAGTTGTGTACAGATATCCACCACTGTCTATAGCCAGGTACTCATTCATACAGCCGAGTGAACTTAAGCAATGTAGAGTAAACCGGGTTCTCTCAGTCAAGAGTCCAAAGCTCTCACTGCTGCACTACTGAGAGTGTGGTAATACCATAGTTGTGTACAGATATCCACCACTGTCTATAGCCAGGTACTCATTCATACAGCCGAGTGAACTTAAGCAATGTAGAGTAAACCGGGTTCTCTCAGTCAAGAGTCCAAAGCTCTCACTGCTGCACTACTGAGAGTGTGGTAATACCATAGTTGTGTACAGATATCCACCACTGTCTATAGCCAGGTACTCATTCATACAGCCGAGTGAACTGAAGCAATGTAGAGTAAACTGGGTTCTCTCAGTCAAGAGTCCAAAGCTCTCACTGCTGCGCTACTGTGAGTGTGGTAATACCATAGTTGTGTACAGATATCCACCACTGTCTATAGCCAGGTACTCATTCATACAGCTGAGTGAACTGAAGCAATGTAGAGTAAACCGGGTTCTCTCAGTCAAGAGTCCAAAGCTCTCACTGCTGCGCTACTGTGAGTGTGGTAATACCATAGTTGTGTACAGATATCCACCACTGTCTATAGCCAGGTACTCATTCATACAGCCGAGTGAACTGAAGCAATGTAGAGTAAACCGGGTTCTCTCAGTCAAGAGTCCAAAGCTCTCACTGCTGCACTACTGAGAGTGTGGTAATACCATAGTTGTGTACAGATATCCACCACTGTCTATAGCCAGGTACTCATTCATACAGCCGAGTGAACTGAAGCAATGTAGAGTAAACCGGGTTCTCTCAGTCAAGAGTCCAAAGCTCTCACTGCTGCGCTACTGTGAGTGTGGTAATACCATAGTTGTGTACAGATATCCACCACTGTCTATAGCCAGGTACTCATTCATACAGCTGAGTGAACTGAAGCAATGTAGAGTAAACCGGGTTCTCTCAGTCAAGAGTCCAAAGCTCTCACTGCTGCGCTACTGTGAGTGTGGTAATACCATAGTTGTGTAAAGATATCCACCACTGTCTATAGCCAGGTACTCATTCATACAGCTGAGTGAACTGAAGCAATGTAGAGTAAACCGGGTTCTCTCAGTCAAGAGTCCAAAGCTCTCACTGCTGCGCTACTGAGAGTGTGGTAATACCATAGTTGTGTACAGTCTGTTTAATAAAAACATGTACTTTTTAAATCGCGTAAAGATATTACATTGGTTGTTACATCTGGTAACTTGCGAAAGCTATTTGCACAGCAGACATTTTATTTCAAACCAATTGATATTTAGAATTCATGAGGATTTCGCGAAACAGCAAAACATGAAACACGTGAACCAGTCATAATCTTTAAAAGCAACTATCAATCACCCAAACATTCATTGACATTTTCTTGGGACATAGCTGAACTTTTTCCATTTTATTGGGATGTCTTCACTTTTATCCATTTTTTTGAGGTGACTACTTATTCTGTCTTTATTTAATCATGTAAAATGCTTTGCGTTATTTTAGGACACTGTTCTTTCATAAATATGTGTTAAACTGTATTTTATTAGGCACTTCAGTGAATTCCGCAAACTGGGTTGTTTCGCGTGCGCCGACTCGCGATCACCGCATAGCACTGTCTCGTTTGCCATCATGCGGGTAGCTTTTTGCTTCAACTCGTGTTTTGGCACTCTAATTTCTGGTTGCTTACCCCATTCACTGCAGGATTCTTGCGGATCGTAAGTTGGCATTTCTTTACATCATTTTCTGAATTAAATTTGACCAAAATTAAGCTAAGTTTCATTGATTTGACGGCATAACTGTGTTTTAATTGTAATTTTGACACTAAAGTAAAATTATATCTTTGGCCAGTTCTATAGGTATATATTAGTCTGTGTTGAAAATGTTGATGTCGAGAACGCAAGAGTTTGATTTTGACCGATCTGAGTCCGTCAGACCGACAGCATGTCACCCCAGCCAGATGCAGATCATGACTTATTCCATTTCTCTGAATTTAAATCACTACAGAAACATGACATGTTCTGACTTTTAGATATATTATTTAAGTTTCTATTTTATGAGTATGATTATATGGCAGTTCTGCTATACGTAGCCCTAAACTAGGATACGGCAGTCATACTTAGTCTTAGGCTAGGGCTGGTTACAGCTTACCCTTTGCTTATGCCATTATTTATGGTTATGCTTTTATTTACACTTAGAAATAATATAAATTTCATTATGCAATAATTTTAATTAATTGCACATTATGATTTAATCAAAAAAATCCGATTTATTCAATTTTTTTTCAAAACAATTATGATTTTTTCCAACCCTGCGTGCTAATTAGGCTATACTGATTAATTAATTCAGCTATTATTATTAAATGAATAGTAAATATATATTTATTACCATAATTAACGTGGTTATGCACCTTGCATGATATATGAATACCTTCATTTTCATGGATATTGTCTTTTATTAAAATGTGGCAGTCTGTTGGATTTGCAAGCTACATAACTAAAATTAACTAGTCAATTGCATTAATTTGGTTAGGAGTCAGTATACAGTTAGTTTTCCCACTGGCGATCATGTTAACGTTTTGTCCGATTATAAGAAAACGTGACCTAACAAATTTCTTAAACTTCTCACCTGCTGTTATCATCTCGTTGATATGGTGATAGATTTTTTTTTAAATTGCATATTTCTAGCTCTCATAAAATGCCTGTATGTATGACACCCATCAATATATATATATATATATGAATGCTGGCAAGTATTACCCCGCTAAAGGGTCAAACAGGCAAATTGCTGCCAAATATCTTACCACTTATTCAAATCATCTAGAAATCCACCATTTTACACTAAATTACAGTCAACACCTACAATCACCTGAAAATCTGCCTACTCAAATGCACTTATGTCAGAACATGTGAATTTTGTTAAAAAAATAACTTCTAAAAAAACTCTGCACTTTTTCATAAGTAATGAAACAGGAAGTCTGTAGCCTGACCATGGTATAATTAATACTAAAAATATTAAATACTGTAAATGTATTACTCTAGTCAATTTGTTTGAAAACCATGAAAACAGTATTTCAATATCTATATAAATAAAAAAGTTGAAATTTTAATGCAAATACTTATCCACAGAAAACACAAAAACGAGTCCATTTTGCCATAGTAAGAGATACACAAAAATTACGCTGTTTTGCTGTCTAAAGATGGCAATATCTTTTGATCTATTAGAGATATCTTAATAAAATTAAGTTATGTTGTCTATCAGCTATTACCTTTAATTTAAGCCCATTCCCAATGTTTTTGATATTTATTTTTTTAAGTGCCTAGTTTTAATAATGTATGATCCTGGGCGGTATGTATCATATATATGTGTGTGCAATCAAACTTTCATTTTTAATCGAATCACTCCATACACGAAATGGGCAAACTGACTGTTCTCAGATTTCCGCTGCTTTGAATTCCAGGGCTCTACTTCGTGGGCCGAACCATCCAAAACGCGAATTTTAGTGACGTGTGCTGAACCTGCCATGGCCTGGGCATGGATCGAACTCGTTGAAATAGCTCTATTATCGCTAAAACTGTCAACTCCGCATTTAACAGCATACAACGTATACCTTTGTTCAGATTATTGTGCGACTTAATTGACGCCAACTTCTTACTCAAAATGCAACCCAGAATTAGTAATTGTTAAAATGCAATCTCCACCAGCTTATCGAGACTTCGTTTCATCGGTGGAAACGTGTTTTCATTTCGATCATGGACAAGACGGGCTCATATAGAACTCGCTGTCATTTATTTATAAGCGAAGCAAGAACGCAACACACCCTCGGTTACTTCGAGAGCTTTGACCTGATCCTCTCCCGCTGCTCTAACCGCTTGTTCTGGGGACAATATTGCAATTAAACTTTCATACAATGCCTCCTTCAGAGACCGACTTCTATCTCCGTCCCCCGCCATGTTGGAAATTATAAACGTCCATTTTGGCGCGAAATTTCAACGTAATCTCGGAAACTGGCACAATAAATAAATATTTCTTAAGCGACATACATATATAAAATGTTGATTTGTATAACTATTAATGCATTTGAAGACACGGGACATAAAATATATTGTTTGCTATTTGTTTTCAACGTTTTAAAAAGTTCCATCGGTCCCCAAGCGACACGCGTCGGGAATCGCCACGTCGATTGGTTGAAAGCGAGGCTAGGGATTCCCTGTAAATGTAGCAGGAAGGGTTTAAAAACATTTACCAAAATCAGGCTTCATCTGCAACCGCCGTCATGCGTCGGCTTAGTTTTCAATTTGCATTATTATCTGCAGTATTAGTAGTATGCTTTACGGTTAGCCAGGATACGGTTAAAGCAGATCTCGTTAATGTCGAAGTCAAAAGAACCGTCGATCTGACAACTCACATCGTCAAGATTTCGAGCAGCGTTACGATAGAAAATACCGGCAAATCGGCAGCAAACTATTTTATATACGCTGTGGATGATGCTTTATTGGAGCGATTGTCATATATAGGGGCACTGGTAAGTTTAGTGGTTTAGTTCTCATCTAACTAACTAGACTGTCCGTGTCTAACTAACCTGTCATAATGTTACGTCGATCGAGGGACCAGTTATTTAACTTATTATCCTTATCGTGTACCTTGGTCAAAGTTGGTGATGGGGGTCTATGGTGGGTTGTGGTGCTATTTTAGTAAGTGAAAGATTTTTCTTAGAAATGTGTTTAGGCACTTGTGTAAAATTCTGGCACACATCGATTTTGTTGTTATAATTGTATATTTTTGCGTAGAAGTGATAGTCGCTAGTGTGTATATTCTGTCATTGACATTGGCATTGCACTTCGTTTTAATTATAGTTGTATATGTCAATTTCGGTGTACGTAAAAAATCGCCGTACTAACAACTTGAGCTAGCCGCCTATATTTACTATTTACCATTGTCAGGGCATTGAAACAGTGAAACTGAGGCGTGGTGAAGGGAGCGCTTCGTGGTCGACAAACAAACAAGTTGTTTTTGACAAACTAAGCTATGTCTATGAATAATCTGTTTGGTAAAAATATGTGATTAATAATACAACATGGAACATTTGCATGATAAGTTGCAGAAATATAAACTAATGCTACGTACCTAGCAGATTATTACTGTATATATATAACGTGATTATTTTTATTTATTGTTATTGGTGTGTCTTTGTGGCAACCTTAGGCTTAATTTCGCCGTTTTAAAATTGTAAGAACTACACTCAAAACAACTTCAAATAATTTGTTTACACAAATGTGATTAGATATAAGGTAGAGATTTAGAATATGACTATCTTATCTTATGAAGAGTTTGTCCAGGTTTGTTGTAAAAAATGATGTTTTCCTATTGCCTACAGTGAAATTCGGGACCTCCAGTATAACTTTACGCATGTCATGTATTACAAATATTGCGTTTTAAAACACTTGGGAAGTTGTGTTGTGGTCCAAATAGTATCTCGGATTGTGTGTCATCCCAAACATAAGTCTCAGGGTATCGGCAGGTGTAGCCACCTAAGGAAAATGCAGTGTCCAAAATTCTTACGACAAAATACAAGGCCTTAGTCGGCGACAAAAGACACAACAAATGCAGTGTTCGTCGACCGGTCCTTGGTTGGCGATACCCTGCAACACCGACAAAATACACAAGTCAATCAGCAGTCACCTGGCCACTGATGTCAGACATGGGGTCAAATACATTGAAAAGTATTTAAATGCAAATACTATTGACATTTCAAATGCAAATACATTTTGTTTATGTCAAATGCAAATACTTTTCAAAAGTATTTCAAATACTTTTCTAATTCTCTTGACGTCCTCGTGCCCATGCACAATAAATAATGACAAAGAAGAGCTATACTTGACCATTGTTTATCCAGAATTAAGGGAGTTCATTGAGTCAATAGTACCATGCTCTAATTGGTCACACATTGTTAATTTTTTTCCCTGTGATAGGTTAATCCTGTTTTCCATTTCCTCTGCCCACTGATGTGCTGTCTTTCAATAAAATTAGATTAAGCCACATGCTGTCAATTAAATGCTTGCTAACCTGACCCTGTGGCATGCCAGCTGATATACTGATCATCCATCTGATAATGACCCAAGTTAAAGCTGATCTGGCTGCAGTTGGTCAGCTAATAAAAGAGCTATAGGAAGGCCAGTTTTCTCTTGGTGAATGTCATGCCTCAGTGATCACATGAGTGACCTGTATCAAGTGCCTATACCAAGCAACAGTTTCATTAAGCACAGCTGTGATAACAGTTTTCATTGACAGAATTAAATGCTATAAGTATTTGAAAAAGTATTTGATTTTTCAAATTCTTTTAAAATGTATTTAAATGCAAATGCATATATTTTTGGCTCAACATTTTCAAATGCAAATACTGAATTAGTCGCATTTAAATGCATTTGTCCCCATGTCTGATACACGTACCAGTGGCCAAAAACGGATGATGGTCAATCGTTCAGAGGGGTAGATGGGAGCACGATATGGGGTCATTTGTTTCTCAATCGCAGGCTTGATCAGATCAAGTAGGAACGTGAAAACCTCTGGTGTCATCCGTAAGAAATTACGGTATTCGTCTACATCATTTTCCTGTAGCCCCTGTACAAGATTATCATCTGCTCACCCGTGAACAGCATGGAGCACATGATAATCTTGTACAGGGGCTACAGGAAAATGATCGCTACAAAAACACTTGCAGTGTCCGTGCACACCGTTGCGATACGACCTTATAACTTGTCGCCGACCAAGTACATTCCTGACAGGTGCCATGTCGGCAATGTTGTTTGGTCACGGGCAGCCTTTAGGGTTATGTCTGGTTACTGTTCATACTAGATCAGTGACTTGCCTATATTACAAGAAAATAAGCATACAACTAACGTAATACTTGTATCCACTGTATTAGAACCAGGGAATCACTAGATAAATGCAAGCACTACAAGGCAGAGACAAAAATATGTTATTATACAAATGTGCTTGTATTCATGTTATTGTATTCATACTTTTACTCACATTGCACATAGACAGGTACAGAAAGATATTGACATTTTCTACAAAACAGTTGCACTTTCCTATCAGTGGCATGTATTCCTTGGTTGCCATTTCTGCCGGGAAACTGTTTCTACCCAGCAGAAAACCAACCTTGTCCGTCATCAAGGCTCACAAATAGTACACTGTACAGTCGTCACACATGACTCCGTCAGCCAGGGTCACAAACTTAAAAGAAAACGACAATGCTAAATTCTAGTTTTAAAGATTATGTCAGTTGTGTGTGTAATCAAATATAATTATTTTTTTGTTGATGTAGCTGCTGCTTATCAGGCTTTGCAGCGTGATATATTTCAGGAGTTAACCAAATGTGCTAATGTTATGAACATTTATTTATTGATTTATGTATCAAGGCCACACATTAATTTAGTCCATTTAATAGTCCACATCTTTGAACCACGTTTTTGGGACCCTGTTTTTTTAGACCCATATGGTCCCAGGACCCTGTTTTTTTTTAAACTCTAATTAGAACACTGAGTATTGAACAACCATTTGTTTTGCAGATAAAATCAACAGGAGATGATGACGAAAAACTGAAAGTAGCAGAGACGACAATAGCTGGACAAAAGTAAGATAATTGGATCGTTGTGTGTTATAATCACAAAACTTTACACCCGCCTTCCTTGGGGTGGCAACGTTTCCTTTGTGTCAAGGTATTGAGTAAAGAAGCCAGATAATATAGGATTTGGCAATGAACTGAATGTTTTACCAATATCATGCGAGGTACTACATAAATAGCGGGGGGAACCTTACACTGTAAGTTCTTAAATTGGACAGTCCACTCATGAACATGAATAGTTGCATCATGATAAGGTGTACTTACAGAATAAATTATTTTGTTAAATAAAATTTGCATTGTGAAAATCCAAGTAATTCAAGGTTACCCTTTACAATAATTTAAATTATTTATTATTTTATTTTTCAGAAATACAAAATTCTACCGTGTGGAATTCCCGAGGCGCCTGGACGCTGGCGCGAGGATCACGGTTGACGTTGAGACAGTGTTTGCAAATGCCCTGAAGCCGTACCCAGCTCAGATCACGCAGGCTGAGAAGCAGTTCATGCTGTTTACCGGCAACATGTACTACTACTCGCCCTACACAACCACCGAACAGACGACCACCATCACCTGCTTCTCCAGCACTATCGAGTCATACACAAAGACAAAGCCTGTGGTGACCGCAGAGAACACCATCACGTACGGCCCCTTCGAGAAGAAGGCAACATTCAGCCAGGTGAGGGTAGCATCGGTCTTTGCCGTGAGTCTTGGGTAGAAGACTTGGACTACCTTTGTAGCATTCCCGAAGGAGACAATGCTAGAAACATTACTGTCCTGTTTGTGGTGGGTGGAACAAACAAATGTTCAAACCAGACTTCATCCCACAGAGTCGGTGCTATTTCGTGGTTTCTTGCAAGTGAGAATTGTCATTTCGATGTGTGCATACCAGTGTATCATGTGTTAATCTCCTGGCGACAATCGTCAGATAGTCAGTCTGTGTGAAATATTGAATTACCCAAACTTTAATTAGCAGCAAGAAGATTTGAATCATTGTTGTATTACTTGCTCAGCCACTACGTCTCACAACACTTATTTTAAGTGATAGTTTTGTCAATTTTCAGGGTGAGATGGTGATTCACTCGGAGAACAACAGTCCCTTCCTGACCGTCACTGATATGCTGCGTCTCGTCGAGGTGTCGCATTGGGGCAACGTTGCCGTGGAGGAGACGTTTGATGTTCGCCACTCTGGCGCCAAGCTCAAGGGCTCTTTCTCTCGCTTCGACTACCAACGTCACCAGGATGGTGCTGCCTCTATCAAGACCTTCAAGGTAACTAGAAATGGCTTTTTGTTGTATCTTTGGTTTTGTTTTTCCAGGTATTGAATGTTTGCATTGATTCCTAGAATGATTGTAGGCAAATGTGATTTTACTATTGCTGTTTCTTCACACTTTGGCCAAGAGATATCCCATATAATATTGTTGTTGATGAAGAACCATCATTAGTGCTTTGTGTGTGCACTGGAACACCTGAGCACCATCTCAGAGACTATAAACATTAGTGTGGCCGAATACATAACACAGATACTTCTGAAGATGTGTGCAACACATTTTTTAGTTTTATCTGTAAATGGTTTGTAGCACTCGCTGCCACAAAATAGTGATGCTGAGTAAGAATTTTATTTAAAAATCAAACAATTTTAGTCAACTCCCAGTGCCAAGGCTGCCTACCATTATGGATTTTCCGTAATCATTATGGAAATTGCTGTGTACTATGTTACAACTTTGACTGCCAGCAGCGTGCTGATGACTGCAGTGGCACGCGGGCATGCCATTAGTAACTCGGCATTTACAGGTCAACAGCAATTACAGCATAAAAATCAGTGTAGTTAATCCTAGATATTAATACAATTTACAGGTGTATAATTATATAATGAAATATAAATTAAGGGGAGGTATGGCAGCTAGATAGGACACTTTTTAAAATGCATAATTAATAAAACAAAATTGCATCCAAGCTGTAGAAAAGCTATTACCGAGTAAAAAATGTATGACATTTTTTTCTGCCAGACCCCCCGTTTCCATGGTAATAAACAAAATGGCCGCCAAATGGTGGTATTCATAGCACATCTAGAAAATTGCAACACTCTGGAAGTAAAAATGATATGGTAATCTAACTTAGCCTGTTGTATTCTCCTGGATATTCTCCACAATCCGTATAAAAAACATTTCAATTTTTTTTAATATTTATATTTTATTTTGAATTTTCAAAACCGATTGATTGAAAATGCAACTTTTTTTTTAGATAACTACAAAGATAAAACACAAATCCAAAATGTTTTTTATACAGATTGTGCAGAATACTCAGGAGAACACAACAATCAAAACCAGATTATCATATCATTTTTACTTCCAGAGTGTTGCAAGTTTATATGGCCAAAAACGTGATTTTCTGTAAACGGCCGTCAAAGTTTACACAGTGATAATATGAATAATATTATTGTAAACAAGTAAAACATTCAATAAATTGTGTTTGTTTATCTCCCAGACATTAATTATGCACAATAAATAATATCTGAGATGAAATACACCCACAGAATTTATACAATTTAGCTTTTTTTAAATAAATATAAAGGTCATTTGCATCATCATCTGATTTTCTGTAAACGTCCATCTGACACTGAAATGTCAAGATGTGAATAGTAATGGCTGTAAACAGCCAAAACAATTCAATTAAAGGTGTTTGTTTTCTCACAACATTAATTATGCATAACAAGCCATGTTTATGATGAAATATATCCACATGATAATAATACAATTTTATTTATATGCCAACAAATGAAATATATCCACATGATAATAATACAATTTTTTTTATATGCCAACAAATCTGGGGCAACAGCAAGTTACAGGTTTTACTGAAAAGAACAGACGCCCATATATAAGTTGCACAGTTCTGTAAATATAAGTTAACAAAGCAATAACTTAGTCTTATATACCAAACAGTTAACATGTCAAGCCCAAGGGCAAGGCCTGTTAACAGGCCTGCTGTCATCACACATCAGTACTAGCTTTGTCCGGCTACAGGACGCACTATTTGGCAAAGCTGCAGTCTCTTTAACTATCGTACCGTCACTGGTGCCGATAGTAACATTAGCACAAGCCCCAAACTCAGCCATGGCAACGGGCAGCGAAGTCGAAGTGACAGCTCCGACTGGCATTGCCGCGTCTTCGCCAGCGTTTCTGACACGCGACGAAATTAACTTGCGTTTTCCCCACGCAGAAGCCGCCAATAACTGCTGCCTTTTCTTCACAAATGACATTCAGCCACAACGTCCTTTTCCGCAACTTTTCTCTATGCTAACTAACTCTAAACTATCTCTTATCAACATCGTCAGAGACAAAACTCACATCGCTCGAGAAAACCGCCATATTTTATAAACAATGGGAAGTAGCAACAAGTGGCATGCTGGGAGAGTTTTGCGCTCGCGCAACTTCGTAAACCAATCAGAGTGTTCGTAGACACGAGGCGCGTCACGGAACTTAGCGAATGACGACACGACGGTTACCGAATGCCAAATAAGGTCATTCTCGGCAAAATATAGCTTGCATAAATAACGATGTTGGCCGAATGCTTTCACAAGGGCGGGATTACCGACTACGGTGATTGACAGACGACGTTTTGGCGGTTCCAAAAATATCAAACAAGATGGCGTAAGTCAAAGGAAGGACCGCGTTGTCATGGCGTAAACATTGACAACTTTCAGCGCATTTCGCGTCTTCCCAATAAAAATGGATATATCAGTGTGATAAGGGTGGACTTTATACACGAATAAAAGTCGTTTAGAGGTATGTTGTTGGTCTAAAAGTGAAGTTTATTTATAGTAAACATACAAATCTACTATCTGGCGCTGGAAAATTAAATTGACATATTTTTTCAAAAAAGCGTCAATTAGCACCCGTACCAGGCCTTAAGATGATGTTAGGTAGAACCATTAAATTATGTTAAAATAGTTATGATTTTCTGAAAGTTATGAATATAATTATAAAATGTCTTGGAAGAATAAAAAATAAGTATTATAATTGCTGTAGTTGTAATAGAAAACTATCATTTTTTTCGAAGCTTTTTATTTGAATACAATAATGATACACATTATAGAATTGCTAAGTCTGTAAATTATGCTGCTCGAGATGCTCTGAAGAAATTGTCATCGTTCACTTGTTGCAATTTATCAGCAAATAATTAGTCGACTACAAGTTCTACAAAGTCAGTACAATGATGTCATCCATTGCTGTGCCTGTGTACAGTGTTACAACTTTGACTGCCACCACCCTGCTGATGACTGCCTTGCATCGTGGGCATATTATTATGTCTGCATCTGACTGTCGACAACAATTACAGCGGCTAAAAATATCAGTGTCATTAATGCGTGTCTAGACATTAATAACATTTACAGATGTATAATTTTATAATGAAGGAAATAAATTAAGATGACATTAAGTAGAACCATTAAATTACATTAAATAGTTATGGTTTTCTGCAAAAATCTTCGAGAGCGGTAATGGCGGTCGATGTTAGTTATAATAGCGATGGCGATTTACCATGTAATAGCTTACTTAGATTGATTGTTTTATAATTTTAGTGATGTAGTTTGTTGGATGTTGCCGGTGACGATCGGTATAACATTTTACAGACGTTACCTGCAGCGGCAAGCCTGAAACAATTATCAGATTCTGGTTATCATGACTACGAGATTGAAATGTGTCTTAACTTGTTTTATTTATCAATTATTCTACTTTCAAAATATATATGTTCTATTAGTAAAATGTATTGTGGTCGATAAAATCTTGATTTGAATTGAGGGAACCAATGTTCATATGAAGTCACTGGGAATGCAGTATTCAATGATCACAGCATCTGGGGGATGTAGTACTGAACTGGTTAAGGCCTGGTACGGGTGCTAATTTACGCTTTTTTGAAAAAATATGTCCACTTAATTTTCCAGCGCCAGATAGTAGATTTGTACGTTTACTATAAATAAACTTCACTTTTAGACCAACAACATACCTCTAAACGACTTTTATTCGTGTATAAAGTCCACCCTTATCATACTGATATATCCATTTTTATTGGGAAGACGCGAAATGCGCTGAAAGTTGCCAATGTTTACGCCATGACAACGCGGTCCTTCCTTCGACTTACGCCATCTTGTTTGATATTTTTGGAACCGCCAAAACGTCGTCTGTCAATCACCGTAGTCGGTAATCCCGCCCTTGTGAAAGCATTCGGCCAACATCGTTATTTATGCAAGCTATATTTTGCCGAGAATGACCTTATTTGGCATTCGGTAACCGTCGTGTCGTCATCCGCTAAGTTCCGTGACGCGCCTCGTGTCTACGAACACTCTGATTGGTTTACGAAGTTGCGCAAGCGCAAAACTCTCCCAGCATGCCACTTGTTGCTACTTCCCATTGTTTATAAAATATGGCGGTTTTCTCGAGCGATGTGAGTTTTGTCTCTGACGATGTTGATAAGAGATAGTTTAGAGTTAGTTAGTATAGAGAAAAGTTGCGGAAAAGGACGTTGTGGCTAAATGTCATTTGTGAAGAAAAGGCAGCAGTTATTGGCGGCTTCTGCGTGGGGAAAACGCAAGTTAATTTCGTCGCGTGTCAGAAACGCTGGCGAAGACGCGGCAATGCCAGTCGGAGCTGTCACTTCGACTTCGCTGCCCGTTGCCATGGCTGAGTGTGGGGCTTGTGCTAATGTTACTATCGGCACCAGTGACGGTACGATAGTTAAAGAGACTGCAGCTTTGCCAAATAGTGCGTCCTGTAGCCGGACAAAGCTAGTACTGATGCGTGATGACAGCAGGCCTGTTAACAGGCCTTGCCCTTGGGCTTGACATGTTAACTGTTTGGTATATAAGACTAAGTTATTGCTTTGTTAACTTATATTTACAGAACTGTGCAACTTATATATGGGCGTCTGTTCTTTTCAGTAAAACCTGTAACTTGCTGTTGCCCCAGATTTGTTGGCATATAAATAAAATTGTATTATTATCATGTGGATATATTTCATTTGTTGGCATATAAATAAAATTGTATTATTATCATGTGGATATATTTCATCATAAACATTGCTTGTTATGCATAATTAATGTTGTGAGAAATCAAACACCTTTAATTGAATTGTTTTGGCTGTTTACAGCCATTACTATTCACATCTTGACATTTCAGTGTCAGGTGGACGTTTACAGAAAATCAGATGATGATGCAAATGACCTTTATATTTATTTAAAAAAAAGCTAAATTGTATAAATTCTGTGGGTGTATTTCATCTCAGATATTATTTATTGTGCATAATTAATGTCTGGGAGATAAACAAACACAATTTATTGAATGTTTTACTTGTTTACAATAATATTATTCATATTATCACTGTGTAAACTTTGACGGCCGTTTACAGAAAATCACGTTTTTGGCCATATAAACTTGCAACACTCTGGAAGTAAAAATGATATGATAATCTGGTTTTGATTGTTGTGTTCTCCTGAGTATTCTGCACAATCTGTATAAAAAACATTTTGGATTTGTGTTTCATCTTTGTAGTTATCTAAAAAAAAAGTTGCATTTTCAATAAATCGGTTTTGAAAATTCAAAATAAAATATAAATAAAAAAAAATTGAAATGTTTTTTATACGGATTGTGGAGAATATCCAGGAGAATACAACAGGCTAAGTTAGATTACCATATCATTTTTACTTCCAGAGTGTTGCAATTTTCTAGATGTGCTATGAATACCACCATTTGGCGGCCATTTTGTTTATTACCATGGAAACGGGGGGTCTGGCAGAAAAAAATGTCACATTTTTTACTCAGTAATAGCTTTTCTACAGCTTGGATGCCAAAAAAATATATTAATTATGCATTTTAAAAAGTGTCATCTAGCTGCCATACCTCCCCTTAATACAGTAATTACAAGTAATGCGAAGAGATTTTTTTATAAATTGTTCATCTAGCCACATATCTTATTATTTAAATGTTATAATATATTTGAACATGCACTACGATGTTTTTTCCTGACATTTAAATTTTAGTTTTATTCCGATTCCCGTTACTGCATTCTTGACAATTCTGCCCGTAAAATGTAATAAAAGTCTGGCCTTACAGGAAAATAAACATATATTGACTTGACTTTTGATTAAAACCCTGAAAACACCATCTTGCATTCTTATGGAAAAAATATGTTAATATTGTTAGAAGGGGTAAGAAAATTATTACCACAGAATAACTGAGTTGCCCTTCTATGACAGACTCTGCTGCCTGCCTCTGCCCGGGACGTATACTACCGAGATGAGATCGGTAACATCTCGACCTCGAACCTACGCGAGATGGAAGACCAGATGGAGTTGGAGCTGCGACCGCGGTTCCCTCTGTTTGGCGGCTGGAAGACGCACTACTACATTGGCTACAATGTGCCTAGCTACCAGTATCTCTACAATCAAGGTCAGCTTTGCCACTGTGCTGCAGTAAACCCTAGATGGCTGGGACAGTTGTTGGGATAATGTTAACACTAAGAGGTTTGATTGTGTTAGCCAAAAAAATAGTTGTATACATTTTTTCTCTCTAAAAGTTGTATATTTTTGGATGAATTTATAATTTGGTGTAATTTGAATTGTTTGGTACAAATACTGTAATTTGTAATTTTACAAAAGCTGGTAGTGTACATACAAGTAGAGAGATTAGAAATGTGATATTTACAACAGGATACGTAATGTGTCAAATAATCTAGTTGAGTGACTGCGCTACAGTGATGTTATTATTAGTAATAAAAACTGCTATTTTGTCTTGTTTATCAGGAGACAAGTACGTGTTGAAGATGAGATTTGTGGATCATGTTTACGATGACCAGGTCATCGAGCACCTGACCTTGAAGGTGATTCTGCCAGAGGGCGCCAGGTAGGATTGTCTGGCTATATAAAATATCTTGTTTGATTAGAAGTTTTAGAACAGTTATCTAATATTGATGAAACCTGATGTGTCGGTGAAACAAGTGAAAGTAATAGGTTGTAGAGGGGTGAAAGTAATATTTTGTTGACGAATGAAAGTAGTAGCTCATTGATGAATGATGAGTAAAAGTACTAGTTTGTTGACGAGATTAGCGAAAGTATTGGGTTTTCGACAAACGAAAGTGTTAGATTTTAAAAGTATTGGGTCTCACCTGTGAATATATTGGGTGATTGATGATAGGATATTATGTTTTCAATGTGTTAAAACCATGAAAGTTTAAGGTTACCAATAAATGAAGTAATAGGCTGCTGGTACATGAAAGTTTAAGGTTACCAATAAATGAAGTAATAGGATGCTGGTACATGACAGTTTAAGGTTACCAATAAATGAAGTAATAGGCTGCTGGTACATGACAGTTTAAGGTTACCAATAAATGAAGTAATAGGATGCTGGTACATGAAAGTTTAAGGTTACCAATAAATGAAGTAATAGGATGCTGGTACATGACAGTTTAAGGTTACCAATAAATGAAGTAATAGGATGCTGGTACATGACAGTTTAAGGTTACCAATAAATGAAGTAATAGGATGCTGGTACATGAAAGTTTAAGGTTACCAATAAATGAAGTAATAGGATGCTGGTACATGAAAGTTTAAGGTTACCAATAAATGAAGTAATAGGATGCTGGTACATGAAAGTTTAAGGTTACCAATAAATGAAGTAATAGGATGCTGGTACATGACAGTTTAAGGTTACCAATAAATGAAGTAATAGGATGCTGGTACATGAAAGTTTAAGGTTACCAATAAATGAAGTAATAGGATGCTGGTACATGAAAGTATCACACTGAGTGAAAGTATCAGATTGTTGATGAACAAAAGTATGCAGTTGTTAATGAGTGAATGGTCTTGCAGGGACATCAAACTGATCACTCCATACACTGTGAACCGAGGTCGTAACTCCCTCCACTACACATACCTTGACACGGTTGGCCGCCCCGTCATCGTTGCCAGCAAGAACAGTCTGGTGGAGCAGCACATCCAGGACTTTGAGGTAGGTCTCTTGTCATTGCACAGTGTTTACACGTATCACAATGTGAGCATTGCAGAAATGTTGAGGCAGTGCTGCGTCTTACACAGCGTGTTGATGTTACACCTTGTGCGACTGGCCACCTTTTGCCACCAAACCTCATGTATGTACAATAAATGAAACCTTTTATCAATGAAAACAAATTTTTTAGAACGGGTATGTCAGAATTGTTGAACATAAATTATTACTGCAACATGTGACAATTCAAACATAAATGTTTTTAAAGTTAACCATGTCTTATGAAAATTTATACTGGTTGAAAAAGGTGCCTGTTCTCATGGTTATGTCAGAAAGTGTATCAAGACCCACAGCTTCAGTTGCATTCAATTCATGACTAGTTATACTGCGCATCATGCCATTTTGTTAAGGCCTGGTACGGGTGCTAATTTACGCTTTTTTGAAAAAATATGTCAATTTAATTTTCCAGCGCCAGATAGTAGATTTGTATGTTTACTATAAATAAACTTCACTTTTAGACTAACAACATACTTCTAAACGACTTTTATTCGTGTATAAAGTCCACCCTTATCACACTGATATATCCATTTTTATTGGGAAGACGCGAAATGCGCTGAAAGTTGTCAATGTTTACGCCATGACAACGCGGTCCTTCCTTCGACTTACGCCATCTTGTTTGATATTTTTGGAACCGCCAAAACGTCGTCTGTCAATCACCGTAGTCGGTAATCCCGCCCTTGTGAAAGCATTCGGCCAACATCGTTATTTATGCAAGCTATATTTTGCCGAGAATGACCTTATTTGGCATTCGGTAACCGTCGTGTCGTCATCCGCTAAGTTCCGTGACGCGCCTCGTGTCTACGAACACTCTGATTGGTTTACGAAGTTGCGCGAGCGCAAAACTCTCCCAGCATGCCACTTGTTGCTACTTCCCATTGTTTATAAAATATGGCGGTTTTCTCGAGCGATGTGAGTTTTGTCTCTGACGATGTTGATAAGAGATAGTTTAGAGTTAGTTAGCATAGAGAAAAGTTGCGGAAAAGGACGTTGTGGCTGAATGTCATTTGTGAAGAAAAGGCAGCAGTTATTGGCGGCTTCTGCGTGGGGAAAACGCAAGTTAATTTCGTCGCGTGTCAAAACGCTGGCGAAGACGCGGCAATGCCAGTCGGAGCTGTCACTTCGACTTCGCTGCCCGTTGCCATGGCTGAGTGTGGGGCTTGTGCTAATGTTACTATCGGCACCAGTGACGGTACGATAGTTAAAGAGACTGCAGCTTTGCCAAATAGTGCGTCCTGTAGCCGGACAAAGCTAGTACTGATGCGTGATGACAGCAGGCCTGTTAACAGGCCTTGCTCTTGGGCTTGACATGTTAACTGTTTGGTATATAAGACTAAGTTATTGCTTTGTTAACTTATATTTTCAGAACTGTGCAACTTATATATGGGCGTCTGTTCTTTTCAGTAAAACCTGTAACTTGCTGTTGCCCCAGATTTGTTGGCATATAAATAAAATTGTATTATCATGTGGATATATTTCATTTGTTGGCATATAAATAAAATTTTATTATCGTGGATATATTTCATCATAAACATTGCTTGTTATGCATAATTAATGTTGTGAGAAAACAAACACTTTTAATTGAATTGTTTTGGCTGTTTACAGCCATTATTATTCACATCTTGACATTTCAGTGTCAGATGGACGTTTACAGAAAATCAGATGATGATGCAAATGCCCTTTATATTTAAAAAAAAAGCTAAATTGTATAAATTCTGTGGGTGTATTTCATCTCAGATATTATTTATTGTGCATAATTAATGTCTGGGAGATAAACAAACACAATTTATTGAATGTTTTACTTGTTTACAATAATATTATTCATATTATCACTGTGTAAACTTTGACGGCCGTTTACAGAAAATCACGTTTTTGGCCATATAAACTTGCAACACTCTGGAAGTAAAAATGATATGATAATCTGGTTTTGATTGTTGTGTTCTCCTGAGTATTCTGCACAATCTGTATAAAAAACATTTTGGATTTGTGTTTTATCTTTGTAGTTATCTAAAAAAAAAGTAAAAAAAAGTTGCATTTTCAATAAATCGGTTTTGAAAATTCAAAATAAAATATAAATATTAAAAAAAATTGAAATGTTTTTTACACAGATTGTGGAGAATATCCAGGAGAATACAACAGGCTAAGTTAGATTACCATATCATTTTTACTTCCAGAGTGTTGCAATTTTCTAGATGTGCTATGAATACCACCATTTGGCGGCCATTTTGTTTATTACCATGGAAACGGGGGGTCTGGCAGAAAAAAATGTCATACATTTTTTACTCAGTAATAGCTTTTCTACAGCTTGGATGCAATTTTTTTAAATTAATTATGCATTTTTAAAAGTGTCCTATCTAGCTGCCATACCTCCCCTTAATCAGCAAACATAATCTAATCCTTGCAAATGGGAATTCCTTGTACGTGTACTGTAGTTGCAAGAGCTTGATACATAACATTATAGTCATATTGGCTTAAGTGTTTGCCAGTTGTTTAAATGAACCCTGCCTGACCATTGCTGTTGTCTTTTTCCCAGATCCACTATACGTTCCCGAAGCTGATGCTGCTGCAGGAGCCTCTGCTGGTCGTCGCTGCCTTCTATCTGCTCTTTGTCATTGTCATTGTCTACGTCAGACTCGATTTCTCCATCAGTAAGGTACTATACATTTATACATGTTCAAAACGGTCAAGTTGTCATGGCAACTGGAGATCTCCCAGTCAGTTGAGTAGCTAAAATCATAGAAATATAGGGTTAGGTGACATAATAAAAATATTTATATATTTCAGGACAGTGGATTTCCTAATACTGATTTTAGGTAGGGTTTGTCAGGTGGAAAAATGTTCTCTAAATCACAAAATACAATAAGCATTATGTATAGTGGGGAAATATATCGCTACAGTGGTGCCACCTAGCAAGTGAAACATGTTACTGCAGATTGATGCCATAATAATTTCACCTCTTTGTTGAGTGCATGAAATTAAATTGTAGGCTGACATTTGGGATGCAGATTCCTGGACATCATCTAGGTAGAATTGAAAGAAGTACTGTTAGAACAGAAAAGTTGTCCTTACAATTGTTTCTACAGTTGACAATCCGTAACGTGTCGGTTTATTGGTGACAGGACGAGGCGAGTGAGCGTCACATGCGCATCGCGGCTCTCATCGAGGAGGTGCAAGGCGTGCAGGACCGTCGCAGCGCTCTCTACCAAAGCTACGAGGATGCTGTCAACAAGTTCAAGTCAAACAAGGCAGTGAACAGCTTTATGACAAACCGCAAGAAGATCGATGCTGACCACAAGCAGCTCACCCAACAGATGGCGACACTGCTCTCAAAACTGAAGGCGGAGAACTCCGACGCTGCCGATAAGGTCAGTGCAGAGGGCTGCATGATGGGATGTTTAAAAAACATTTGCCAGAAGGCATTGTGGCAGATTAGTCTTTTTAATATTAGACCTGTGTTATCAGTTGTTGCAAAAATATTGCTTAAAAATCTTCTCATTGACAACTATCAGCAACTACCAAAATCCACTCATTGGCAACTACCAAACGTTGCAAATGTGTTGGATGTATTTGCACACTGTAAGATACAATTGTAATAATACTTGATCTAATTGGGGAAAAACTTATACCATGTTTGCGTGCCTCATATAATTTTTGTGGGTCACACTATATGTTGGTATTTACGAAGCCAGAATTGTGTTTACATCTGCATGTCGTTCCCACCAGGCGGCAGAGCTGCAGCATCTCGACCAGCAGGTTCGCGAGCAGATCAATCTCGCCAACCAGTGGGCGGAGAAGCTCGTCGCCAGCAAGGTATCCAAGCAGCAGTACCTTGAGACGGAGGCCACAATCCGCACGAAGAACGCGGGTCTGCTTCAGAAGGCCGAGGATATCCTCGCCTCATTCTAGACACTCCAGAGATATTCATTGGCACACGTTTGAGGTTTCTGTATATTCCCTGCTTGTTGTACGAGGTCATATGACCACGTATCAAAGCGGTTTTTGGGAGCAACATTGATGAAAGGTTCGGAATTTTGTGTGCTTGAAACATTTGAATGGCAAATTCTTGCCTTGCCTGGTCGCACTTTAGATTCTTCATAGTAGCACCTGGAAACGATATTTCTGTCACAGTGTGTGAAAAGTGATAATTTTTATACAATATTAATTAATCTAGCCAGTAGTTTTGTAATGGACATACATCTGTGCTAATACTACTTGCTGGTGAGCAAGTTGTGACTGATAGACCTGTAAGAAGTCTACTCCCAACCCTATGATCTTAAGAAAGTGTATAGGTAAGGTCTTCTGTTTGACTCACAATATGTGCTTGCACCTGTACACAATAAGACAAAAGCTGCAGGCGTGTCGCTGATCCTTAGATTAATACTTGTTGGTGTAGATGATTTCCAAAGAATTTACAATAAACTTGTTACTGTGGTACAGAATGTGTTTTGTTGTCCTCGGTTCATTCCGCTGTCGTTAAAGGGTTCATACATAGCATGTAAATCCTTGAAAAACATTTAATTTCATTGGTTAAGTATCAAGGTCTTAAATACCTGGATTTTCGAAATGGCATGGATCCTAAGTTTTCGGAAATAAAATGGCAGACATCCATAACGTTAAGTTTTCGCCTGTGGAACCACTCGCCTCCAGAGGGTGCCACTGTGAGAACAAGTTACAAAATCAAAGTACTGTAACGGTGATATGTAGCTGCTCCCCTTGGTTTGTTCCATGATGAGTGTATGCTAGTACAGGTACATTATAATTAAACTTAAAATGTGTTTTGTGTAACTAACGGGCTCAAATGTAAGTCGGCTTTAGCCAATTTTTTTAAGGAAGCAGAAATTCCATGGAATTTTATAGTTGCTCAAGTAGACGGTTATTACAAACCCTGTTCTTATGCTGCGTTCCAACCACCTCGTGTATATCGTGAATACGATTTCGTAACCCCTACTTGACCCAGTTGCATAAATTTACAAGTAGTAAGCTCGAGGAGCCCGTGAACTTTCCGTATTCACGACTTACACGAGGTGAACGCAGCATTAGGAACATACACATTACGTAGGAAGAAATGTGTGTTCTCAAAATGATACCACACAAAATTAGTTTAGAAGGGGATATGCATACTGAAAGGGTGGAGGGGTCCAGGTCTGTGCACTAATTATAATGATGGTTGTTATGTTTATATGTCCTTTGCATGCTGTAAGACTGTGATATACCTACTTATGACTTTCAATCTGGATAATTATCAACATTTTTAAAGTACTAATTTGGGGAAGGGAGGAGAGCTAAGAACTGCTATGCTCCATTGAATAGGTAAATGTGATGACTTTAGCAGCTCTTCCTTAGCTACCACAAATTGCAATCACAGTTCATACAGATGCCAACTTCAAAGCACTGAAAGGTGTGATGTAGTTTTGTTTAGTGTCCTATATCGGTGTTTTGAGATCATCCCTAATAGAAGGACTGAAGTATTTGGCAAATCTGATCTAAGGAAAACATTAACATGCTCGCATATATACATATGCAAAAGCTTTATTATAGTTATATATTATAGATTGTAATGTAAACTTTTCTGCAACAAAGTTACACTTGTACCTTTGTAATGATTATCCATGTAAGAACTGAAGATATCTGATTGTTGGTCAATTTATTATCAAAATAGCTTGTACCGTTGTTCCACATTATATAATGCAAAACATTCTTGGCAGTGAGTTTTTAAACAATATACTAACATACTCGGATGACACAAGTCCTGGCCAACTGGTACAGGACAAACAAGGTCAAATGCAGATCATCTCTCGAGCAAAATACAATATTGTGGCTATGGACAAACAAGATCAAATGCAGATCATCTCTCAAGCAAAATACAATATTGTGGCTACAATTAAAAAGGTTCACGACCAAATGTACAAAATCTAACCGTGGTACATAGCTGTACTGGAATCATGAAATGTATGCCAAGGGTACTTAATTAGATAAAAACTCTAAAGTTAAAACTGTAAATGGTTTCATTCTCATATAAAGATTGTGTCTTCTTTTTTCACGTATACTGGTATTCACCAATTATGCATTCTCAAACAAAAAATCTTAAGAGGTACGTAGATACAGTTATAAAAATAGGCAAAACATCATTGCAAGTAATTAACAAAATGCTTCTGCATATATGGCTGATGCAAGGTACTATGGAAGAGGATACTCCAACATCTGGCAAGCATCTTCTGTTTACTTCAACTTGACACCAACATAAATCATGAGTAAATTAAAGCATGACAATTTGACCACTTATTACAGCCATCCACTACACACGATTACTTACATTTTCACCACAAAATAAATGTTCTCAGATTGATAAAAACTTGACACCACAAGTTACTGAGGGGGATTGTTATTGGGCCAATGTCCCAAAAAGTGTACAATTGGTAAAATCATGTCTTGTTTCTCACACCGTGAATTATAGTCGGGCTTACAAAAAATTCACGAAAGATTGGACTAAGCAAGAGCCTTCAGGACATATATAGTTTGCCAACCTTTTTAATTTGTAAAATGCAAAAGGTGGATATAAGAGCCCAAAACGGCCAAATTGACATGTCCAATTGACCTTACTAAATTTGGAAGCGCTACCATACAAAATCAGTGCTATATTTCCTATTTCACAGTGCAAATAGGGTATATCTTGGCAGTGTACAAAAACTAAATCTACTTGTAATTAGAACCGGTACCATAATTTACGGTCTTGATGTGTGAGGAACATGTTGCTCTTCTTATAAATGAAAACAATTGAAATATAGTTTTGTAAGGAATTTAATGTTTGCAAACAAAATATGGTGACATGGTCATTGTAAAAACATTAACGTTTTTGTAACTGATTTACTTTATGTAGGAGCACGCAGTTTACATTTGGAAAAGAAGATAACAAAGCTAGCACTGCAATAGAATATAATTTGGGCGAACTTGATAAATGTGTTTGAAGAAATATAGACATTACACTTGGCGATGATGCTGGACACGCAGCTATGGGAAGGTGTGTTCCTGCATGCAATAATACTAATAACTAACAAATAGTCATTACATTACAAAACTAACACATACCATTTCTAAGGCGTCGGAACCTGGGGGAGAGTTTTGATGGGGGGGCTCGATATCGGAATAGCCCCCAATATTTGGGGAAAGGGTGCATTTTTTGTTTTGGTGAGGGTCAAGGCGACTCCAGTTTGAGCAATTGGTGAGCTTCAATTAAAGGGGGAGGAGTGGATTTGGAGTCTCAAGGGGGGTGCAACTGAATACTTTGGAGAACCCCAAAGGAGGTCAACAGGAAGTTTTTTGAGAGCCTCAAATGGGGGTGCAACAGGCCGGATACATTTCCTGTCAGGAAGTAGTATGCGGTGACTAATGATAAGAAAAAGCAATTGAAGAAGGGAAAACATTTGATCTTCAATACCTGCATGCTAAATTGTGTGAGGGAAATCCAACCACAAAAATCATATCATGCTTGTTTTGTCAGCCAATGCCGAACCCTGATGTTAGTGTACGCTTCAAAAGCAGTAACATCTGCTTATGTCACATAATAGATGATCACTTGAACAGTTTTGAAATAACCACAGTAATGTTGCAGAGTAGCGACAAATGGACATTGTCCTGCCAGATGGCAAGTATAAAAAGCGGACACAGCAAGTGCTTGAGGAGTTTCTATTAGTAGTTCTACCAACAAACCCTGCATTGAGGATATGGTTATACTACGTGAGCATATGACACGTGTGACAACTCAATGTCAACGGATCTACAAATTCTAAATTCATACTCATATATACGTATATAATTACATCTTTACCGATGATATGTAATAGGCCTAGCTCCAGATAAAATGGGAAAAGTTGCACGAGCATGCCTAGATCCCTTCAAAAAGGCATCCACGTAAATTATATTTATTCAGTTGTCAGAAAAACCAGTGTTCTTCGAGTCAGTTCTGCTCAACCCGTGTCCAGCGTCATCACTTGTTACCAGTCACGTATGGCCTATTTTGGAGTGAGATTTGTTGATTTTGTATAGTTAATATCATGATTGGTCAATGTTTTATAAACACAAGCATCGATACAATAGATTGGTGTGTATTGATTAACTGTCAGCCATGTTGTGGATCAGATTATTAAACAACACACATACATAATTATGAAATGAAAAAACCATTTAAGGAAGTGAAACTACATGCCTGTGTACAATTGCATCCTAAATCATGTTTTAATATGTTCTAAACATTTTACTTGTTTTCGATGAAGAATAATGGTATTATCTAAAAATAATTATATTGCGTGTCCAGCGTCATCAAGGTATGTTCATTTCTTAGCTCACACTTTGCCTAGTTCCAATCCCCGGCTACATATGAAAGATAGCATAGTCAAAGATAACTGATCACTGTTACTGATTATGTTTCAGTTATACTTCCAATCACGTTTCTGAAAGAGCTGCAGTAATTGAAAATATGCCTTTCCATGAAACAACACAGAGCTAAAATGATCACAGAAGTATCCATGACGGGAACAAAATATTTCCAAGTCAAATGCTATCTTATACCTCGTGATTCTTATCAAATGGCATATATACTAGATGATTAAAAAAATTATGTTTAAATTAAGTTAATTAAACGTAATTTTTAAATGCTCAAATTGTATGTAGTATAGTAATTTTTCGTCGATGACGCTGGACACGCGATGGAAATCAAGGTTGACTTCAAGTAGCTGTCAACAAAAGTAACTCATATTACATTGAACTATTTATGGAACTTATGCGTCTTTATATGTACAATAAGAAATTAGAACTTAATTGTTTAGAATCAAACATTTATTTTTGGACCTGCAAAATCCCATTTGTACACATTTTGGGACATTGGCCCTATTCTCTTTGACGACTGACTGCATCCAATTAGTCTTAATCTGCCTCCAACAATCTCATTCTTTCCTAATCATTTCATGTGAAACATTCTCGAATTTCCAATTCACTTAAGAAGTTAATATATCAACACAATTAATACAGTTTACATAACATAATTCGTGAATCGGCACTAAATCACCGGTTACCGTTGGTGAGAGACAGTATTTTCACCCTACAAAACTTTCAAATTTACACCACTGCAGTGCTAAAAATAGAAATCACCTCATCGCAGTTAAACCAACTCGCACTTTCACCGACAGTTCACACCATGTAGAGATGATACATGACAGAGTTGAATTTGATTTACAAAATTGCTATTACAATTATAAAACCTAAGAACAGCGCAAGAGCAATACACAAAAATATAACAATGCATCAACATGTATATTCATAAATGTGCAAACGTGTGTTTAGCCAATTCAGAATTTGAGTTGGAATCGATGCACAAGTATTAGTGATTATGTAACATGATTACAATTAACTTAAGTTATCTTATTATTTGTAAACCTGAAATTCATCAGCCTATATGTTTTAATTGAGCAAAAAACACTGAGTATTACCTGTTAAAATCAGAATTAAGGCAACTCTATAATTGTTTAGTTTAACTGAAAAACATCCTTCATGTTTAATGAAATCTGGATTGAGGTTAAATCTATTAAAATAATTTATTATTATTAACAGTGTCTTGAATTGATGCTATAGCAGGCACTCAAGAGGTACTAAAAATTTGTTAAATTGTAAAATAATCTAAAGTTTGAGCATATTCGTATTGACCAATTACGGTGATTACTGAGCATAATCATTACAAATGTAAGTTACGTAATTCAATTATGATCAGAGCTAATATTACAATCAGTTGTACAGTTGTTCAAGATTACAATTCGCATGGAAAATATGTTACACATTACATGACGTGGTGATGTCACCACACAATGCGGGGGAAATAAATTCCAACAGTGCCACCACCTCTCGAACAAAAGGTACGTTAATGAAAATGTGTGCCAAATGCCTTTTTGGATTGTGAA
This sequence comes from Escarpia spicata, assembly GCA_963995525.1. NCBI lineage: Eukaryota > Metazoa > Annelida > Polychaeta > Sabellida > Siboglinidae > Escarpia > Escarpia spicata. The sequence continues at coordinate 49,546,033 of OZ023205.1, read as the reverse complement.
AATTACAAGTTCCGCACCACATATTGGTGGCAGCTAGTTGTGGTGGTGGGATTGGGTGGTGTTTGAAGAAACGCTAATGTAATGTGGACCTTGCGGTCTTAAGGGATCATCTCTTGTCAACATCTCAAGAAATCCAAAATGTCTTGTCTATAATGTGCTGGCAGCAACAACGTGTCACTAACGGCCGTTATACACCTTACGATTATCGCTAAATCGTATGTGATTTGGGCCCTTACGAGAGTATCAGTAGCGGGAAATAGAAAACATTTGGAAATCGTTAAAAAAACGTACGGTCTCGCATGCGATTATTTTGGAATTCCAAACCCGAATCCAGTAGCGGTCAGCTCGCATGCGAGAGTGCTCTCAGTTGTAGTGTTTCCAACCGTTGACGCTTGGTGTCGCGGCGATTTGACCCAAACCCGGGAGGAGTTTGGCGTGAACCCACTGGAATTCGCGCTCCAGCAAGTGTTGTCGAACCCGGGTCCATCTCTGTTGTCTCTTGACAGCATCCCACCGACGTCGTCGGAAAACAACAAGATTAAGCGATAATTTTTTTCCTGGTCAGATACATGTTGTACGAATACCAGACAGGAAACGCCTCCGGAAGTAGAATACATATGCTTGTAGTATGTATGTATATCGTATGGAGGCGTCGCTGCATACTCTCGCAACCGACCACAATCGTCATATGTATAGCAATAGCTTTTGCGTGGCCAATAGCTATCGCCTGCGAGAGTGTCATACTCTCGCATGCGATAGCTATCAGACCACACGATCGTAAGGTAAGGTGTATAATGGTCATAACATGTGTCAACTTAGTACGTGTCATGTACTGACGTCGAAGTCCGTGTCGTATTCACTTGACATGCAAGACGAGACGGCGCATGTTCTTTGAATACGCCCGCTCCAGTCTCGCGTCTCGTGATCTGTTCCCCGCTGGTGATGGGAATGGGGCTCCCATGCGGGCCTCATGGTCACTCATGTGTCTCATTATGCACTTGCGCTGGACGTAGATGTGACCACACAGGTTACAGATGGACGCCTTCTTGTAGCTGCCCAGTCGCATCAGTCGCACCTTGTGTGTCTCCCACAGGTGCTTGGCCACCAGCAGATGGGATGCAAACACAGCGCTGCACAGCCCGCATATACGCCGCGTCTCCGTCACCCTCGCCACCTTCAGCTCTTCCTCTAGCGCCCCCTGGTGTGGAAACTGTATGTGTCGCCCGATGTGTTGTTGGACGGGGCGACGACTGCGTGTCACCAAGATGCGTTCGACCTTCTTTGGTTTGGGAGGGCGATCAGCGCTCTGTTGATGCGCCATCTGGTGAGAGATATCAGCATTCTGTTGATGCATCGTTTGGTGAGGGATATCAGCATTCTGCTGATACATCATCTGGTGCGGGATATCAGCATTATGTTGATGCATCATCTGGTGAGGGATATCAGCATTCTGTTGATGCATCATCTGGTGAGGGATATCAGCATTCTGTTGATGCATCATCTGGTGAGGGATATCAGCATTATGTTGATGCATCATCTGGTGAGGGATATCAGCATTCTGTTGATGTATCATCTGGTGAGGGATATCAGCATTCTGTTGGTGCATCATCTGGTGAGGGATATCAGCATTCTGTTGATGCATCATCTGGTGCGGGATATCAGCATTATGTTGATGCATCATCTGGTGAGGGATATCAGCATTCTGTTGATGCATCATCTGGTGAGGGATATCAGCATTCTGTTGATGCATCATCTGGTGAGGGATATCAGCATTATGTTGATGCATCATCTGGTGAGGGATATCAGCATTCTGTTGATGTATCATCTGGTGAGGGATATCAGCATTCTGTTGGTGCATCATCTGGTGAGGGATATCAGCATTCTGTTGATGCATCATCTGGTGAGGGATATCAGCATTCTGTTGATGTATCATCTGGTGAGGGATATCAGCATTCTGTTGGTGCATCATCTGGTGAGGGATATCAGCATTCTGTTGATGCATAATCTGGTGAGGGATATCAGCATTCTGTTGATGTGCCATCTGGTGTGGGAGATCGGCGATGCATTGATGCGCCACCTGGTGAGGGCAATTGGCAATGTGTTGATGTGCCACCTGGTGTGGGAAATCGGTGTTATGTTGTTGTGCTACCTGGTGAGTGTGATTGGCATTGTCTTGATGCACCACTTGGTGTGGATGACCAACTCTGTTTTGATTCGCCACCTGGTGTAGGACCGTCTCTCCGATTCGGTCCTTCTTGTGATTCGCCCACGGCCTGGTGGCACCACTGATGCTGCTCTTGCGACGGCGCCAGTGGAAACTCTCGGGGACGTGAACCTCCCAGCTCGACACGGGGCCAGTGATGGGAGGGGGTGAACACTTCGTCTGGCCCACATAGGCGATGTATGATGCCTGGTAGTCGAGACTGGTGTTTTGAGTGATGTCTTTACTTTCAGGGTTGTGATTGTCTGTCGGTGTAGTGGACTGGGTCAAGTCAGTGTCACTTTCCTGTGTGTCAGTGATATCAACGATGGATATTTTCACAGGTCTGGTATCATTTGTCATCATCTCGCACGTGCTGCTTGCATTTATTCCTACTGGTGTACCAGTGCAAACAAACTCACATGCCGTGGTGCATGCAACCTCGCATGCCCTGCCCCCATCATCTCCCACTGGTTCACTAGTGCACACAACCTCACACACTCTATCCCCATCATCTCCCACTGGTTCACTAGTGCACACAATGTCACACACTCTATCCCCATCATCTCCAACTGGTTCACTAATGCACACAACCTCACACACTCTACTTCCATCAGCTCCCACCAGTGCAACCTCATCACGATCATTTTCCAGTTTCACTTCTGCGATATTTTCACCACCATCGGTGACCACAATGGGATGTGAACACATGGCGTTTGGCCGTGGACCAGTCAGAAGACCCAACAGCAATCTAGGCTTCGACTGCTGACCTCCATCACACTTGCTGACCATGGTACTATATTGCCGCATTGTGCTGTTTGGCGTTACGACATCGCACTGCGTTGTCGGCCTCGTCGTGCTTCCGTACAGCCGATACAGACACATCGCCTGCAGCGTAGGCCAGTCCAGCTCTGGGTTCAGATAACACTCCGACATCTCTCTCAGAACTGCCAGCACATCTGTCACCAGCTCCTCACCGACGCACTGCGACACGTCATCGACGTCACCCCGGTCTCCGCCGTAGACCTCTTTCACCGCATAGTACGCGTCGAGTCTGCGACTCAGCGAGAATGCCGTTACCATGGCAGCGCGGCGTATCCGTGCACACCAGGAGGACGCCGTCGTTGCGAGAACGAGGCAGCAGTAGACAAGTCTTGCGGTCGTTTGTTCCTGTAACGCTGCATCGCCCATCGTCTTCAACAGCTCCGTGTGGTCGGTTCTCAACGCAGCCAACAGGGTGCGCATATAGAAGTGACGATATAGCAGCTGTCGATCTACCTGAAAATGTACCAGTCTCTGTCAGTAAACTATCATTCAAGAGTTGATCATTTAGACCCAATGATGTTTTAATGAAATGCACTCAGACTTACCATATCGCTCGTACATATTCAGCATAATGTGTTTTAAGCGGTGCTAACTCAAAATGCTTTTCTTTATGAAACAGCATAAGAGAGAGTTGTTTAAAGGTGTACAATCGGTTCGGTTGCCCATCGCCAATCCTGTTCTTTTATGTTCAGATGTGTAATGTGTGAATAGTTTAATTAGTGCTCAGTCGGTTTAATAAAAAAAGCGTACTTGTTTTTATGCAATGCAACAAGTCAACAATAGATATGGTAGAATATGGCCAGAATAACCTTCTGACAGTTATTTATTACTCACCAGATTATTGGATGAGTTATAACATGCAAATATTTACAAACAAATGTGGGCCATTTGAGGTCTTAAACATTGCCCCGTTTACTTAGCCTATACATTCTAAATAAAGGCCCACATTATAAAGCACTACATTAAAATAGTGGTAGATAATACATAAAACCTCAAAAAGATGTTTCACAAACATTTTGACAACGAAAACTACTACTTATTAAAACATACTAAAGAGAGGTGGGGCCATTCCGCCCCACATCTAATCTATCCTACTTTATTTACCGCCCTAAAAAACCTGCATACACTGTTACTGTATTATCAGTAAGGAGGAGAAATGCCTTCAGGCAAAACCTTGTGTATAATAGAGCAGGGAAAAGCGTCACAGAAAAAGTACATATACCATATCTCACACATGTATTCACAAATCATGCCAAGAACAAGGAATCACACACTAATTACTGGTAGGAGGGGAGGGAGGTGGACTAAAATTGACGCTGAATTCTGACGAGTTCGTACAACCGATAAATTCGAATATGGCTGCCGCCGGGACCGCTCTGGCCTTTTATACACTGCGCGGCGGGACTTCTTTTCACTGTATTCATACGCTAAAGTGCGGGAAAACCTGTTATCGTGCAAGTAACTTAGTCAGGGAGCATCCGTAAAAGGATTACACAAGAAAAATGCATGCACTTATTTTCATTGTGGTCCTTGATGTAATGCATTAATTGGTATCCTGTGATATCTTTCAACTGACATATGCCAGCTATTATTCTGTATTTACCAATATATGTATATATTCTCACCACAGCAATATATAAATACATAATACGTCACTTTAATTAATATATTACTAGATGCCATACTGCCACCCATGAATGAGACTGAGAGGAGGCAGGGGAGGGGCTAGAGGCGGTCACCCGGGCCAGACAGACACAGGGAGGATACATAGTCTGCGGGAGGGCCACATTTGATAAATCCAGGTAATTTCAAATTTATAACAATCAATCACGTGCAAGTTATCAAAAAATTTTAATGTGCACATTTAAATATACATTTATTTTCACACATTTTAATAATATCTTAGACATGAAAAACTAGGTTGACTTCTGCACTTGTATATTATACCCAGTGTATCAACACAGACATAGTAATACACCTTTAAAAAGTATTTACATATGGCGATGACTCTGAAATAAATTTATAAAATAAATTATTCATTCTTGAAGAAGGTAGACATACATATTATGAACCTTTGAATACTTGACGAGGAAAATACACTGTTAGCATCACAATAACACCTCATTTTGTCATTTCCAACATTCACCTTGACCATTCAACCTCAGGCTTAAAATGTCAAACATGAATATGTTTAGTAGTTACACATGACAGACACTGACATGAATTTGTATACTGAAAACAAAACAAAAAATATAAATGCACTTTACTGATGTTTTACTGATTAGCAGAATTCAAATCAGTCTATAATATTGACTACGATCAGGCATCACTGTAATGAAATTGAACAATTTTTAATTCATGTAAATACAATGAACACCTAGTAAAGAAAAATAGTAAAAGAATTTCACCATTTTGAAAAATAGCATATTCCACTAATGTCTGCATGCTGTATCAACCCACCCCCTTCCTCCACCCCCTTCTTCCTCCACCCGTAACAACCCCGGTAAGCACCGACTGTTCCTAAGATATCAACATGTATAGATGCAGCTGTAGTAGAACATTTCTTGCTGCCTCTTTTCTTGTGAAATGCTGCAGATCATACATGAAACATTATTTTATATTTACTGATTATGACAATGAACAACTCCATAATTATTTACTCCCAAACTACTATGACGCCTGTTTTTGTTTACTTACTATATGCTTCTCTTTACAGGAGACTGAACTAGTGTGCTTAGTACTACCAGCTCTCCAAGTTAATATGACACACTGGGCAGTTGTGTATCCAGGAGCTCGGACAAGGTTCTACAGCCATGCAACATGCTGTATATTAACAGTTTGTCATGTGAATGTCCACCGAGTGATCCCAATTGTGTCGTGTGTTGCATCCGTGACAGATTCCCCAGTGCCGATGGGGTGTACACTGGCTTCCAGATCAGTCAGTTAGCTTGACGTGTGTTGCATCCGTGACAGATTCCCCAGTGCCGATGGGGTGTACACTGGCTTCCAGATCAGTCAGTTAGCTTGACGTGTGTTGCATCCGTGACAGATTCCCCAGTGCCGATGGGGTGTACACTGGCTTCCAGATCAGTCAGTTAGCTTGACTAGAATGCCAGTTGCTCGACATACGAATGTGGTGACGCCTGACTAGCCCTGCAGTCGGTGATGGGACGGTGGGTGCCAGGGTCTGGCAAATATGGCATGAGTCTTCGGACAACAACTTTCAACGCTGTGAGAGAGGTTCAGTGTCGAGCATTCTTCCGTGAACTACATCAGTTTAGATATCGATGACATCACTGTATGTTTTCGCTGTCTTTGATGGTACTGCATACCAGCTTCCTGACTTTTTGCTGTACATCTGCATCTACCTATACCGGAGAAAAAGTGACAATTAGCATGGCTCTGACATGTACGATATTTTTATACGTGACAAAAAAATTATTAAAAGTCAATAATACAAGGTATTTGTATTCAATTCAAATATAACATTTAGCAGTATCCATAACAAAATACATTAATTATCCAGCATTGTTGTAGTGGTAGGGTTTCATTGTCTTTGTGTTGCTGATAGTCAGTGGCAGCCAGCTGAGTTCTTGCAACATACACCAGGTACTTGTTATGTACAACACAAGTTTGTGATGAAGTAATGGTATTGAAAGCCTTTTCACAGTTTTCAACAACAATCTGTTGATACACTGACAACGCCGCCTGGACCTGTGTTCGATCTACTGGAGCATGGCATTGTCACGATCGTTTCTGCTCGGACTAAGACAATGCTGGCAGCCGGCTACCTATCCGTGGACAACAACGATAGCTGCACTCAATCTGCGCTGACCACCGACCAGACGTGGGACAAAGGCCGGGTTGAGAAGACGATCCTGGAAAATAACAAAGGTGCCAAGCAGGTGGCACTTGGCTGGTGCAGCCAGCCATGTCACGGGTGAGGTGAGCCATGTATACAAACAATCAGGAGTGAACATGTCAAACATAATACAATGTGCGACACCGCCGTCTTGTCCGAAGTCCGTCTGTAACGTGAACAATTCGATTCAGACCACCCTGGCACTGATGAACACCAGATCAGTTCGCAACAAAGCCGAAGCCATTTGTGATTACATCAGCGAATGCGATTTTGATATAATTTGTATGACTGAGACATGGCTCTCAGAAAACGATGCTGCTTCCACATACGTCGTTACTCCCAACGGATACAATTTCCACCATCTTCCACGGAGTGACCGACGAGGCGGCAGAGTTGGGGTAATGTTTAAGACGTCATACCAGCTGTGCTCAACGACGCCAATACCCGTCCAGTCATTTGAGGGTATCGAAGTAGTATTGTGTCATGTTCGCGCAGCGTCGATCATACGAGTGTTAACGATATATCGACCACCTTCATCTACTCGGAAGTCTACACCATTCCGTTTATTCATCGATGAATTCAGTCGTGTTCTGGAACATGCAACTAAACAGCAGACCCAGTGTGTTATTGTCGGTGACTTCAACGTGCATTACGGCGATGATCGTGCCAGCGATGCCCGCGATCTCACTGACCTTCTCCGTGAGACTGATTTCCAACAGCACGTGACTGAACCGACCCACGTGGGTGGTCACATCCTCGACCTCGTGATAACACGTGACTGAACCGACCCACGTGGGTGGTCACATCCTCGACCTCGTGATAACACGTGACTGAACCGACCCAAGTGGGTGGTCACATCCTCGACCTCGTGATAACACGAAACACGCCCGATTGTATCGTATCTGCCGCATCAGTTGAAACTCTGTTAACTGACCATCATGTGATCAAATGTGACCTTGTAACGGTCAAGCCGAGACAGCTGAGAAAAAAGATCAGCTACAGGAAATACGTGGCAATAAACAATGCTGAGTTTGTCGCAGATCTGACAACATCGCGACTGCTAACTGACCCTAGAAACAGCATCGATGAACTGTATCTTCAATACAACACCACTATCGCAGATTTGATCAACAAGCATGCACCGCTCGCCAGCCGTGTTATCACCATCCGCCCCAAGACACCCTGGTACAACAGTGCGCTGTCAGATGCGAAACGCAAACTTCGGCGAGCAGAGCGGCGGTGGCGAGAGACGCGGCTACTTGCGCATAGAGACATCTTTACAACTATGCGAGACCTCTACAGAAAACAACTGATGACGGCAAAGTCTGCGTTTTACTGTCAGAAAATACAAGAGTCTGCCCGTGACACAAAAGCTATGTACCGTGTTACGAATTACATCACCAGACGCAAACAACTACCAATGCTTCCCGAAGGCAACGGCTCGCATGAGGATTTGGCGGAACGTTTTCTTGTATATTTCTTCGAGAAGATTACAAAGATCCGCCATACACTGAATCACCGTGACACGCCACCACCTTCATACAGCTGAGTAAACTGGAGCAATGTAGCATGTAGTGATTGTATATGTAATTCTTAGTCACATGGCGATGACCCTGTCTAGTCTCGTCACAATTTTTGCAAGCTGTAAACACACCAAGCATTGCACAAACTACACAATTTTCGAACTTGATATCATATTGATGTTTTTTTTTAACAAAGAATCATAATATAGTTATTTTAAGTTGATATTACATTTGTTCAACTAAACATCTTTCTAAGTAATTTTTTCTCATTGGTTTACATTTTATGGGCATTAAATATTTAAAATTTATGTTAAATACATGTAATTGTTTACTCACTAATTTTGTGACTTGTAAACATATAAGGCATGTATAAGCTACAACTAGCATTTTATATTACATGTACTAGTGTTGTTTTTTGCAACAAAGAATTGTTATAAAAGTAACTTTTTTTTATATGTACCTGACATTTTTTCAACCTCTTCCTAATTTTTGTTTCTATTGTTGCTTTGCATTTTATGTGCATGTGATGTGTACGTGATATTAAAAATTATTACATTATACATATCAAGTGCAGTGATTGTACCTGTAGTTGTATTGTGCTTTTAATTTTGTAGTCAATCTCATCAAATAGTTTCAATAAAGTGTTTTTACTTTACATTGTCTTTACTTTAATTCACATGCATTTCTAACAATATGCTATTTAACGAGGACACCCATTACTGCAAAATGCAGACAAACAAAACTATCACATACAGGGGTGGATCCAGAAATCGAGCCTGGGAGGCACAAAAACCTCCACTGGCGGCCGAACCAAATGGTGTAGTCTAAATTTTGTTGCTACTGAGTTGCCATAACTATAACTTCAGCTGGTCTGCTGTCTCGGCTGGAGTGATGATATCGGGGGGTGAGGGGGTGCTATTGAAACATTTTCGCCACTGCATAGGCATGATTATTATGAAAGTACAATCACTCCGAGGTTTGGCTATATTGTTTCACGTGTATTTACTTGCACTGTGTATACGAATTTATGTTTGCAACAGAAATATTCCAAGTTAATTTTTTTATAAATAGAACATTAAATTCAAAAAGTGAACTGCAAATGATTGAAAGTTTCACAAAAGCCCTACCAACCAAAGATGGTGTAAATGTACCCATATAAGATTGGTCAGAATAAAACATAATTGTTAAAACCAATCACATATGTTTGGATATCTTCCAATTATTATGCTATGATTTATATGTATATATCACGTTTGCATAGCAGCATCAATTAAAACTTACGTTTGTTCTAACTGTCCCGAGCTGCATCCAGCCTCAGGAAGTGACTGGACACCTGAGCTGCCTTTGGTACGACCACTGATGTTCGATAGAGCCACCACAGATCTTGTCATATGTGATGGCTGCAGTGGTGTTGAGGTAGTTCACACCTTTGTGTTGAAGCTGTCAAACAAAGTCATGAATTGGAATATGGAATGAGTCGGATTATTTGTGAAAATGAACATGGTTTGACAGCACTACTACCCGTCAATATATATAATATTATATATGTGTGTGTGTGGTATGTAACTTGTAAACTTTTTAATTTCATTAACAGATAAAAATATGTTGCATGATCATTTGTCAAGCACTCAAGTGTGAAAAGGTCATTTGCCCAGTTGTGAAACAATTACAATGTTATGAGAGTGGCAAAGTTGTTATTGTATATAATTATATTGTAAATGTGTAGTATGTAACAAACAAATAGACAATTTATAAGTGTCAACTTATTAACTAAGTACAGGTAGAACACAGATGGGCTGGAAAGAAGGTTACAGGAAACAAAGTCAAAGTAATTTTAGAAAAAAATAAAAATTGCAATTTTTCAGATAGTTCAACAAAACTTAGTTTGAGGAATTCAATAGTAAACCATGCAAAACACCCAAAGCCTTAGTTGTGATCTCAATGTGTCATTCATCTAACACAGCTAATTAACCAGGAGGACATTTGGCTGGCAGTGGGTGAACCCAATATCCCCTTTGTTCTTTAGCTGGACTGCAAGGTGCCACTGCAAGCTGGCTACACTTGTCTAAAGGCTGGCTGAGTCACTGTAAGTCTTTAGAAGAAGATTCCAGCAGTTAGTCATGTCTCTTATAAGAGCAACAAAGGCATTTTATTATGGATTTCCTGGTTTGATTTAACAAACACAAATGATTATGGCCTTTCAACTACTTGCAACTGTGGTTATTAACTAGAGGTTTCTGACTGGGAAAGTATGTTCCATGAAGCGAAGCCTCTGTGGCTTCAGTGTCATCAACGTGCAAACAATTTGTAAACTGTCCTGTCAGAAACCTAGCTGCCAACCCCGACTGTATTTGAATTGAATCATGCAAAGTAAGATGAAATGAATTAATTAAATGAAACGGAAAATAAATTTACAAAATTGTTCTACAAAATGTATGAACGTAGAAGTATAATAATAATTGCTTTATTCACAGACTCCATGCAACATACAAGTACATTATCATGGTTCTATAGTTGTGTTATAAACAACAGTTACAACGTACAGAATGAAAAATCACCTGTCAACAAAATGTATATACAGGGAACTGAACCAGTATTTCCATATTCTAGACATGTATTTCACGTCACTATTAATAATGCTATGAATCAATGTTTTTGAGAACTGCAGTCGGCATATAAATCTATATGTCAAATTTCTAATAACCACAGCACAGTTAGGTAAATTATTGTTAACAAACATTTCACTAGCACTACAGTATCTGTCATAAACTAACACCATTCGAACTACATTGTTGTAAGAGACATACAATTTCCTGATAGCATAGTTATGACAATTCCAAAATGCATGTTATTGATAAATTGTAATGTTTTGGATGTGCTTTTTTTGTGAAAGACCAAAATAAAAAAACAGAACTTCTATAATTTACATGTACAAAAGGATTTGTATCTTAACAAAACATGGGCTGCAATTCTTTGTATAGTAACGGTAATTCTCTGCTCTCTCACATAAATCAGTCGCAAGCTATCGATACATGTTATTGTCATGGACATTTTCACAGTATTGAGGGGTGGTGGTTTTTTTAACATAACAAGCAACATAATAATTAAAATTATATTCATACGAATAAATATGCGTGGCTGAGGCTGAGTACTTTGAAATTACTAACCTGTCTCCAGAAGAAGTTTTGCGAACGCAGCGTCTGTTCTTAGACGTAGTCTTACTCCAGCATTTTCTTTTGTGACTTGTGAAGTTGTGTCGTTCTACAAATCCATACTGGTTTATCCTAAATAAACCGTCTGGCGCGAATATTGTCATTGTATGTGTAATTTGGCCATTTTTTGCCGAGTCGGTGGCATATGTCCGAGGACGTCCCATCGCCAGCGTAAATGCCATAAAATAAGAACGTGTTATATAAACACTTACGAACACTGTACTATCAACAAAAACGGCTTGATCGAGGCACCAATCTTGAGGGTCAGAGATCAATCTTGCCCAAGTTCGCGAACACGATACTATTATACAAAGTTTCCACTTCCAGATGCATGTCCAAGTTCAAGTAAGTGTTGCTGGTTTCGACTCCTTCGACTCAAAACCAAATTCGAAATAGTTCGCAGTTTGTTTATTAATTTCAACAAAACGAAGTAGCACAAGTGCACCAACGAACTAGGATGTTATAGGGGATACTTGATAGCTTTGCTTTTTCAGGAAATTAGTCAGAAAAGCGAGGAGGATGACAATCGAACTGATATTGCAGCTTTAAGCGAGAACTGCATGTGGGAAAGATTGATTTAACAGATGCCATGCTGCGCTAGTAATCCACATTGTTGGCAAAAAACAAAGCTTGACAGAAGATTTGATTGTGACGCAGGCACATAGTGACATACTGGATCCATCGATTACAGGTAATCCATATGAGTTGACACCTATAATTATTAGGTTCTGATTTTCGATCAACTTGATTATGTTATTTTTCATTTTCTGTCACTAAATCAAGCATGACTGTTTGTTACAAATGTTCCTTACAGATAAGGTTTGTAAATGTAATTAAATTTACTTGAGTCATACAGTCACCTAAATATTCTGATACTGAGAGAAAGAGAGGGGGAGAGGGGAGGGGAGGGGGAGGGGCAGGGAGAGGGAGAGACAGACAGTCAGATAGAGAGAGACAGAGAGAGAGGGAGAGGAGGGGGAGGGGAGCAGGAGAGGAGGATGGGGAAGGAGAGGTAGCGGGAAAGGAGGAAGAGGGAGAGGGGGAGAGGGAGGGAGAGACAGACAGTCAGAGAGAGACAGAGAGAGAGAGGGAGAGGAAGAGGGAGAGGAAGAGGGAGCGGGAAAGGAGGAGGGAGAGGGGGAGGGAGGGAGGGAGAGACAGAGAGAGAGGGAGAGGAGAGTGAGAGGGGAAAAAGAGAGATGGGGTGATGAGGAGAGAGAGGAAAAAGAGAGATGGGGAGATGAGGAGAGAGGGAGAGATTTTGCATAAAAGACGAAGTTGACTGACCAGGCTGTACATTGTTTCGATCAAGCTAACAGCTTGCCACGAGTTCATCGCTCGCTTGGTGAGACACACGACGCTGGCGAGGAACAGAGTAGCATGTGGCGCCACCTGCCACTCAATCTGCATCCAGTGTCTGAGCAACTTCTAGACATGTGACAAAATAAAAGGCATCCATTGAGATATGTGAAACTGATGACATGTGACAGAATTAAGGACTTTCCCTGTGGAAAATGACATCACCAAGACAGTCTTAAGGCTTGTTTACACGAACAACTAGTTGTCAGATTAGTTGGCCAACTCGGTGTTGCGCATGATCTACCATGGCACAACCAAAACAGCTACAAGTAGTAGAAGATAGTGGTGTCTTTAGCACAAGGTAACAGGTATTTTACAGTTTGCGTAAATTTATTTTGATATTTTCTGTTGGGTCGAGTTTGACCAACAAACCAAGGCGAGTCAACAACATAGTCTTATCTAATCTATTCTATTTCAGGTAGATTTTAAAATTTATAAATGTTATTTTTGCCGCCAACTGAATGGCAAGATGACGGTTTTAGTGGGACTAATTTACCACAATCATCTGTTACGAAAACAATATCGCACTGTTCACACATGACAAGCCTGCATGTGGTCAAGACAGTCCAGGACCATGCAGGGGTAGCTCCTACTTCAGCTGTAAAGCGATCTAAATGTATGTGTTTAGCATATCCCCAATAAAAAGTATGCTAATTAATTTCATGAAAGATTAAAACTAATACTTAAGATGTGCTATTTTTAATGTGTAAGCCTAGGCTAGAATACATCGGTTCACAAAATAACCAGAATGTCAATAACATAACAGTGACATTTTGTTTTAAAAACTCTGGGACTTGGAAGTTGGGTGGATGTTTTTTTAAACTATCGTTGACTCGTTGCACAAAACCATTATATAGAAACATGTTTGTTGTATCCATACATAACTGTTAATTAGCTTACTAAAATGTTGCTAGTCTGAATATATATGTTGTGTTTATCTGTTTTTGTTTATTTTTGTATGCCAACAATAGTGTACAGTCCAAAAATACACCAATATGTGCTGGCCTCCACTCTTGTTATTTTCTTCTGCCGATATGGAAAAACGTTTCTGATGTGAAATTATACAATTAATTAAATTAACTATATAGACCGAGTGATAATATATAGGGCTGGGTTCAGTTAGAACTGTCAGTTATCCTGGTATACAGAATCATAATATATAAAAACGCGATACAACTGTCCACATAAAACATGAGACCTGCTACAGAGAACCAGATATTCAGTCGCAGTGAACCAGATATTCAGTCGCAGTGAACCAGATATTCAGTCGCAACGACCTATTCTGCAAACCAGCCAAAATAGCTCTCTCTCTCTCTCTATGTCCAGTTTACTGTCCTCTACAAATAATCGAAACTAATAACACAATTTACGAACCCATAGATTTATCAATGTTTGCAGACCAGGATAACGCTGCTGGAAAACTAGCAATATTATCAAAGTCAACGTGATGTCACAATCACGTAAACCACCTCTTTAGCCATAAACTAGCAGCGAGAAATGACATAGACGAAAGCCCATATGTCTGATATCACAAATAACGCCAATGAGTGGGAGGCATATGAGACTGGGAAGCGCAGCCTGGTAGGCGTCCCGCTATGATTGGCGTTCCTGAATCACGTGAATGATACGATACCTGCGTCACGGGTCGGGTGTCAACAAATGTTTAACGTTGTGAATGCAAATGTTCTGAATGTAAACAAAGACGAATGTAGCACATGAAAGTTACAGGTTTGTATGTAGCATTTCATAGAACTTGGTGTTAATTTAAAAATGAAATTAGAATGACACAATATAAGTTCTAGCAAGCACTGATTCAATCAGTTGCGCAATCGTCAAACTACAACACAAGTTACGTAACGCTTACACACTAGTCACTAGTGAGCGACAAGCTGGCAGCAATGCCATAACTTGCGTAGGTGACATGTTTACGATTCTGAGATGGATTCATGGGTTCAAGCAAAATATTAGAAGTAGGGAAATTGGGGATTGATGTCAAAAGTCAGTGTGTATTATACTTGGTGATATAGAAATTCTATCAAAATTTAGCAAAAGTCAGGGTGCGTATTATACATGGGGGTGTATTATACACAGAAATGTATGGTACTGCTACACAATGAGTGATTTCCAGTTGTTTGTGTATAGGGTTGATTGAACAAAATATTATCTTATAGAGGAATATTATGTTAGCTTTGTACACTTACATTGTTATTGTAATTAACTAATGCATAAAAAGTGTAATATTAGGTTTCCATAAATTGCTTGGATATAATAAATTGCATGGATATAATATTATACACAGGGACAGCAAACTGTGGACACTGCAAACAGAAGAATTTACAGTGTCCTGTGACCAATTTATATATGATTTCATAAAATTTTTAATAATGGAAGTTAAAGTATGAATATGTCAAATTTGCTTGCTAATTACTTAATATTGACTAATTAATCAAGTTATTTTAATGAGAAATGACAGGATGATGAATATTCATCACACACACACACACACACACACACACACACACACACACACACACACACACACACACACACACACACACACACACACACACACACACACACACACACACACACACACACACACACACTGTATGTTTTATACATAATATATATATATAATTGTAATAATACTTTTGAAGTTAATTATTGTATATTATTACATATTATAATAAAGATTAATAATGTAGACAGGGCTTAGACATTAATTCAATTAGCTATCATCTTTAATTTAAGTCAGTTGCCATTGTTCTATCATGACATTTTTATTGAAATGCATAGTATACCAGTTGCGAGAAAACGCGGCATCATTGGGCGACTGAAAAAAACCCAAAGCTTTCACATAAAAGAAAACAGAAATTGGAAAATGGCTTGCTAACATGCACACACAAATAATATGTTTCCTCACACAAAATTGTTGTGTAAACAACGAAGCCACGTAACTCATTGACATGGAACTCTCCTGTCGATTTATTTTCTGTTTCTTTTACCCACATAAAAGTTGTCAGATTAGTTGGGCAACACTGAGTTGGCCAACTAATCCTACAACTAGTTGTTCGTGTAAACGGGCCTTAACACATGCAGCAGATTTAAGGAAATTACTCGGTAGTGGAATTCATGAATTTTTTTTTAAGAAGATAAAAGCATTCTTAACTAATGACAATTTACAACATTTAAGACATGAACAAATTAAGGATATATAAACCGAAAACATAATTTTCATTTTTAAAAAAAAAAATTGACATTTCTAGATCTGTACGAGGTGTTTTAACAAACCTTTGTGCAGCAGTATGTGTTAGGCTTGAGCCAGTCGACGCTGAGAAACGTTTGCACCAGCACAAGGATGTGTTTATATTTCTCACTAGCTTCAATCACTTGTAGACCGAGGCAGCACCGCATACTCTGACACTAGGGGCACAGACAGACAGGCAATTACACCACGAATATAGACAATTATCGTTATGATCACTGTCAACATTTCCAAGTTTGATTATTACAAGTACGATTACTAAAAGAGTGCCTTTTGCATATAATCATGATTACGATCATCAGCTTGGCTTTAAGATTGGGCCATAAATCAAGCATCCAAGTCCTTAGTTTAATATTATGGTTTATTCGTACCGGACCCTTAACGATGATTACATAATTCTGAACAGTTTTTCTGCAATACTGAGCATTTTGCACGACTGTTGCAAGTTACATAAAATGTTCACAACTGATTGATAAGGTGATTCATAATTTCAAACAAACATGGAAAAAGTCAAACATCAGGTATGAACCCTTACCCAGCAAAAACCATTAACACACAGACTTTCTATAAAAAACTGCATTTTGGATCTTTTTGGGGGTCGTATGTGAAGTCCTAAATTTGTTTGCGGGAGATGCAAAGCATGTACGAGGAATATCATAACACACATGAATGACCTACACACTACACACACAGTACACACACACATGCACGCAACACACATGCATGGGCGCACATACACATGCACACAACACACATGCATGGGCGCACATACACATGCACACAACACACATGCATGGGCGCACACACACATGCACACAACACACATGCATGGGCGCACATACACATGCACGCAACACACATGCATGGGCGCACATACACATGCACGCAACACACATGCATGGGCGCACACACACATGCACACAACACACATGCATGGGCGCACATACACATACACATGCACGCAACACACATGCATGGGCGCACATACACATGCACGCAACACACATGCATGGGCACACATACACATGCACGCAACACACATGCATGGGCGCACATACACATGCACGGGCGCACACACACATGCACACAACACACATGCATGGGCGCACATACACATGCACGCAACACACATGCATGGGCGCACATACACATGCACGCAACACACATGCATGGGCACACATACACATGCACGCAACACACATGCATGGGCGCACATACACATGCACGCAACACACATGCATGGGCGCACATACACATGCACGCAACACACATGCATGGGCGCACACACACATGCACACAACACACATGCATGGGCGCACATACACATGCACGCAACACACATGCATGGGCGCACATACACATGCACGCAACACACATGCATGGGCACACATACACATAACACACATGCATGGGCGCACATACACATGCACGCAACACACATGCATGGGCGCACATACACATGCACGCAACACACATGCATGGGCGCACATACACATGCACGCAACACACATGCATGGGCGCACATACACATGCACGCAACACACATGCATGGGCGCACATACACATGCACGCAACACACATGCATGGGCGCACATACACATGCACACAACACACATGCATGGGCGCACATACACATGCACACAACACACATGCATGGGCGCACATACACATACACACATAAACTCAATTTTGTTTATCAGATTACATTGATGCTTTACCATTTTCTGTAAATTGTTTACAGCTTCCTGGTAGTGTGACCAGATATAACAATAAAATAGCCAGATCAGAGCAAAATAAATCTTATTTTTATGGAATAAACACAATTCTAACTATTTGCATTGTTGTTGGGACCTGGGCAATGTAAAAGTAGACAAGAAAATTGTTTTTGTAAACATGCCTAGCTTGGTAATGTAATCGAGAATGATTACATTTAAGTGATTACAATTACTAGGTAGGATTATTTTATCAGCTGATTGGTGGACAGGAGACATTCCAGCCCAGAATCTTTCTTGTTTTATTACGTAGGTCGAATATGTTATATCTCAAAATAGGAAAAGCACTGCTATACTACAGTAATTTATAGCTTCTACGTTGAACGCATACTGAATCATAAACGCTCTGCAATGTCTTATCAGTAAAAAGAAAAAATCTTATGATTTTTTGCACACAATGTCATACCTAATGCGAATAGGATCCACAGAGTGTATTTTGTTTCCTGATCCTTGAACAGTTTTTCAAAAGAGAACAACAAAAGCAAACCCTGAAGCTTCCAATAATTATGACAATGTAATATACTCTGTGGAAAAGGTACCAGCTTTGTGAATTCGTCCATCTGGTTGAACTTGTGAAGGAGACCGAAGTAGACGGTGTAGACAGTGACCTCTGTGGACAGGGCGGGAAGCTTAGAGCACCAGCGACACAGGTTCAGAGCGTAAAGTTCACAGTCAGCCGACACCAAAATCTCCACACGTAGTTTGAGTAACTCGGGAATTGTCGCTTCCGGCCAAGCGTTCACTAAACAGCAACATTCATCGATGATTATAATTGACCCATACAATACGTCACGGTTTGCCTACGTCATTATCACAGTTATGTGCGTGACCTCTGTCAAGCTTTGCCTTTGCCAACAATGGTGATAACGGTTATATATACATGAATTACATTACAATTACGGCATAAAACCTCACAGCCTAAACATTACCGTATACAGTTGTCACTTTATAAAAATTCTGTTTTATATTTTTGTCATAAAGAAAATTTTATGAAACCAGAATTTCGACAAAATTAATATACCAGTTATGCCAAAATACACAAACGAGCCAAGTGTTCTGCATCCATTTTTGACGGAGGTTTTGCTTGGCAACAAATCACGTGGTGGATAGTTCAATTATCTTAGAAAGCAAGGTTTTCTGTTGTCAAATTTCCTCACTTTCTCAAAAACCATGTCAGCAATAACACTTGCCTTTGGCAAGTTACCAGAAGAAATTATCAAAATTGTTTGACCATTTAAAACATATGTATACTTTTTTTATTAAACCTACCTACTGTTCATCAACATCAAAGAACTGGATTCATGAATGGTTAAACCAGTTGAGGAAGCCATTTTAAATAAAGAAATTATACAATTCACAAAACATATGAAAATGACTTAACTGCATCTGTAATTGCAGCGGTATATAATTTACACATTTATAATTTTGCATAAATGTAAATTTTTTGCATTTAAATTTAGGTTCATTTCATGAGTAATTTCAAACATTTGCTTCTAAATTTGCCGACTAGCATGCAAGCCATAAAGAGAGCAATGCTCAAACCTGCTGCCTGGTCCACTTCCATTCCCGTCAGTACTCGCGCCAAGGTGGGGTGTGTCCAATGATTCTCAACCAACCACAGAAGAACGTGGAATAAACTGCAGAATTCTGGGAAGGACTTTGGTGACAATTGTCGAGCTCCTTTCTCCAACATCGCCGTGAAGCTGGTACGTTCAGGGTTGTGAGAAGGGAGAGACTGGAACCCCAGCCCTAGGATGAGCAGGGAACACTGCCTAGAAGAACAGTCCCAAATAAAGTAACTTTAAATGAGTAGTTACTCACTAATCTGGGAATGGGTTGTTTTCTTTGAATAATAATGATGACTAGACATAGAAGAAAGACTACATCGAAGCAAGCAATATCAAAAACTATTTCCATAATGGCCCCCCACTGTAACCCCCCTGCACTACCACCCCCTCCCCGTTCACAAGGTTGCTAATCAAATCAAACCTTTCTCTGAAGTAGATATAATGACAAGCACAGCCTGTTCATGTGCTTGGGAATCCACAAGTTACTAATTTAATCATAAAAGATGGCTCCTCGATAGCGACTATTATAGTCTTAGGGAGTCTCCTGACCCTACTTTTTTGTTATTTACCATGCATTATACCACATTTATCATAAGGTTATATATTTGTATTATTGTTATTTTATTTTTGACGTGGATGTATTTGATGTATAATCAAATGTCTGGGTCAAATAAAAACACATTCTTCTTAATCATCAAATATAGATATACTTTGTTTCAACATTACGTTGCTACCCGGTTGTTGCGCTTACATTTATCCAGGCGTTAAATTTTATCCGGGTGATGTTTATGTGCATATGTAAGGCATAATATTTGGCACAAGTAGATCACGTAGTGATAAATAATATCCAGTAGTTAAATATGTTTCGTTTATTGTTGTAATACGAGCGTCATAGTTAGAGTATATCATTATAATTTGCTGTTTCAAATTTGTGACCAAGCATAAGAGTAAGTCACGTGACGTGTCTGTGGAGAGGAAACTGTCTTACGACAGAAATTGTTTATGTTTGTGGGAAGCAAACATTTTATAATTTATGTATATATATAGACATACATATAAATGTATATATATATAAACATACATAACGCCTGGATAAATGAAAGCAAGAGTCGTTACTGGTGTTAAATCCATTCCCACAGATACGCGCACGCGCAGAAATGTCACCCGGATATTATTTAATGCCTGGATAAATGTAAGTGCGACACCGTAACTCATGTCTGCTGTTAGTCTTGGGTTTGCACTTCAAAGGGATGTTTGTTTTGCTAACACCCAATAAGTTACAATGTGTTAATTACAGCTGTCAAAATGTATGCATGTCCACGTGTTTACGTCTGTAGAGCATCACCTTGAGAAAGACAGTGTCAGTGAATAGGCAATAATCACCAGAGCTTCTAAATTTACACCACAAGCAGGAAACATTATTACTAACAGTCAGTGCAAAAAATATGATAGTTTTCTATTGCAATTACAGCAATTATAATACTTATTTTATATTCTTCCAAGACATTTTATAATTGTATTCATAACTTTCAGAAAATCATAACTATTTTTAACGTAATTTAATGGTTCTACCTAACATCATCTTAATTTATATTTCATTAAATAATTCTACACCTGTAAATTGTATTAATGTCTAGCATTAATGACACTGATTTTTACGGTGTAATTGCTGTTGACTGGTAGATGCCGAGTTACTAATAGCATGCCCGCCACTGCAGTCATCAGCAGGCTGCTGGCAGTCAAAGTTGTAACATTGTACACATACACAGCATTGGTTGACTTCACAGTACTGACTTTGTAGAACTTCTAGTGGACTGAACATTTGTTGATAAATTGTAACTAGTGAATTATGACCGTTTCTTCAGGGAATCTGGAGCAGCATTATTTAGATTTGGCAATTCTTTAATATGTCAAATTTTCTGTAGTCTGATATTTTGATTTCTGTAATACGGCGGCAATTTCCCTAATGCCATAATTTGAAGTGAATTTCCGTAATGATTACGAAAAATACGTAATGATAGGCAGCCCTGTACAATGGTGCCACTTGTGCATCACTCATGTCTCTCCAGTCTAGTCTGAAAATTCACAACAGTAAGCTTAATAATATTAGCAACAAATAATTATTTTTTAGTCTTGTCCTGAATGTAAATAAGATCAGAGAAATTATAAAGACTATGGCTGCATCTATGCATGAGCTATGTATTACTTAATGACAAATTTATATTGAAATAATGCAATCCAAATTAATAAAGACAGTACTCATTCATTTTATTTTAAACAAGTTTAGTACAATAACAGTTGAACTTCCATAAATTTCAAACATTTGTTGTTGGGTTTAGATAAAATATACCTTATTTTCATTTAAAAAAAAAAGTATTCCTCCAAGTCCAAGACCAGGTTATTTCAACAAATAGTTTAATCAAACATATTTTGTCTACATACTAATTATGCACAACGTTTCTACACTGTCACTATATGACACTAATCTAAACTACAGTAGGTTGAGTAGGCCCAACAAAACAATTCGACAATGTTGTCGTGCGTCCCTAATGTTGCTAATTCTACCGGAAAAACCGATATCTCGTCTTGTCAACGTCGACGTGCTCTGATGACGTATGAATATCCGTCATCAGAATTCTGCCGATCTTCGTCAGCATTGGCAGCTTCAGTTTTACGTGCTGTAACACATGCGCTTTTTCCAACGCCACCTGCAATAAAGACAAAACGTCACAAAGTCGAAATAAAAGTAAACAATCATTCTATCGGTTTAAAAAAAAACGTATTATGAATTTATGGTATGGTTTGGAATTTATATGTTTATTTTAAAAACAAATGTTCCCAGTCGTAGAAGAACAAATCATCTAAAAACCTGCAAAACACGGAGTACGCCATTTTTCAACAAGACACGCCACGACTCGGATCACCCCATGATTGATATGGCTGCTGCTCATGATTATAGCATGACGATGCCGATGCGATGGTGAACTTTGTTTAATTTCTTTGTCGAAACATTGCCGTTTTGACGTGCACTTGGTGCTGATAAAACATACGTTTTTATTAGAATGCGAAATGTTCACCCATACTTACTGTCAGCGAAGACCTGCTTTCAGACATGTTTCTGTAACGTAGCCTCTGGATTTATGAACACGCGACAACGCAGACCAACACGCAAACTAACATGGCGTCCGACCGGATTTAGTGGATCTTCTACTGACCATTCTAACTCCTTGTTGTGATCCGCCACCACATGACGGCGCCACCGATAGTCCGCGAGAGGGGAGGAGGCATCTGTTCACCCAAGAAGTCATCTCTATACGTCACGGGGGGGGGGGGGGGGGGGGGGGGGGGGTCAATGTGTAAGCGGGAAAAAGTTTTACCTGAGATGTCTTTGGGTAAATCTTCCGTAACGATGTTTGAAATGTTAGTTCGTCGAAATCGGACTCTAGACTCTAGAGCATTAATTGTTCCACCAGTTTTGGGTACATTCTCAACAGTAATTAGGCCTTCAACGAAAACCCAACAATGCAATATTGTTTATATTATTACTCAAAATGGGAGGGAGGGAGGGAGGGAAGGAGGGAGGGAGGAAGGGAGGGAGTAAGGTAAGAAATCTAGTAAGGTAAGTGCAGTCACTTTACCATTAATAATAATATAATAATAATGTTTTTATTTCAGACAAAAGTCCATATGTACATACAATAAAAGTAAATAAAAAACCTAAAATACAAAGATATAGACACACATGAAATAAAAATAGATGGTTAATAAGATATATATATATAAAGTGCATTCAACTTTAAGTATACAATTGGGTAGTCCAATATTTAAACATAGGACTTCTAAAATGTATGTCAGTATAAAAATAATTCACAAAAAGTGGATCAGACTGTTGAAGGCGACATAATGAGCTATATTACAAGATTTAACACAGTTTATAGCAAACATAAAACTTGCACTACGGCGTGATGAAAAATTGTGTAAAATTCTAAAACTGTTGTTATAGGCAACAGTAATACCTTTCAAACTCTGTTTTTTTTTATTTACACCAAGACTTGAGGTGTACATAGTACCACAGTAAGAGAGAAATAGGTAAGTTTTAATGGTAGAGCTGCAAAGGCGAAATGTTCGTGCTAAGACGTTGGCCTGAGCATATAGGCATCTTTTCTGTCTGACAATGTCGTCATCATCAGTAAGATTATTGTTGTCAATAACCATACAATATGATTTGTTGGCATTATATGTTGTGTTAAACATTTCGCCATACTTGGCACAACAATCTGTTAGTTTTCTCAACCCAGAAACACTAGGTGAAAAAAATACAGAGATCATCTGCATACATAAAATTATTAATGTTCAAGTTAATGTCATTATGAACCTTTAAGAGAGCAGTCTCTGTTGAATGAAACTGTCTATATGCTGATTGTGACACATTATGTAAGATATTTGTGCTAATGTGAGATCTTAGACGGCTTGCTACAACTTTTTCTAGTATTTTGGAGAAAAAAAGCTGAGGTCAGAAATAGGTCTATAACTGTTTAGGTCTTGTTTAGGGAGATATTACTTCTTAAGAAGTGGTGTGACATGGGCGTATTTGAATTCATCAGGAAAACAGCCAAAGCAAAGTGGTGCATTTATAGTATTTGTTATAGGTCCAAGTATTGAATCAAGACATGATTTTAGCGGTATTGTTGGAAATGGATCAAGTGCACAAGATTTATTTGGGGAGGACAATTATTTTCCTAAATTCATCAACTGTTGCAGGTTCAAATGATACAAGTAGACATTACTTAAATTAAAGTATAACGTTGGAAAGCAGAACGAAAATACTTATTTTATTCTTAAAGTGACTAGAGGACGAATCACATAGAGACTTAATTGACACGTGATCAGGTAGCGATGGAGCAGGTCGTCTATGTAGAATGTTACTGATGCAGTTCCATAACTCACACGGGTTATCAGACTTATTTATGACCATCTTTGTATAATGATCTGATTTAGCTTTGGCCATTTGTCTATTACAGAGGTGGCAATGCTTAGAATAGCGCGACCTGTCTAAAGGTGAGCGCGATTTTCGCCATACACGCTCTAAATAACGACGACGCCTTTTATATAGTATAATTTCGGAAGTCATCCATGGTGGCCTTTCTGACACACATTTAGGTTTTATAGGTGCTGGTTTGTTAAGTAATGCATTGAGTACTTGACAGGACTGTTTATATAATTCAGATAGATGTTCTTTTGGATAAGGTCGGATTTAAGGATATCAGCCATTAAAGCTGTAATGTTAATCCTGTGAATGGCTCTGTAAGTCACACTGTATTCCGACTCTAATGGGGTTATAGTTAAAGAAACATTAACATTAGCAATGACAGTATGGTGGTCTGATAACCCATCTGAAACAGTAGGTGCTTGGATATTATTACAATTTAAACAGGTAATCAACAGGTCAAGCCAATGGCCATGTATATGTGTCGAAAAGGTAACATGTTTCAAATCAAATGATGCCAGAATATCATCAAATGTAGTTGTAGTTGTAGAAGGTATATCCAAATATAGATTAAAATCACCAAGAATGTAAAATTCTGAATTAATTATTGCCAGGTTTTCCAACATATCCTGAAAGTCTTCAAAGTCATTGTTGTCTAGTGCAGTTGATTAACAGATATGCGATCACGTGCAATCAATGGAAAAGTTAATGTACGGCCTTACCCAGTTGGATGTCCACCGCCTGGCGTACGACGTGGTTGAGGCTTTGGGAATCGCGGCAAGACCGTGACTGTAGTCTGTGCCATGAGTGCTGTTGGAGAATACTTGCCCCCATGTTTCTTTAGTAGTAGTAGTAGTAGTAGGCCTACTGATGAGTGGGGGGGGGGGGGGGGGGCACCACAATCTCTCGGGCAAGCAAATCCCAGCAGTTGGATGGATGCGGAGATGTTTCTGACGTGGCTCAACCACTTCGTGAAGTTCACGAATTCATCACCGACAAACCGTCACATAATTTTGATGGAGGTCACCACAGTCACAATACCTTAGCAGCTGTTGAGTACGCCAGGTCCAATGGAATCGACATGGTGACGTTGCCACCTCACTGCACGCACAAAATGCAGCCTCTAAACAGGACGTTTTTCAAGTCATTGAAAAGTGCGTACGCTGCGGCATCAGACGCGTGGATGGTTTCAAACCCGGGTAAGAGGATAACATTTTATGAAATGGCAGAGATCATCGGCAGTGACTACGTACGCACATCTTCCCCAAGCATGGCCATCAACGGATTTCAATCATGTGGGCTATGACCTTTTGACGACAGAATCTTTGGTGATGAGGAGTTCGCGGATAATCCCCCTACTCTACCCTACGAAGCGTGACAATGACTAAAACATGTCCAAAATAGCGGGACATACTTGATGGGTTGCCCCTAATCTATCAACATCAGTGTGAGTCTGTTTGTTTGTCTGTAAACCCTATGTCGATATGTCTGTCTATGTAGACGCCCAAATCAAGGAGATTAAAACGGATCCATTCGTCAAAAAATCAATCGTCAAACCTGTAGCCTCATGATAGGGTGTCTAATTAAGTGATGCAAAACGAAAATCTTCAGCTAATTCGCCAGAAGGACGAGGTCGCCGCCTCGAAAAGATGACGACAGCGTGCATAGCGTCGAGCTGGGCTAAAGTACAAGGCCGTAACATGTCAACAATGATGGCGAATACAACGATAACAGTCCTACACTACTGCCGTTACAGGGGTCAGCACACTGTTGGACTTCCTGCTTGATTACAGACGAAACAAAGTGCAGTATATTTGTGAGAAATGACTTTTTATAATATTCACTTGCTCTGACATAAGTGCACTTGAGTAGTCAGATTTCTAGATGTGATTGTTGAAGCTGTTGACAGTAAAATGGTGTCTTTTTAGCTGATTTTACTAAGCGGAAGGGTATCTGGCAGCAATTTGGCTAGTTGACACTTTAGCTGGATTACTGCCTGCATCCAGTTGTAAATATTGACGGGTGTCATACATACAGGCATTTTGCAAGAGCTAGAGATATGAGATTTTGACTAAACTCGACCAGCATGTCAATGAGATGATAATAACAGCAGGTGAGAAGTTTAAGAAACTTTATAGGTCACGTTTTCTTATAATCACACCAAACATTAACATGGTCGCCAATAGGAAACCTGACAGTGTGCTGACCCCTACATCCCACCAAATTACGAATGAATTTCTAGGAGCCTGTAGACACAAATACATATCTTATAACACAGTAAGTCATTGTAAGCTCAGGAGAAGATCATGAGTGATTTTTCCGTACTTAAGGCACACATTTTGAGGTCGAAAGAAAGAAAAAAAAACATGCCCCAGAAAACGCCACGTTCTACAACAGAGGACGTGGCGATAGCTCTAACTGCCTGGGACCAGTCAGAGAAGCGCGATAGACGTTCTGCAAGGCAGAACTGTTTTGTTTCCTTGGAGGCGAAGACTTGTACGTTCTTTACTTCTGGGTCACCGATGTGTACCTGTGAACAATATATGTTTCCCATAGAAACGTGGGTCCTGAGAAACTGTTGGACGTTTGCAGTTCAGCCGCTGTTAGTCCTCTTGAAGTGTGGTCTGCAGGATTCTCGTTGGTCGGAACATACTTCCACTGTTGTGGTGTCGTGCTGTGGTGAATACGCTGTACCCTGTTCGCAAACAAGGCATGGAAACGACGAGCCTCATTTCCGATATAGCCGAGCACCGCCACACAGTTTTAGCACAGACACTGTTTCACATACTCTAGATCAAATTTGCTGGACCTGCATCTTATTCCAAGAGGTTGAGGTGTTAAACACATACGCTACAGATGTTAATGTTATGCAAGGTTTTCGGGGATGACATTTACGGCAATAGCGATACATATCAAGATATGCGACGCGGGAGAATATCCCTCGAAGGATTTCAAGTTTCGTGTTGCCACATAGACAAGTCCTTCGTTGTACAAGTCCTTCGTTGTACAAGTTCTTAATTGTACAAGTCCTTCGTTGTACAAGGCGCGAAACTGTACAGACTTTGTCTACATTATAATCGCGCGTTGGCTATATCATAATATGCGTTCTAAGCGTGATATTTACGTAATGGTCATAGGAAAGTACAACTTAAGATGCACATTTGTTGGCATCATATATTCCATATTAAATACCTGTGTCACATTACAGTAATATTCGGAAACTGTAAAATTCATGTTTGTTTTGAATGCCGTATATTATAATTCGTTATACTTTGTAAATGGCTCACATATGCGATTCTCACAAATTACCAAACACGTTGTTTGACGTCGAATGGAGTGTATATCGTTACATGCGAACTATATTAAACTAGATGTAGCTATACTGACTGTGCACAGCTAGGACGCTGTCATGATGGCGCAATAACATTTAATGTTCTTATATCAGTCGGTCACCCTTCTAAGGTTTTCACGAAGGCTTTATTTAATCACGTTATCTAGTATATGCACTAATGGTGATTGTTAAGTTGTATTAATGTGGTCACCCTCAGGACGTGACCTGAATGGCGAGGTGACCGTCTTATCGGGACTAATTTCCTATACGTAATGTTACAGAAATAACGTTGAACTGTCCTAGGGTGACCTTTGTTGCGAGGTGGCTGTAGAGAACACATACTTGTGGTCAACCGCCTTCCCACTTAGACCGCTCTTCCAACAAACATACAGCGGAACCTCGCTTTACAGTCACCTCGGTAATACAGCCACCTCACAAATAAGGTCACCATAGGATAGTCCCAAATTATTCATGTAACAGTAAAGAATAGGAAAAATAACCTCGCCAATACGGTCGCCTCGACATTCGTGTCACCTCTTCCCAGTCCCGATGGTGACGTTATTAGTCACGTTCCACTCTACACCAGTTATACTTATTTATAAAACAATAATGTAATGTTTTGATGAATGTGCGTGTGAGACAATAAAGGTGCAGGGAACACAAGGTTGTTTTGACATTGCATTTATTGTTTAGACTTCAGTGTGCAGTAGAACAAATCGCACCCGTCATTACGATGAGGTTCCACTGTGTATTTGACATTTGCACATGCTCCCACGCAACATTAAGTAAACATTAATATTAATCATAGTACATATTGAAATCATACTTTTAAATAATGTATGTATATACAAATGGCAATCGGCGATTTCAATGTTGTGAGGTACATTGCAATATACGTTACTCGTTTAATAATAATAACAATATTAAGGTACTTTTTGTTAATAAAAACAAAACGGTTAGTAAATATCGAAATTTAAACACAATTAAAGTTTACAACATGGATGGATACGCCAGGGAGCTAAGGTGGAAAGGCAAGGGTATAAAGATATGTTTTAAGTGCCGGCGGAATTACCTAATATTTTCAACTGATAAAAAAGTGGGAACATTCCAAAGGATCGGTGTAGCAACAGAGAAAGCCATCATTCCAATGTTGGCATTAACTCTAGGAACAAAGAGTAAATCAAATCTAGATGATTGACGCTGGACAGGCTTTCTTACAGGAGTAAGCAGTGACTATAACTATGCCGGTTGCTAACATAAAAATGCCTGATAACTAGTACTGCAGATCTTAAAAAACAATACGATACTGGACAGGAAGCCAATGTAGATACCTAGACGTGATGAAGATCGCCGAGACAGACAATGCTCATCAACATCCTTTTGTAAATATAATTTTGCCGTCGGATATAGCATCCATTTTCGCCACGGCCATGCGACGACGACACCCAGAAAATGAAAGATTGGGCATATGTTTTCTGCGTGTACATTATTTCACGATACTAGTAAAATACCGCGATATTATTACAATAGTTATGAACCTAGTAATGCAAATGTCGCAATCCTATCGCAATAGATAACTAGCCCCAAAAGTCACCCCTTTTGAAAGCCGTGTGACTCTTCTGCCTGGTGTGTTAGCTAGGAAAAAGATCCAACACACTGCCCGGGGTAAATGTGTAAACTGTCGTCGATTTAGTATTTGTAAAACTTGAACATCTTCATAAATCTGAAGTACATTGTTCATAAGATGAACAGGAATGCTAGGAGAAAACAATATAGAAAGATTGGTATACTAACAAATGAAATCAACGATTTAATGGCGCTATGTAAATGTACTTATGGTTATTTATTATTATTATTATTATTACTTAAATGTGACACACTGCAATTGTGCTATGTAGTATCATGACGCTATGCCTATTACGTTCTATCATGATTGTCGTTTTATTAACCAATGACGTTCCTCCTTGTATTCGCCCCGTGTAATAAAAGATGTCGAATTCATACAAAGCGTGCTTGTGACATGGTGTCAGAAATATAAACAACTACGCCTACTCAAGTAAGTTGTACTTTTGCGCACAAATGCCGCACTAGTCTATAACTATGGAATCGCTACGAAGGCCCGATACTATGCGTTTTGACGCGGCCAATCTAGCGGTAACTTGGCGAAGATGGAAAGCAAATTTCAATGTGTACCGACAAGCTGCGGAACTGAGCGATAAAGCAGCCGTTACGCAAGTCGCAATTCTACTGCACAGCATGGGGTTCGACGCGGTTGAAATTCATGAAACGTTCACGTATGGTACAGATGAAGACAAAACTGACATTGAAGTTGTGTTACGAAAATTCGACGACTATTGCATTCCACGCGAGAATAGCGTCTACGAGCGATACAAATTCTGGAGCAGAGACCAGAAAGAGGGCGAGAGCATTGATCAGTGGGTCACTGATTTGCGCACTCGTGCGTCGACTTGCAATTTTGGAGATCAACAGGAGCTGTTGCTTAGAGACAAAATGGTGTTCGGCGAGCGTGACGAACGCATAAAAGAACGATTACTCAGGGAAACTGACCTAACTCTTGGTAAGGCACTGTCCATATGCAGAGCTTCCGAAGTTAGCAAGGCACAGTTACAAACGATGTCAACGAGTGGCAACCCTGAAACAAGCACTGAAGATCACGTCATCAAACGCCGACAAGTTGACAAATATAAAGCTAAAGAGAGCACCAAACTGATACGCGATTGCAAGTACTGTGGGCGAACGCACGAAGCAAAGAAATGTCCCGCGTTTGGAAAAGTCTGCAGTCAATGCCAGCGACGCAACCATTTCGCAGCGGTTTGCAAGTCAAAAGTGGTGCGAGCAATAGACTGCGATGTTCGTGACGTCGAAAACGAACTGTTCATTGGTTCGTTGTTCATGGGTGACATCCCAGACAAGTGGCAGGCAGACGTATCATTTAATGATACACGCATTCGTTTCAAGCTTGACACCGGTGCTCAGGTAAACGTGCTGCCATATCAAGTGTACTCAAAGTTTGCGAGCAGCGTGCCAATGAAACCGACAAGCTGTGTTCTAACGGCATTTGGAAACTCCAAGGTACTGCCTATGGGTACAGTCGTGCTAACCCACACGAGCGGTGATGAACAACAGGCGGTTTCATTCTACATCGTCGACGATATCAAGTCAGCAATACTTGGACACGACGCATGCGAACGCTTGAAGCTGGTGTCCCGCCACAACATCGATGAATTGAAGACGAATGAGAAGGGCAAGCTCACCAAAGAAGATCTGCTAAGCGAATACCCAGCAGTGTTCAACGGCACAGGCATGTTTGCCAAAGAATATCACATCGAGACATCGAGTGAAGTCAGGCCGTGCATCCAGCCGCAATGCAGAATCCTATACACACGTCACGATAAACTGAAACAGACACTTGATGACTTGAAGCAGAGAGAAATTGTCGATGACGTCGATCGTCCTACGGATTGGGTCAGCAACCTCGTTATAACGGAGAGAAAAAAACGGGTCGATGCGTGTGTGCTTAGATCCGAAGCCTCTCAATACAGCCATCAAGAGAGAGCATTATGAAATGCCAACAGTCGCTGACGTCCAGGCCAAACTGGCTGGGAAGAAGATATTCACTGTGCTTGACCTCAAGGATGGGTTTTGGCAAGTGCGTTTGAGTGACGAATCATCATATCTCACAGCGTTCAACACACCGTGGGGTAGAATGCGCTACCTAAGAATGCCGTTTGGCATATGCTCAGCCAGCGAAGTCATGCAGAAGGGGAACATGGAGACGTTTGGTGACATCCACAATGTGCATATTATCGGCGATGACATGATTATCGCAGCTGTCGACAACGAAGAGCACGACGCGATCATCCGACTGGTAATGGAACGTGCTCAGGCAAGTCACGTGACATTCAACAAATCGAAGATACAATACAAGGTAAACCAGGTGAAGTACATGGGTCACATCCAGACGCCAGATGGTTTCAAACCCGACATCGACAAAGTGAAAGCCATATTTGAGATGCCTCGACCTGAAGACAAGACTTCACTGAGACGGTTCCTTGGAATGGTGAAATTCCTGTCGAAATTCATCCGGA
This sequence comes from Escarpia spicata, assembly GCA_963995525.1. Lineage (NCBI taxonomy): Eukaryota > Metazoa > Annelida > Polychaeta > Sabellida > Siboglinidae > Escarpia > Escarpia spicata. Next base: position 49,514,020 of record OZ023205.1, on the reverse strand, counting down.
ACGAGTCTGACATTACAGCGCCACTCCGACCGTTATTGGCAACGGACGTCGAGTGGGCGTGGCATCCGGAACATGACGCAGCCATCGAGAGACTCAAAACAATATTGACCAGTGAACCAGTGCTGCGATATTATGATGTCACGAAGCCCGTCAAAATACAGAGTGACGCATCGCAACGAGGCCTTGGCGCTGCATTGATCCAAGAGCGGCAGCCAGTGGCATACTCATCACGGGCAATGACATCCGCTGAGTGCAACTACGCTCAGATTGAGAAAGAACTTTTGAGTATAATCTACGCGTGCGAAAAATATCACCAATACATCTACGGAAAGGTGGTGGAGGTCGAGACAGATCATCGACCTCTGGAAGCAATTTTGAAGAAGCCGATCGCACGGGCATCACCTCGCATCCAGCGTATGATGATACTCCTGCAACGATACGAAATCAATGTGAAGTACGTGCCGGGTCGTCTCATGTACCTCGCTGACACGCTGTCGCGAGCGTACAATCCTAAACAGGAAGAAACGAACGATCTACATGCCGAAATGGAAGTCATGGTGCATACACTGGTGGAAAACATCCCGATGAGTGCTGTACGAAGAGAGCAGATACAGACAGCGACAGCAGCCGATGAGACGATGTCGATCCTGAGACAACAGATCAGGCATGGTTGGCCTGAGTATAGACGAGATGCGCCGATCATCATCCAACAGTACTGGCACCAGCGAGACGAGCTGCACGAGGCTGAAGGCATCATGTTCTTAGCCGACAAGATAGTGGTGCCAGCATCTCTGAGACAACAAATGTTGAAAGTCATCCACGAAAGTCATCTCGGTGCTGAGAAGTGCAAGGCCAGAGCGCGCATGTGCTTGTATTGGCCGGGCATGAGCACCGACATAGAGGAAGTCGTGTCGAAGTGCCAAGCGTGTCTGAGGTACAGACCAAGGCAACAGCGTGAGCCGCTGAAGCCTCATCCCATCCCCAGTCTACCATGGGAGAAAGTTGGTATGGACGTCATGACATACAACAACCATGACTACTTAGTGATTGTGGATTATTATTCCAAGTACCCTGAACTATGCAAGCTCGACAGTAAGACGGCCAGCAGTTTGGTTGTGCACTGCAAGTCGGTGTTCGCGAGGCACGGCATACCTCGCGAAATCATCAGTGACAACATGCCATTTAACAGTGCCACCTTCAAGGCGTTCCTGTCCGAGTGGGGAGTTGAAGGAACAACATCCAGTCCGCGGTACCCACAGTCAAACGGTGAGAGCGAGCGTTTCGTTCAAACACTGAAGCGTATGTTGCAGAAGGCGAATTTCGATCACCGTGACCCATACATTGCGCTCTTAGAGTATCGAAACACGCCGGTGTCTGGCATGACGTTATCGCCAGCTGAGATGTTGATGAGCCGTACGTTGAGGACGAAGTTGCCTGATTCGAAGTCGGCGTTGCGTCCACGGGTAGTCAGCGCAACTTCTCAACTACTACAACGCCAGGCGACGTACGCCAACCACTATGACCGTGGCGTGCGTACGCTATCTCCACTGCGTGAAGGCGATGCCGTACGCATTCGCTCCGGTGCAACATGGGAGCGAGCCGTCGTGAGCCGAGTCGAGAATACTCCTCGCTCATATACGGTGACAAACGAAAACGCGCAGGCATACTGACGAAACCGGCGCGACCTCCTGAAGACGAAGGAGAAACCGCCGCTCCCAACACCGCCGACCGCGATCGACGAGCCGGAGGCACAAGGAAGGCCTCATTATCAGGCTGTCCCCGAAGCCGTGGCTCCTTTGCGACGTAGCAACCGCAACGCAAACCGCCCAGGGTGGTTGAGTGATTACGTCGGCTGAATATGCCAGACCAGCTGAGGACAGTCTACTCCAATGAGGCTGGTCACCTGTTTTTTGCGTTAATTGCGTTGTTAGTGTTTTTAGCAGTTAGTATGTGCTATGTAGTATCATGACGCTATGCCTATTACGTTCTATCATGATTGTCGTTTTATTAACCAATGACGTTCCTCCTTGTATTCGCCCCGTGTAATAAAAGATGTCGAATTCATACAAAGCGTGCTTGTGACATTAAATAAGCTGAGCAATTAGTTCTGAAGAAAAACATTATTCATTTAATGATTGTATGATATCGTTATTATATATTTAAAACGAATTATGTCGGCCACATATTTTCAACTTTCATGATGGGCGATGAGGATTGCATAGTTGTTTAGTGCGAAATATGGTGAAAAATGTCTGGTAAAAATAAATAGCCACACAGCAAACGCCGCGCGAAAGCCACCCATACACACTATTCCATCATTGTTTATAATCAAATGAATATTTGACCCGGTTAATGAAATAAACAACGCGGAGTAGACGTAATAAATTTTGCAAGAATTTAATATATTATTATGGTCGCACACGAATCTTTCCATCATCTGTACATGCTGTGACGGTGTGACCGTGGTCAGGTGTCACGCTCAGCACATGACTGTACACGGATCATCCCATTCTCTGTAGTACGTGATGTGATATCGGCTGTTTCATGTACGGCACGCGTAGTCGAACATTGAACTTTATTTCATCTACAGGTGGGATTGGTGTGAAGTGAAATCTCGAAACTATTGGGGTGTGTTATCTTGGCCCACAAACAGGTGTATTGAGAGATAGGATGTTGGTCACACAAAACAGGTGGGTGATGGGAGTCTAAGAAACCACACGCACCTCTAGAGATCTTCACATGGTTTGCAGTAGATTGTACATGAATTAACGTATAGTCAATAACTAGGCGGCACTACTATAATATTAAAAACAGGTCAATCGCTAGATGGCACCACATCTACCTTGCCATACTTCCTTGTTTTTGTTGTTGTCGAGTAGCAGTCGAGTGATAACTTCGACCGAAGTTGTAGTAGCCATGGGTAAGCATTGACATCCAAATTTCTTGTTATCTCATCCGGTGTGACGTTGTGAGTTAACAGACGATGTTGATTTGCTGTAATGAGCCAACGTGATACAGCGTAAGCAATGAATTGGCTCAATGGAAAATGAGTTCTACACTAGTCTACTTTCGTTTCACACTACGGGTTTGTGTTTGTGCGTGGTTGTATTCGTGTGTGTGTGGGGGGGGGGGGGGGGAGGTGCGCGCGCGCGTGCATACATACAAGCATATTTTTGTTTAGTTGACACATATAAATGATGCGTTGTTCCACACAACTGTAAACATTTATTATATCTGTTTTTAGCATCTGCTACAAGGAAGGCCAACACGTTTGTTGATAAGGCATACCAGAATGATTTCATGAAGGGTATGCATCAATTGCGTCAAAACGAGGAATATACGAATGTGACTTTGCAGTCGGGTGACGTCGAAATCCGGTGCCATCGCGTCGTTCTGGCGGTCGCAAGTGATTACTTCAGCGCAATGTTCAGGTGTGACCTTAAAGAACGCATGTCGGACACAGTCCAGTTAACAATGGAACCGAATATACTGACCAGCATCGTCGACTATATTTACACTGGTGAAATTGAGCTGACCGCCGACAAAGTGGAGAGTTTGGTCAAGGCATGCGACGTCTTGCAGCTGGATAACTTGAAAGTGGGCTGTGAAGATTTCATGGGGGCACAAGTCAACTTGACCAGCTGTGTTAGATTCTACAGATTTGCCGCGTTGCATCGACTGCATAACGTACAGAAGAAAGCTAAGCAACTGGTTCTGGCTGAATTCAAAACTGTTCCATCTACCGACCAGTTCAAAGAGTTGTCTTGCAGCGAACTCGTCGAATTAATCAGAGATGATGACGTCAACGCTGATGATGAGGACATTGTCGTCGAGGCCGTGTTGGCCTGGGTCCGGCATGACCTTGACAACAGGAAGTCGTCATTGGAAACAATTCTTGAACACGTGCGCCTGCCATACTGCACGACTAACTACCTGTGCCACATGAAGGACACGTTCGACCTGTTGACCCCGAAGTGTTTTGAATACCTACACGAGGCGTGGAGGTTCCAGGCAGACACCACGCACCAAAATCAGATCACCAGTTGCCGCACAGTGCCACGCACCAACTACCGAATGAAGTCTTGTCTCCTGGTGGTTGGTGGGCTGACCTGTTCAAAGGGTAACAAAGTTGTGGAGAACAGCGTTTGCCAGTACTACAATGAAGACACAAGTTGTTGGGAATCACTGACGGAAATGCCACAGTCGGTCGGCAAGTTGTACAGCGTATGCTACTTGGGTAGATCCCTGCTGCTGACGGGCGGCATCAAAGGAGGTGTGTTGGACCAGTGCTGGCTGTATGACTTGGTCACAAAGAAGTGGGAGGCGATGTCCCCACTGATCACTGCTCGGTATTACCACCGCAGTGTCTCGCTTGGCGACTGCGTGTATGTGGTGGGAGGGAAGGGTGTTGATGGCAAAGTGCTCGCTTGTGTTGAGTGTCTGAATCTTAAACGACTGCAGTGGTCGTCTTTGCCCAACATGCCACAAGCGGTTTATTCCTCTGTGGTTGTCACCTACAGGAAAAATATCTTTGTTTTTGGTGGTAAAGACGCGTCGGCCAACAAATTGTGTTGCACGCAGGTGTTTGACACGAAGCAGGGTCATTGGAGCAACCAGACAGACATGGCAGAAGCGAGCTGCCACTGTGCAGCAGTCATATTTAACGACTTTATTTATGTAGTTGGAGGATACAACCGCATATGTCTCAGTTATGACCCTGTAACGGACACATGGACAAGACTGAGCCAACCACGCGAACGCCACTCTAATGCCCCGGCAGTCGTGTGGCGCGGGTGTATCCTGGTGGCAGGGGGAGGAGGTCCCGACCCAGAGTTGTCGGTCATCGAACAATATGATCCGCTCACTGACACTTGGTCTGACTGGAAAACAACACTACCTGAGAAACAGATGTGCCACGACATGTTAAATGTCGACCTCCATGATGTGTGAATGCAGCCAGCTAAGTACAGTGGTCTATGCGTGAGCTGCACTGTGTTGGATGTCGACCTCCATGATGTGTGAGTGCAGCCAGCTAAGTACAGTGGTCTATGCGTGAGCTGCACTGTGTTGAATGTCGACCTCCATGATGTGTGATTGAAGCCAGCTAAGTACAGTGGTCTATGCGTGAGCTGCACTGTGTTGAATGTCGACCTCCATGATGTGTGAGTGCAGCCAGCTAAGTACAGTGGTCTATGCGTGAGCTGCACTGTGTTGAATGTCGACCTCCATGATGTGTGATTGAAGCCAGCTAAGTACAGTGGTCTATGCGTGAGCTGCACTGTGTTGAATGTCGACCTCCATGATGTGTGAGTGCAGCCAGCTAAGTACAGTGGTCTATGCGTGAGCTGCACTGTGTTGAATGTCGACCTCCATGATGTGTGAGTGAAGCCAGCTAAGTACAGTGGTCTATACGTGAGCTGCATTGTGTTAAATGTCGACCTCCATGATGTGTGAGTGAAGCCAGCTAAGTACAGTGGTCTATGCGTGAGCTGCACTGTGTTGAATGTCGACCTCCATGATGTGTGAATGCAGCCAGCTAAGTACAGTGGTCTATACGTGAGCTGCACTGTGTTGAATGCATCAAAGAAATGGTGATGTTAATTGAAATACCAGAGAAGCATAGGGATAATGTTAGCGTGTATACTGTCAATTCATTTACTGTACACGAAAGTTTTTTTTTCTTCCATGAACCCTTGTTGGGACGACGCGACTTCACTTGTTCTGTGACATCCTCACGACGGGTTTTCTCCATCCATTGCAACGGAACAGGTGTCATTGTATATTTCCCTAGATCAAACAGTGCAGACTCAGTATCTGCATGTGATTAATATCTCGTTGAAATACGGTGTTAAAATTGCATTCTGAGTTCCTTCATGTTTAAAATACAAATTTCCAGTGAGTCAACATGCCCCATGCACAATATATCACTTTCCTCAACTCCGTATAAACGTCTTTCACGTTATATGCCATTTTAAGATAACACGGCGCAAAAGAGGAAACATTATTTTTACTGATCAACTTTTGTTAATTCGCTGATTGGTTGGACATAATCTACAAGGGAACATGCCATGTTCGATGTTGTCTAGGCAAGTCAAGACGTTATTATTTGTGTTATTTATATCAAAGACGTCATGTTCGGTACAAATTAATGCCGTGATTAAGAACCATCATGTCACAAGATTTGTTGCGATATTAGCGATATTAGCATGCGTCAATAACAACATTATTCCAGCTTCCAAGACAAAACAAAGTAACATTGACTATTGTTGTACGCACTGACAATTCAGTATCCATTTCGTACTGTGTCATTTGTTCCATTCTGTTTGAATGCGTCAGTGAAAGTTGATGTTGAACTGCAGTTGTGCAGCTACAATTGTTATACACTTGGTTGGCATGTCATCATTCAGTGTAGACTCTCTAGGTTTGAGAAAACGACAAGAATATTGTATTGCCACGGAATTGCGCGACGCACGAATTTTGGACACTGGATGTATACCGTTTCGACAGTAAGGTTAATGGAAATCATTATAATTATAATCGTGGCGTGAATAATACGTTGAGCAAGATGGTGACAAGGTGCCAATACAGGCTCATACATATAGCACAGGTTGTCATAACATTAATTTCGAAATTTTTGTTTTGGAACTTGTCTACGGTTAGTGCACTGATACATTGCATTTATAGTAGAGTATAAATGTATTTTTAATTTAATAAAATTGGTGGAAATAAAATATGAGTTTTATTTATTTCATTATATCAATTACATTATTGAAAGTAACCATTAAGGGAGTACAACACTATATAATGTTCTTCCCTTGTTATTCTCATTACAGGTCTGCTATGGAAATAAGATAACTAAAGATAAGCCGTATACAACCGGTGTTTTGAAAGACACAACATGATAATAAACATCAAATTCAATATATAAATCAAATTCAGTACATAAATATCAAATTTAATAATCCAGTGAATAGAAGGACATGTATAAATGTAGTCAATTAGGATTACTCTTAAAAGGTATGAGTATGATTACTGAGAAAATGAGTGTAATCAATTGTATTTCCTTGTGCATGTAATCATTATTACATCAATAATTTAGTCACCGTCTGTACCTTTTACAAGTGTCTTGTTGGTAGCAATTATAGAATAACATACATAGCAAATCCGACATACCCGGTGCACCCATATTTGACTGCTTGCATTGTAGTTGGAACCTAGGCAAATAAATAGGCCAACAATTACACACATTTGCTATTACAGAGAAATGTTATTCCATATATTGTATGTTTCAAACATAATCTGAGCAAAAAATAACACCCATAAAATGTTAACTTATTATTCTTGGTTATATGAGCTATATTTATGACATGGTGTAGTTAATGTCTCACATGTGGGGGGGGGGGGGACAAAAAGAAAATCGGGCCAAATGAAAAAAACAATGACATATGGCAAAGAAGTAAGATGATTTATATTTATTGCAACAATTCCTGCAAATACAAACGATGCATAATACAATGTGACAAGACACAATATGATGACAGATATCATGACTTCAGACATGTATCAACAGACATCATGTTATGACACACGAGGTGTGTCCTGACGTCTGATATAGTACATGACAACTGACGTGGCATGATGGCACACATCATGTTACGGCAGACGTGGCATGCTGTGATAGTAGGCATCACATGATGACAAACTTTGGGTGATGTGAAGGTACACATTGCGTGATCACACGTGACAGCATCAAAGTCTGTGTCAACTATGATGTGACGGCAGATGTCATATGGCAGCAAACGTCACATGACGTCATGGGGTGTGGCATGGAGGCATACGTAGCATGACAACAGACTTGGCATTATGGCATATATCATGTATGTGCACACGTCACGTTATGGCAGACGTGTTATGGTGTGATAGCAGTTTGAACAGACATCAGCTATAATGTGATGGCAAACGTCACGTGGCAGCAAACATCACATGACAACATGTGGTGTGGTGTGACGGCAGATGAAGCATGACAATCTACGTGGCTTGGCGGCCGGCGTCATGTATTAGCAAATGTCACGTGACGTGACGGCAGACATCGTGTGATGACAGACGTGATGGCAGACATCTTGTTATGACAAACATTGCATGTTCACTAGTGACAGACATGGTCAAGCAAGTCGCCTAAAAGAAACACAGAACATATTTAGGATTATTACATGCATTTTATCAGTAATGCATAAATTCATATTGTCTTATTTGCAGACAAACATCAACAGAGCTACTCATACAAATCATAACAGAAAGTGTAATGACTGGTTCACATAGTGTATTTAGCAATGTGTTGTATGTTACCATACAACAAGGCTATTCAAACCTGCCACATCCAAACTCTTAGTCACTTATCACTAATGTGTTTTCATTACTCGATAATTATTCGACCCAAAAGAAATTTTCTATAGAAAATTGTACCAATGAAATGGCAATGAAATAACAGAACATGACTTAGAATATTGGATATATGGAATATACTGTTTATTACAAAGAAAGATTATTATAATTATTATTCATTTCAGCCAATTTTTTTATAAAAAGCATAATCAATTATACTACCCAGGCCAAGGTATATTGTCATATATGTTGTTTATGATAAAATAAATAGGCATAATAAAATAAATGAAAACATTTAGTAAATTTGTTTGGTAATAAGACAAAGGGATCATCATGTTAGCGCAGAAGACACTGCTTTCAAATAGAAAGCAAAAATGGCGGACGAAGTAGGGAAGATCGTACGATTTCGACAAAGTGTATCAGGCTAATTTACTTTATACTGTCTTTTACTGATGATAATAAGGAGGCAGACAATCTGATAGACAATATAATGCCGCTGGACATGTTAATTAATTCTGCATTTGTCTGTGAATACGTCCTCTTCTGGCTTTTAGGTTGTGATGCCTCTTACGCCAGCTGTGATGTTTGTCGTCAAACTATATGGTGCGCATGCGTCTGACGAGTTGTTCCATAATAGGGGTGGGGCTGTGTAATCAAGCTTAATTGGGTGGTTTCCCATAATTTGTCTAATTTTCCCTCAAAGGACTGGACTGATTGAGCCTCTACCATAGACTGTGGGAGGTTGTTCCATACGTGACATGATGGCCTGAGTTGGTAATTTTATTCTTTGCAGACGTTCATTATATTCAAGATCTTTAAAACCGGGAATTAATTTGGTTGCTCTACGCTGAACATTTTCAAGAGCTGCAATATGTGTCATTAAGAACGGAGCCCATACTTGATTTGCATACTCAATATGTGGACGGACGAGAGATTTAAAAATAGTAGAAAAACACTGCTCATCCATGTAATCAAAAGTGCGACGAATTATCCCCATCATTGAATTGGCTTTATTATTTTTTTCCGACATATGTGCCTCGAAGTTAAGTGATGAGTCAAAAGTGACGCCAATATCCTTCACCTCATCCATACTTGCCAGCGTTATATTATTAGGTCCCAGTGTGTAGCTGTCATTTCTTATGGTTGATGTTCCTATTATCATATGGCTGCATTTGTTTGGGTGTAATTTTAAGAGAGATTCGTATGTCCAAAGTTCTGCACGGGTAAGATCTTGTTGAAGCCTTGTGCAATCTTCTTCGGTATAAATTGGATAAAAGAGCTTCATATCATTCCCAAACAGGAATACGTCGGAGCTCTTTATAACATCAGGTAAGTCATTAATAAATATAACAAAAAGTAGGGTTCCAATCATCGATCCTTGTGGTATGTCGCTGATGACATCATGCCAATCTAAAAACGAATTATTGACCCTTACACGTTGTCTTCTATGGGTCAACAGAGCTGCAACCCAATTTATAACATTTCCTTGAATTCCATAGCTCTGGAGTTTCTCTATAAGTTGTAGATGTGGAACTTTGTCAAGTGCTTTCATAAAATCACAATATATTACATCAATACATCCACCGTTAACCAGTGTCTCAATCCATGAGTCGAGTACTTTAAGTAATTGGAGAACTGTAGACCGGCCTTTGATAAAACCAAATTGCTTGTCACTTAACAGGTCATTATCTTTCAAGTGTTTAGTGATGGTATCTCTGACTATTCCCTCCATTATTTTCCCTACTACGCTCGTTAGACTGACTGGCCGGTAGTTCTGCGCTTGATTTTTGCTTCCTTTCTTGTGAATTGCAGATATGTTTGCTGTTTTTTCAGTAGGTGGGTAGCATGCCTGTTTTCAGCGACGTGTTAAAATTATAGATAGTGAATTGCTGATACTCTCTATCAATTCGCTTAGCACACGAGAATGGAGGCCATCAGGTCCTGGTGATTTTAAGGTTTTTAGTTTGTTTAGCTCCAATGCCACTATCGATGGATTGATAGAGATTGCAGATTGGATAGTTTTGAGACTGTCTCCTCAAGTTCAGTGACTGTGCAATGCTTTTTGTTTATTTTCCATAGCAGTCAATTTCTTTTCAAACTTGTCTTGACACTCGTGCATGATAAGGATGTGTGACATGATTGCCTTTACCCCTCTTTGGCATGATTTACAGTACCAACTGATTTGTTGGTTTTCATCGCTGGTTAATATGGCATACAAAGCATCAGACACACTTTGACAGACTTTGTGATACCATCTCTTACAGATGTCACACTCAATGGTGTCCTCGTTATCTTTAACTTCCAAGCTGCAGTCAGGGCAGACACATTTTTCTTGATCTCACTCAGCCTCCAATTTCTTGTTTGTTTTATGCTGTTTTTTTAATTGCGTCTTGATGATGTTGCCTTAGAGCTAGATGAGATACATCGCGGAGATCTTGATGTTTGAGATAACACTGGTGTACCACCAGTTGCCATACTTATTAGATACTTAATACATACAATTTGTCCTTAATCTAAAAAATATAAATTTAACAAAAAAATTACTTAATAAAATGTAATACTAAACTGAATAGGTGCAAGTGCAGGGTTTAGGGCTAGTGCAAACACAAACAGGTAGAAGCAATGATAGGGTAAATGTTAGTTTTTTTCTAGCCCTGGACCGACTCAGGGCCTGAAATATGTTGAAGACACAAGGGTAATAATGATACACCCGAAGAAAGGCCTGTTAGTTCAGGAAATGACAAAACAGAGGAGACGGATTTAAGAATATATAATTTATGTGTTTTATAATGCTAATGTACATTTAATTACTGTGATGTTTAGTTTTGTTAGAACACCCTGATTATGCGAGTTGCATTGGGGGTGACTTGTGTTTCGCGCGCTTTACTTATTGTTTACGTTTTCGTCATTTTGTTTTAAATTCTACAGATGGTTGCTAAGCAAAACATTTTGGCGAAATAAGACTTTAGGATGATTGATTGCAAACATATTGATACGTACGTACAGTGATGATGATATTATTGCACCTCTGTAAAATTTGATATTCAATGACAGTCATTAGAATTTGTAATATTAAGTATAAACGTAGGAGCGGGAAATAAGAAGATACATAACCTGACGGATGCACACTCGGGAGCGCAGACCTCGCAGCGCCGCTGCGCACTAAGTTTTTTCGTTTTCAATGTTCGCCAGTACGTGGTTTCCGGTTTACCCCCGAATCCGGGTAGAAACGCTGATTAGCTCTCATGGTAACTTTAAAATAGCAAAATTAAATAAGAGTAATTTTGTTAATTTAATACAATGCTTTAAAACTATTAAACATTTAACTTAGATTGAAACATGTCACACACAAACTAAACCGAAATTAAAGTTTGTTTTCTTTGTTTCTTTTATAGCATAGCAACACATAAGTCTATGACTTCAGCTATGTCCTTTCAGCAGCAGCAGCAGCAGCAAACCATACTGTGCATGTATTATGTTGTTGTTGAATAAACGTTCATTCATACTATATCTGAGTAGCTGCCTTTTAATCATATGCATAGTCACTAGATGATAGCTCTCGCGGCTGTCAAATATTTTGTGTCGACGTTGTCTTGCTTATACTCGAGCAGAAACAAAAGACTATAGGTGAGAATATATGCACATGATATAAATACCAAACAAGAACTAAATTAACCAAAGAAAGTGCAATCGATGTCGCACGCGACACTCAGACTGCTAACCAATATGTATATGTAGCCACCAAAGTACTCTAAAGACAAGTTAATTTCTGTGGTTAGGTAGGTAGCGTGTGGGACAAATATGTTAGGGTTCTCGGTTTGAATCCCGTAGAGTACTCGAAACTTCATGTTTATGTTCATTTAGTTTAAGATATTTTTTATTTTGTATAATACTATTTCGGGCATTAGTTCGTAATTTCATTCCGTTATCGAAAACATACATAATATAATATACACATTTTGGAGGATAGACTTGCTAACTGGCGGCTTCAGAACCAGACTCTCTTCCGGGCGAAGTCACACAGCCAGGCGAGAATACACTACCCTCGATTATTCAGACGCCGCGAGATGGGAGCATCGTAGGAGCGGTACTACATGCGTGCATCCTTGCGCGAGGATGGAAACGTGCAATCATAACGCCTGTTCTCGGCCAGACTCTGTTTCCCGGCGAAGTCATCCAGCCGGGAGAGAGTCGGTTAAGGGGTCAGGACACTGTTAGACTTCCTGCTTGTTTACAGACGAAAAAGTGCAGTATATTTTTGGGAAATAATTTTTTTACAATATTCACCTGCTCTGACATAAGTGCATTTGAGTAGTCAGATTTCTAGATGTGATTGTAGAAGCTGTTGACAGTAAAATGGTGTATTTTTAGCTGATTTTATTAAGCGGAAGGGTATTTGGCAGCAATTTGGCTAGTTGACCCTTTAGCCAGATTACTGCCTGCATTCATTTGTAAATATTGACGGGTGTCATACATACAGGCATTTTGCAAGAGCTAGAAATATAAGATTTTGACTAAACTCGACCAGCATGTCAAGGAGATGATGATAACAGCAGGTGAGAAGTTTAAGACATTTTATAGGTCATTAATTTTGTACATATTTCTGTCGTGATTTGGCACGTCCGATTTCATAATCATAACTGCATCGCAATTCTTTTTGTATACATTTATTTAAATTAATACATTAATTGTTTCACTCAATTAATTATCACTCACTCACTCACTCACTCACTCACTCACTCACTCACTCACTCACTCACTCACTCACTCACTCACTCACTCACTCACTCACTCACTCACTCACTCACTCACTCACTCACTCACTCACTCACTCACTCACTTAATCATTTCGCTCACTGTGTGAGTAACATAAACGCTCGATACACGTAAGGATCAATTTATCTCATGCATTCGTGTACGTAACCACTTACCCGGCCACCTACCCACCCATCCATCATCCTGAAGACCCACACTCGCTCTCCCCAACCAACCTAATGGAAACAAAGAGCAACTTTTTAGTGTAATGCACTTACGAGTTTATACAAACTAACCATTTGCAACAACAATCACATTTTAATGTCGGAGGTTAATTAGAAAAAAATGGAACAGACAGCTATCGAATTTCATGGACCGCGCCATTGGTGGCCAGAAAACTACGTGTAGTGACCGCCGAGTGATGTTCAAAGCGGAACACATAAACAGACCATACGTCACACATGTAGGTGTACGACTGGTACGTTTTATTGTGTGGTAAGCGAACGGCAACGACACCCTGCATGGTAACATGACAAATCATTAATAAACACCATCTCCTGGCTTTCATGCAGTGTTAACTAAATTGATTAAACATACATGCATGTATTTGTATAACCACTGATCTGTTATTATACAATAATACGGAAGTCCTAATAATAATCATGTGCAGAATAATTATCTAGTGCCTTAGACACAGAAAATAATGCACACGTTCAACCTTACTGAACCTTACGATGACGGTAACTGTCAAATAATAACAACAGTTAATCTACAAACATGTCAATTGCGAGGGTATTAAGATTACTAGAATAATGATAGTGCATACCCGTTGACTGATGCAGCTAGCCCTGGGCTGGCCCTTCAACAGTCGCCCCCTGGTGGATTAGTCTGCAAAGCATCGTAATAGCTACCTTCAGTCATAAACTTAGGTACCACAGTACATCAAAGTATCCATAGGATCACATTACGTCATAATATATAGTATTGTTCAAGTCCTGTCACCTCAAGGTACTCTTATAACAACTAATTTTGTAATACACTAGCTCACGGATAACTGCTATCCAATATCTATCAGGAACAAATTTAATGTTGATTAATTCTTCCGTAGTTGGCAGTTTCTGCACTTGGCCAACACCGATCAGCCACAGCGTGCACAGAAAACACACATCTTACAAGCATTTCGAGTAGTAATACACTCGGCATGCTTTACAAACTGTTCCCGTCTACTGATGTGGAAGGAACAAATTATACATAGATAATTTTACCTTGATAGAGATTTTGCCTTACCAAAACAACGGAAGACTTCTTGTCCGCAAAACATGGCAGGGATTCCCGCCTAAACTGTATTACTGGCGCAAACCGGATTTGCCAGCACACAACAGTATGCACAGAATTAGAGGTGACACCTGGCGAGAGCAGCGGTATCAAAAGGGTACCTTGTCACATACGTCACCAATTCTCTGTGTACTGTTTTTCACCAATCCGACGGGTAGCGTTGTGCAATGTTAACTAAATTAGTAGGGCCTACTATCCCTCACGTGACACAATTTCCGTTAACGAGTTGTTATTTAACTTTCTTCTAAACTCTTTATCGGGCAATACATCTCATTCTGCGACTGTTCTAGCTTGGACCCAAGATATCTTAACTTTTATTCACGCGAACATACAATCAAACTAGGAATAGGTAGCCTCTAATAAATATTAACAGTCATCTAGAACACGTCCAAATTAACCATTCATCGTATATTATTAACCATTCATCGTATAGTATTAACCATTCATCGTATATTATTACCCATATACATAAAACTAAAAGTTAGAAAACAACCCTTCCACAATTATAGGCCCCCGGGGGGCACTACCCTTACAGGTACAGATAAATAATCAGGCTCTCGAGACGCCTAAGGACAAACAATTAATCTTTGGCCGACGCCACCCTCGTTTTGAGGGGCCCCTGGTGATGGTGACTAATAGTCCAGTAGAAATTGACGATGACCCGGACATTTTGGTTAAAAAGACATTTTTTTGTTTTAAGGTGACCAGTAGGGTTTCCTGAACTTCTAAGAAAAACCCAACCAAAATCAACCCTGGGGAACTTTGTTTTTACCCCAATCCTTGTTTTGGGGTGTTTCGTTCCAATTTCGTAGTAAAACTTTTTGTTAGTCATATTTTTAACTGTTTCATTTATTGGTTAATACATTTGTAATGATATGTATACTGGTCTATTAAGCCACACATTAATGATGGAGTTTAATTAATCAAGTAGTAATATATAATAATATATGTAATATATTTCTTATATAGCACTCCGTCCCAACGTTGTTCTGGGATTTAATTCTCATCTTGATTAAGATCACATGAAAGTCCCTTATACGCCAAACAGTGAATGGTATGGCAATCAAACTTGAATATAACTAGAAGAAATCATAAATGTTCTACCTGTAATCTTCTAATACATAATTTGTTAAATATCATCATCAGCTTTATCATCGTCGTCACTGTCGGGTAGTTGTACAAGAGGTGGGCCATTTGCTCACTGTCCTTGACATTTGCAGTGGACGCTACAGGCAAGACGCTTCTTTGAGCACTTGCAAGACACACACAAATTATCTTAGCGCTTGCAAGAGCAACGGATCTCTTGTAGAAGATGTTCGGGTGCTGGTTCTTTGTCTGTGATGACGGACACTACTGAGTGTAACGTAACAGTGGAAGCCATATTTCTTTCTGTCCAATACCGTCTTCAGATTACCCCAAGTAGAAACCTGTAGGTGCACTCTGAGTGAATGGAAGTAGCATGCTCGACTTGTCGGCGGCATTCTTTCAATGGCAACATACTTTGAAGAAATTATGTGCATGTATCGTAGATCGTCGAGACTTACATTTCAGTTGCTTTTGGTGTAAAGCGAAACCATATACCGCTCCCCAGATGTTGCAATGTCGGCGCTCGATGCAGTGTTACTGCTGAATATGGCAACGGATGTTCTCAGCTCTGTTGAAGATCCTAGAACTTTCATGTGTTTGACTTTGCCAATACCATAGATAACTGGCATTGCGTCACAACCAGACATAGCGTGTGCAAATGGCAAGCACTTACACATCTCCTTTCCGAGAGCATGTTGACCAGCGCTGATACTGATTAGTCTTTGCTTGGTTTGCATGTAAATAGTGAACTTCTCAGGCGCATGGTAAAGCAGGATTACAAACAGATCTGTATTACCACAAGGGACACATACGTTCTCGTGGGATTCTGCAACTTCTAGGATACACTTGCAAATGTGGTATCCTCGCCAGCGTGACGCACCTCGACACCTTCTTTCATCAGGTAAGTAGAGAGGAGATACATTTGTTGCTGTTTGTTGTACTTGTTTGAAGAAAAAAAACTTATTTTGTTTGAAGGCGCTGGAGTGTTACGTCCAACCAACACATCAGCGGAAAGGATCTTGCCCAATTTCCGTCGCTTCTGTTCGGGTTCCTTGGTAGTGAGCACTTCATAGCTGTAGAACACTACGAACCAGCTGGTCCTATCGTGTGCTGCCAAGTGTAGAACATATATCACATAAGATGAAAACACTTCATGAAAGGTACCTGCCTTTGGCCAGAGTACCTGATGCAGAACGGCACATCCATCCACAACTGTGGCTTTGATGTCAATTTCATCATTGCAGACAACATGGGGATCGAGGGTGGTGATGTATGAAACTAATGTAGACTTCACTAGCCTTCGCATTGTGCCACTGTCGTGGAATAAAGCTGGGGCTACGGCTGCTAGCTCATGTGAGAAGACACTGTGATCTGGTGGTCCAGAAATATACGCCCTGACCAATAGTCTCTGGTATAACTCCGTCGACGACATGCGCACTTCGTTTCCATCTTTCAGTTTGACAGTTTTCCTCATATCTGCGAAGGTTTTGACTTGGTCTGACTTCCTGAGAACGATGTCTCCGTACTTCTGATCTGTGCTGTACTGGTGGATTTTCATTCCAATATCCACAGCTTGGTCTACATCGACTCTCTCATCAGCTATGACCCCAGTAGCAACATTTTGTAGGTGCTCGCGTCATTGTCGGTGAAAAATGGGTTGTGACTTCGCAGAAAAATCAGGAATTAGGCCAGATCAATGTTGTCCTGTTTGATGCGACAGTGAGTTTGAGAATCGTAACCTCTCGAGGTCGTACGAGTTGGCATACATTCTGATGCAACAACCTGGTTTGTTGCCTGATATGATTTAGTCACATTTTTTTTAGGCAGTGTAAGTCTTTCCACATTTGTCATAGACATAATGATCACCTGCATTATTGAATTGCTCAGCCAACCCATCACCTCGTAGTTTTGACACCGCCACCAATGAATCTATCCATTTCTTTCTAAGTTTAACCATTAAGCCACCCCCACCTTCTTGACAAATGACAATTTGCTCCATGTCAGTGACCCGTTTCTTAAAAAGATGTATGACTATTATCTAGGCAATCTTCATAATATGCCTATGTGTACTATAATTATGGGTACTATATTCAACAACAGTTGCTAACTTTACTTTATATAATTACTCAAACAGAGATTTCGGATCTAAAATGCTATCTTACTAACTCTGAATTTTTCACTGATAAACTAACCAAGGTCTACCGTTACGCCTTGGCTACAAAAGTATGAAGAATATCATGTTTGGCTTTCCATACCACACATTTTCAAATCGCACAAGCACAAATGCATAATAATCCGTAACAATAATGACAGAAATTTATTATAACTTATCTAACAATCTGTAAGCAAGTAATTAATCCAATAGCTGTTATTTATTTATAATATAGATCCATTTTAAAACATTGGCTTTCGATACACAGTGGTAAGATCTAATTTTGTGGCAAACACTTGATTTCTTATAGCGAGTTAATGGATACATAAAATACAAATCAACACAAGTATCCTAACCGTTAGCTTGCTGGCCAGTGGAAGTCAGTGCGCCAAAACTCATTTGCATTTATCTATGGACAGCCAATAAAAAGAAAATGTTGCAAAAAGGGACTGACAGGGTACGTATGTATATTGTTCATGAGAAAAATCGAGGTTCCCCAGGGTTGATTTTTTTTCTGGAAGTTCAGGAAACACTACAGTCATCTTAAAACCAAAATTGGCTTTTTAACCAAAATGTCCGGGTTTGGTAAAAAAATGTACTGATTTCTACTGGACTATAATGGTTCTCAACTGATGCTATTTTCCCCTCTTGAACACATACAACCTAGTTGCATTTGAACCGTGTTTTATTTGTTTTTTGCTAAACTACCAAAGTACATCACGATGTTAGTATAATAAAATGATGAGCACGAACACTTGATTTAGCATTTGTCTCATCTGCTGTCATCAGCTTGGAAGAGTAATCTACGCCACGATGAGTCATCTACGTGACGGCAATGATTTTGCATTATATATCTAAACTTAAGGAAGTAGTCTAGTGAAAAGATATTAGTGAATATGGGAAATCTTAAGACCAAGAAAGCGCCAGTGGTAATGAATATGTATTTGTATAATTTTATTTGGTGATTGACTACTAGTACTCTAAATGTAAGCTTGTACCGTATATATGACACCGTTAGCACATCGATGCCTTGTGTGTATTCATATACAAATATTAAACAAATCGAATAACCTTTTCGCAAAAGAAGATACATAGATCGGGCCACACATTGTATGAAAATATTTTTAGAGAAAAATAAATAAATGGAAATCAATGTGGGGGACGTATCATGACGTAGATGACATTCACATAATTTATTTGACGTCGTGATATTTAAATTAAAAATAAAATACAAATCGGTCAGATAGGTCACTATTGCCAATTAAACTAGTCTGAAACAATACTAATCTATACAACTGATAAAGAAAATGTGAGAAAACGTGATCGAAATGCAATTTTCATTCTGCATGAAATCCCTTTGCGAAATGACCCGGTGTTGCGCTTACACTTATCCGGGCGTTAAATTTTATCCGGGTGATGTTTATGTGCATATGTAAGGCATAATATTTGGCACCAGTAGATCAGGTAGTAATAAATAGTATCCAGTAGTTAAATGTGTTTTGTTTGTTGTCGTAACACGAGCGTTATAGTTAGAGTACAGAATTATAATTTGTTGTTTCAGATTTGTGATCAAGTATAAGAGTAGATCACGTGACGTGTGCGTGGAGAGGAAACTGTTTTACGACATAAATTGTTTCTGTCTGCGGGAAGCAAACCTTTTATAATACCTGTGTATATATATATAAACATATATAATGCCAGGATAAATGAAAGCGACACAATTGTAGCTGGTGCTAAATATATTCCCCTAGATACGCGCACACGCAGAAACGTCACCCGGATATTATTTAACGCCCGGATAAATGTAAGCGAGACACCGGTAACGTCGTCTGCAGTGGATTGTACATGATTGAACTTACAGTCACTAGGTGGCGCTACAATATTTAAAACAGGTCATACGCTAGATGGCAATACATGTGTTCCTTATTATACTTCCTTGTCGCTACCGTTGTCGAGAATCACAGTCGGGTCATAACTAACGAAGTTGCAGTAGCCATGGGTAAGCGTTAACATCCAAATTACATGTTACCTTATCCGGTATGATGTGAGTTTACTGACGCTGCTGATTTGTGTAATAAGCAGCATTGTACAACGTAAACAGTAGGAGGTAATAATTGGACTGATTCAAAGTAGGGTAGTAGCTAAGACTAAGTAGGCCGAATTACAATGTTCGATTACTTTCGTTTCACATTATCTAACCAAAGTCTCGTAACCATAAAGCTGTAATGATGTATATGATAGATATGTATGTATGTATATGGATGTTGTTCTAATGTCAAATCCAGAGTGTTACGAATACGGCTAAACAACCATTTACGATAAATGTATAACATCAGAGCCTGAGCCTGAGGGAAACTGTTGTATAGACAAAAAGGTAATAGCGGACGAATTTAATAATTACTTTACAAATATTGGCCAAAATCTTAATGCAAAGCTAAAATAAACGGCACGTGACCCTACACATTTTATAAACAACAATGCAGCAAACTTTTTCTCTACACCAACTTGTCCCAATGAAATTATTAACATAGTGCATAGACATAGTTACAATTCAAAGAAATCTGGTGGCTTTGATAACATTGATCCATACATTATTGAGCATGTTATACCACAAATTATGAATCAACTAACTCACATATTCAACAGTTCATTTAGTACGGGCATTGTTCCCAACAAATTAAAGATGGCTAAGGTTATCCCTTTATACAAAAGTGAAAACCCTGAACTGTTTGCAAATTACAGACCAATTTCTATTCTTCCGTGCCTATCAAAAATACTAGAGCACCTAATGTATGATAGGATTCATAATTTCTTAGCCAAACATAACATAATATCAAAAAAGCAATATGGTTTTGAGGAAAATTACTCAACTTATATGGCAATGATCGATTTGGTTGATAAAATATCAAGCAACATCGACAACAAAAACAACATAGGCATCTTTCTTGATCTCAGTAAGGCTTTTGATACAACAGATCATAACATTTTAATACAAAAACTTCAGTGCTATGGTATAAGATGTATTGCTTGTGACCGATTCAAAAATTACCTCAATAACAAAACACAGTATGTGTCATATGACAAAACAGAATCGGATTGTATGAAAATAACTTGTGATGTTCCCCGAGAATCTATACTAGGCCCGTTACTTTTGATCATATATATATAACAGACAATAGATAATCTATATAAACGTCACCTAAGCATTTTTATGTATAAATCCATCAATGGTCAACTCCCAGATAGCATGTCATCTATGCTAATGTGCACAGAAAATGTTCATGACCACAATCTTAGAAACCATAATGGTTATTACATTATTACTCTTAGAACCCCCAATGTATATTACATTCAACACATTAGAACAAACAGTAGAAAGTTTACAACACATTATTCTGGCCCAGTGTTCTGGAATGCACTACCTCAACAACTCCGAGAGCTTGTATCATTAAACCTATTTAAAAGAAAGCTAAAAGAGTTATTACTGTCAAGATATTAAACTTAGGTATTAGTAGTGATTATTTACTAAGTGATATATCATTTTGTTTGTATTAGCCTATTATCTATGTAATTTATGTTGTTGTAGTAGTAGTAGTAGTAGTATTTTGTTTTAGTTAATGTTAGATAATGTTATTACTATAAATTATTCAGAATCATGTATTATTAAGTATTATAAAATATATATTTATGTTCACATATTATATAGTATTAGTTAGTGTATTGGAATGTGCGGTGAATTGATACCACTAGTGCTAGTAACCAAATATAGTAATATCACATTCTGGTATCATGGTATATAAACAGTAATCTCGCAATTGGTACTGAAAAATAAGTAAATGAATAAAAAAGTTCATTTTAATAATGCTAGGCATGTTACACCAGTAAATATGCTGTTGCGTAAACATTCGTATATCAGAAATTTGTAGTGATTTATTTAGTTGCAATACGTTATTACATCTATTATGTGTTCACAGTACTTTACACTGTAGGCAGCATACTACTTATTTGTTCATTTGATCATAACCATACTTTTATTATTTTGTTTTATTGTGTAATTGTAATCTAGATAATCCTTGACAAAAACCTCTAGGTGTTTCTAGAGGATCCCCTGAGTTGCACGTGTTGTCTACTGATTGTGTCATATAAGATGTTGTACACTATATGTGTGAGTGTGACCAAATAAATGTTGACATTGTGCGCCGTCGTAACGGACAACTCATTCAAGAAGTAAATAGAGATACACGTAGGTCCATCTAGCGACCAAGACACAAACTAAGTTCACAAGATATTCCGTGGTCTACATTAAGGGATGTACAGTAGTCTGTTCATCTACCCGGAATTAGTGAGAGTAGTAATTTATAACTGGAAGTCTGCTGTGTTGACCGTGAGAAAATGAGCATCGTTGAACATCAAAGGGTATAGCAGTTAACTTTGAACGTATAAACATCTGCTTGACAACGGCTCGCAAAATGTTATTTAAAAGTCACACTTAAACTCGTGGTAGGAGTGTACAGAATTCCACGTCAATTGCTATAGTGCCGCCGAACCAAAATTGCAAATGTAAAATATATGACAAATACTAAAATCATTAAAACGAAACTTTAAAACGTTCAGTTGATTTCCCGCCGAAACCGCCATATTGAACATCAACAACGAAGAAGCAACGAACCCAAACTACCAACAGCTAAGTACACTACATATCACAAGCTACACTTGATGACTATGTTATAACAACATTTTGTGTGTGTGTAAAGCCTGTAAATTTAACTCGTACACCACAACAAATACTAATTCCACGAAGTGGATTATAGCCTCGAATACCGCTCCTAGCAACGGCAACGGTAACGCTACGTTTCCGTGAAGCCTAACATTTAAAATAAAGTATACGTATATAAAGTATACACTATAGGCTGTCAGTAACTAACCAGAAACAACTTACACATTACACTAAACTGTTTACTAACTGTCGCCAAGACGCTCTGCCCAGTACCGCCCTGGGCTGGGGCCCTACCAGGGTCCAGGGCGAAAACCTGCAATTTCCATCGCACTGCACTAAGTCTAAGCCTCTTGGAACTCATTCACATGTTTTATCACAACTGACTAGACCAGTATAATACTGCAGCCTATCGAAACTAGTCACTAAACCTTTTACACGGACATATATTTTATAATTATTTATCTTTCATTTTTTAAATATTAATTTCAGTACACCTTTTAAGTGTGGGTGTGTTTCTTAATAACGTTTTATGAATTCTTAACCACTACCACTCGAGTTGGTGACATGGCAGGCTCCGTACCCCTACAAGATGCACTTTTAGATGTACCCTGTTCATGGTTTTATGTCTGCAGATCACTTTTAGACTTAAATTATCCCAATTTCAAAAAGTTTGAGAATTTCCAGAGCAACACAAACGAGACCTATGTCAACGCCAAAGCTAGACAAGACATCCATTCTGTCACGTCTTACTACATCTACAGTCACATATGGAAAACCATAGCCCAATTGAAATGTCTCAAATCCAGCACCTCCACTGGATTACTGATCTTGAGACGTTGAAAACGCGTGTTGTCGATATCATCAAGGCGATGGCGGTCGAGAATTGTCACCAATGGTTTGTGATCGACGACCAACTCAAAATGTGACAGTCCGAGTAGTTGAATGCGACACTTCTTCATTGCCCATGTGGCTGCCAGTAGCTCTAATTCCACCATGGCATAGCGACTTTCCGTGTCTGTAAGAAAGCGTGATCCGCACGGAATCAGTCGCCATTTGTCTGCGTGTTACTGCAAAAGAGCATAGCCCAGACCTTTGTGTCGCGATGCATCTGTGTGTAGCGCCGTTGGTTTTGATGGATCAAAATGTGCCAGTGTAGGAGCAGTTACCAACGCTTTCTTGGTGGCTTGAAAGGCTTTGCTGTGTGTTTCAGTCCATCGAAACTCGTTCTTGCTCTTCAATATATCACGCAATGGATCAGCAGTTGTACTGACCGCTGTCGTGATGTCACCAAGCTGATTGATAAGGCCCATAAAAGATCGTAGTTCTGTCAAGCAGGTTGGTGTAGGGAATTCGGCGATTGCTTTCAGCTTTTCCGGATCTGTGCTGACGCCTTCTGCGTTGATTTTGAAGCCAACGTAATTCACCTCATTTTCCGCGAACTTGAACTTGTCGGGATTCAGTGTGATGCTGTGCTCCCGACAACGGAGCAGTACTGAGCGAACTCTTTCGATGTGTTGCTCAAAGTTTTCATCGTATACAACGACGTCATCCATGACCTTTTCGATGTTGTTTAAGCCGGCGATCGCTATGTCGCCGCGTCTGCAATATTCATCGCCGGTTGAGGACAGTCCCATGGGGCTTCTCAAGAAGAGATAACGTCCCCAAGGGGTAAAAAAAGTCGTAAGTTCTTGGCATTCCGGCGAGAGTGGTATCTGCCAGTACCTTGTTTTGCGTCTAACGTCGTGAAGTATCTTGACCCTGGTTTGATGTTGGAGACTGCTTCTTTCGGTGTCTTCATATGATGAATTGGTCGACGAACGGATTTGTTGAGACGTGTGAGGTCCACACAAAGACGTATACCCCCTCGTGGTTTTGGCACTACCACGAGCGGATGACACCATCTGGTGGGGACGTCTCCCAATGGCTTGATAATGCCTTGTCTTGACATCTGGTCGAGATTTCCTTTGACTTCATCCCGCCATGCGAATGGGGCGAGTGGCAGATATTGCAAAAAGTCTCAACGTTCTCGTTCAAGTGGATTTTCATTGGTTCACCCAACATTGTCTTCAGTTGGTCACCTGTGTCGAACACGTCTTTGAATTCTTCAAGTAAGTCATTGCGCTTGCGTGTTCGCATGTCGGATGACTTGTGTTCTGGAGGAATCTTTTTTGGCGATTTTGTTTCGCGTGACCATCCTATGGCACGAATTGGTTTGGGATAATCGTTCGGCACGATTCCTAAGTCTCGGCAAACATACCATGCCACCAGAAGTCCTTTTTGCTCTTTGCAGATAAGAACCGTCTCTTTCGTATATTTGTCTGCTGCATGGATGTGGAGGTCTACTGTGCCAATACATTCGAATGATGTACCATTGGCAGCAATGATTGTGTCTTCGGGCGGGGGACATGTATTTCCGATGTCTAATCTTATTTGTTTTAGGATATCAAGCCCTGCAACAGTGGCTTCGGCCCCTGTATCTGGTGTTGCCTGTGCTGTTGTGATGAAACTGTCATCAGCATTATGATGAAGTTGTACTTTAATGCGCGGGGCGCGACGGTGTTTTTTCTTTCCCAGAATATCCAGTACGCGAATCTGACTCATTGCGGTCGATCGACGTGTACTCTTATTCTGTGGATTGTTCTGACGGCAACACGTAGCCCAATGACCCATTTTCTTACAGACTGAACATACACTGGGTCGTGCGGGACATTCATCTCGCGTTTTATGAGCCGATTTTTCACAATAACCGCATCTGTGGTTATGTTTTGAAGTGGCGTTATTCCTGGTTTTACTACGTTGCCAGATTTTCTTGCCAATTCTTTCTATCTTCGTATGGCCTTTGTCATTGTTTGCAAGTGCAGCTTCATCATTCCTTGCTGATTCTTCACTCCTGCAGATATCAACTGTTGTCAGTAGAGAAGGTGGAGGCGTGATTGCTAATAACTTTCGTCTTGTTTCTGGGTCACGGATTCCCGACATAATTCGCGTAGTAAGACGATCGTCTAAGCACTGCTGGCAAAGGTCTGCGTTGTTGGCAATTTCCCGCAACTCCATGTAGAAGTAGTCGAACGGTTCGCCTTCTTCTTGTTTGCGTTCTTCTAGTGCCACCCTGTCCAGTGTAACATTTCGTTTGGCTCGGATGTGTTCTTGGATTCGGTCTAAGATCGCTGTAACGGTTATATCGTCATCATTGTCTACACCGATGGCTAATTGCAATGTAGCACGCATTTCAATAGAGAGGCTAGTGCGCAACATGGCTCTCTGTTGACGTCCTGGGAGACGGTCGAGCTCTTCTAATTCCACGAAATCTTCCCATGATCGCCTCCATGCTGCTAGTTCTCGTAGTGTTATGTCTGCTGCCATTAGCTCCGGCGGTCTAGTTTTAGCGTGTTGGCCGGTAGAAGTACGCTGGACGTTGGTCACGGTGTCTGTATGTTGAGTCTCTGGACCACTAGACTCATCATTGGCGCTGTTGCTGTGTGCGCGCGATGGTGATTTATGAGCGCATCTGTCGAGGGTCTCGCAGAATAGACGCATCGATAGTTCATGTCTTTCATCGCGTGCGCGCTCCCGTTCCTGTTCTCGCTGTTCACGATTGTTGTCCCGTTCTTGTTTAGACAGGAATGTCACAAGCCAGTCTGGTACGATTGTCACCGCAGCGCGGACTTTGGTGAACGTCAACGCTTGTGGCGCGCTCTTGCGGAGTTTTGGAAGCTCCGGCGCGGGATTTTCTGTTCATTTTGTCACTACCGTTTACAGACAAACCGACTTTTTAACGTCTTATTTTGAGTTCGTGGCCTTTTGCCGACTGCGCCATGTTAAAGCTTATACTCAATGAGATATAGCAACAGAACCAAACATTGTTTATTACGTACCAGAAACGGTTAATTGTTGTAACAAATCACTGTTAAGCGATGTTGATCTCCTCGTGGTCTCTCGTCAGTGACGGGAGGTCCCATTATTTGAGGGGAGACTACACCAAGACACATCTGTCCTCCAAAACGATCTGCTCAAACTTGAGAAATGGCAACACACGTGGCTTATGAAATTCAACTCCACTAAATGTTATACAATGACAATACCCTCAAGAAAACCGACACCAAATCTCTACACCTTCTGCGGATAACAACGTAAATCTTTTGAATCACACTGTTATCTTGGCATACATATATGAAATACATTAAATTGGACAATACAATGCAACTGCAAGTCACAAGAAAGCACAACAGACATTAGGAATTATTAGAAGAAATTTAAATAAATGCCCAACCCAAATCAAGTCCATAGCCTACACAACCCTTGTCCGCCCTATACTTGAATATGCGTCAGCATCATGGGATCCACATTGCCTAAGAAATATCAAACTCATAGAAAGAACTCGGAGACAAGCCGCCAGATTTTGTAAGAACAACTATTCTAGAGAGCCAGGAACGGTAACACAACTCCTTAAAGATCTCCAGTGGGACATCCTCCAATCCAGAAGAAAAACCCAAAGACTTAGCATATTATATAAAATGGAACACATATTATATAAAATGGAACATAACCTCATAGATATCCCACTAGGTCAATACATCAAACGCAACACCAGATGCTTACGTAAACATAATAAACAGTTAGTACAAATCAGGCACTCGACAAACATATTTGGAAACAGCTTTTTCCCAGTCACAAAAAAGAGTGGAATTCTCCACCTCCAAGCATTTGCCAGTCAAAATACAGATACAGAACTCGGTCGTATTGCTAAACACAATTTGACGGGCAGTATACCTTCAACAAAGTTTGTATAGTGTTAACTTAAGAACATATTATTACTACATGAACAACTTGGAACACACTATGTCCTTCTAAATGTCCTAAATTAGTTGTCGCACTAATTGAAACCCTGCCCCTAATCAATAACGGGTAATTGCTATTTCCGATACTTATTTCTGACTTCTACTTTACAGTTACATGTTAATGTTTTAGTATGCGTTATATTTCATTGAGTTATAATGCCTTGAGATTGGACCGTAACTTACGATGTAACATCATATTAATATCGATCTGTAATCAAGGTAATTAATGTAGTATATTTAGTCATTTACGGGACGTATTTACGTATTTATACTGTTTATTTTGAAATGTAGTTACTTGTTTTTGGTTTAACAGTCCAATAACAATTTCATGTATTAAAAGTTTAATTTATATCAAACACAATAGATTAGTATTGTTATTATTAAATCATTATTTAATTAGACCTGACTTAAAAAAAAAAAATTAAATAAACCAAGAAAAAGCCAAAGATTTCTCTACATCATGATTATAATAAACAATTGTACATACACTAAAGTGAAATTACATTTAATTTATGGTTAGCGTTTTTGTACAATACTGATTAGATAAAAGTTACCGAGGGACTCGGTAACTGACTCCAACTGTAAGCGATGGCACCACCCGTCAATGATGGCTGTGTCCATGCGATTTGTAGCAGAACTCACATCAAGTAAAATAGGAACACAAGCAAATTTAGCTTCCATGATACTATCACAATGATATCTCGATAATCACGAGACTATCGTAATTGTATCACAATAGTAATTACAACTAAAGTAAACAGTAAATTATCTCCGATAGTCACCCCTATTGTCAACATCCGCGGGATTCGAGAACGTTGTTGGTTTATTTTAGGTGGAATGACCATAACTATTTGTTCTAGGTACTGCAATAATGTAGGTGTTTGTGTTGCCAATATATGCCATGATCTTTCTACTTAAAACGTATCCATCAATTCGATTTGTTGCACGTCACGTTTCAGTGTAATTAAGTGGAAAAGCAAGGCTAGTTAGTATTCACTATGACATGCTAGTTCGTTTGTGCGTACTTGTCGTGTTTTTTGTTTTTGATTAGACATACCGTAAAATTTGTTACAAACTGTCCGATTCGAAACGCACGCGTGTGTGTGCGGGCGGGCGTGTATGCATTTGTGTGTGTGTATTTATGTGTGGTAATTACGAAATATGTACAATTGTAAACATTTAGTATATCTTTTTTGTAGCATCTGCTGCAAGGAAGGTGAACAAGTTTGTTGATAAGGCATATCAGAACAACTTCATGAAGAATATGCATAAACAACTCCAAAAGGGGGAATTTACGGATGTGACGTTGCGATCAGGTGACGTCCACATCCAGTGTCATCGCTTCGTTCTGGCGGTCGCAAGTGATTTCTTCAAAGCACTGTTCAGATGTGGTCCCCAAGAATGCAAGTCTAACACGTTCGAGTTGCCAGTGGAACCGGGGATACTGACCAGCATCGTCGACTATATTTATACTGGTGAGATTGAGCTGACCATCGACAACGTTGAGAGTTTGGTCAAGGCATCCCACCTCTTACAACTGGGTGGCCTGAAAGCTAGCTGTGAAAATTTCATGTTGGCGCAAGTCGACTTGGGCAACGTTGCCGGATTCTACAGATTTGCGGCGTTCTACGGAGGCGCATAACGTGCAGATGAAAGCCAAACGACTGATGCCGACCGAGTTCAAAGCTGTTGCATTCCACGACCAGTTCTGAGAGTTGTCTTGCTGCGAACTTGTCGAATTAATTAAAGCAATTACGTCAGTGTTGATAATTAAGACGTTGTCTTCGAATCCGACAACAGGAAGTCATCCTTTGGAAACGACCTTTGAGCACGTCTACCTGCCATATTGCACGAACAGTCAGTTGTGGCACATGGATGACACGTGTGGCCTGTTGACACCGAAGTGGTCTGAATATCTCTACAAGGCAAGGAGATTCCAGGCAGACACCAACACAGGATCAACCAACACAGGATCAACCAACACAGGATCAACAGTTGCCGCACAGTGCCTCGCACCAACTTCCGAAATAAGTCGTGTCTCCTGGTGGTTGGGTGGCTATCGTGTTCGACATGAAATGACAAAGCTACCTGTGAGTGCGATCGATGCCAGTACTATATGGGATCATCTCAGAACGTCGATGTCCGATATCAGACGAAATTACAATAATCCGGCCTCAGCCCCCACCCCTTCAGACTAAAGTTGGTAAACATTGATATGATGGTATCAATATTAACAGTATCGGTCCGAAACGTAAAATATCGATGTCCGACGCCAAGCGAAAATTGCCTCTGACCGCCCTCCCCCAAAACGAGAGCAATTTCATATGATATCAGACATCGACATTCCGACATCATCCCTAATGAAGGCATGATTCATGGGGAATCGATGTCGGAAATGTTGCTTTTGCAAACAGTGACGTGACTGTCACAGGTTACGTTTGAAAATGTCGAACTGGAGCAAAATACTGTAGATTGTCATTAGTAATATAATGGATAGAGCATAAAACGTAACACGTTTTGTGTGGATATAATTTATAATCGTATGCAATGAAGTCTTGCTGAAACACTATGACGATCCTGTGAATACGCCAGGATTGCTGCATGTTCTGACCACTTGGTGGGGGCATATGACGAGTTGCAACATAATTGTAGCATCATCTTATGTGGCATCTCTTCGACATTAGAACACAGAGACAGTCAATGGTTCGCTCGGAACTATGCAATTTTGATCTCAAGAGAAACATCACTCATTACCCAGAATACAATAAATGTGAATTGTGTGTACACTACTGTTCGGTTAAGGTTTGCTTGATGAGACAATATATTATATAAAAAGGAAGGTAATTCAATAGGAGGGTAAGTAGATTAATTAGGTATTTACACGTGAGTCAAAGGCAACCTTTATATGAAATATATGCGATTAGGTGCAAATCAGCAATTAAGTTCAACGTCAAAACAACTGTTCGTTCCCATCACCTTTATTGCATCACGTATGTTTACATCAAACCAACACACTTTCATATATATGCGTGCATGCGTATCTATATAAAGACACCGTGCAACTGACATTTCGACCCAACGAACTTTTACACCCGCTAACTATATAGAAAGCTGCATAGGACGTAATACAAAGACAAACGAATTACACAAGACAATTGTTATTTATCCCGACACCCTTCAGTCCGGATTCCTAGACTAAGCCTACTAAAACATAATCCACATTGGTATCAAAATAGCATTTTAACGACAAACTAGACCCTCCTTATATGTTTGGTAACGTGGGAGAATGTGCGCTTACGGTGTAAGATGATTTGTTTGGAAATCGGCAAATCGGAAGGATATTGCCTCGGTTACAAACCAGCGGACGTTCTGCAGTCATGTCGAGAGACTGAGTAGATCTGCATTCTGGAGCATGGCGCTTGAACGATTAAAGTAAACAAAACCACCCGCCGCCCGGATAACGACACACTTTCACGAACAGATACATATAGGTGGACCTCGGAGGCTGCCCGCGATCTTTAGCGACGACTATCATGTGGTAGAACCGAGATACGAGGGTTCCACGCGGGGTTACAACCCCCGATTGTTCATCGACAACAAAAGTGTCAGGGTCGACGCTGACCCTCGTTAGGGAATAGCGGACGTCCCCGTTGTCGCCGCTGTCGGCGTCGGATGCTTCAGCGCGATAGACAGGCCTGCCGCTAGCGAAGTCGCTCGTTGTTACTTGTACCGTTGTGAATTTCTTGCCGGCCAACACCGGACTGTGGTCGTTGATGTCCATCACAGTGACCAGCACATCGGCCATCGCTGACATCGCAGGGGTACCTGAAACATGCATCATTTTCAGATATTACCAAAATATTAATACTCTTTCTGGAAGGTAATCTGTAATTTGTCCATATATATATACACATACACATACACACACACACACACACACACACACACACACACACACACACACACACACACACACACACACACACACACACACACACACACACACACACACACACACACACACACACACACACACACACACACACACACACACACACACACACACACACACACACACACACACACAGACACACACACACACACACACACATATATATGTATATATAATATACATTTGCATATATATATATATACATATGCAAATATGTGTGTGCGTGCGTGCGTGTGTGTTAAATTATATGCACCTTCCAAAATTATTTACGATCAGTTGTAAACCATGTTCGGTGTTTGCAGAGAATATGTCGACTGTGTTAACAAAACGATAAACTATAGGCGCCAGTTGACCGTTGTACTGTTAAGTCATACCGTTGTCAGTGGCCCAGACTTCCAGTCTCACTTCCTGTACGCGTTCTCGGTCAAGAGCTTTAACGAGATCGATTTGTCCCGTGTTGGCATTTATGGCGAAATTTTCATCAGCTGTCGCGATCGAGTATGTGATTACGTCATCATTTCCCTTCGAGGCCGACACCTATCACAAATAAAATTGTCAACGATATATAAAACTGCGTATGAATGTATGTCGTGCGTACATTTGTTTCTGTATGTATTTACGCAATACTTTCTTCAGATAGACGTGTTGATTACAATGTTTAAGGACAGTTTCCTTGAATTAAATATAGGGAAAACCAAGGAACTTGTCATTGGCAACAGCAGGGGAAGAGAGGCAGGGAGGTCAGTGGTGTTAGACCAGAGGGAGGTGGAGAGAGTAGACATTTTCAAATACTTGGGTACTACTATTGATAAGAAACTCTCTTTCAAAGAACATGCTGACATGGTGCACAACAAGTCATAGCAACGTCTCTATTTACTCAGAAGCTTTGGAGTCAGCCCACATGTCCTTGAACTAGTGTACAGAAGTCTTGTTGAGAATATCTTATCATTCAACATCATAACTTAGTTTGGGCATCTTACTGTTAAACAAAAGACAAAACTGGGCAGGGTTCTTAACACAGCTAGTAAACTCATTGGTCAGCAACAGCGGCAGTTGTCCATTCTTTACGACTCTACCCTTGCCAGCAAGGCATTTCACATTGTCAGTGATCATGCCCATCCACATAACTTAGCATTTCTGAAACTTCCGTCTAGCAGGCGTATTAAAGTTCCTCTTGCACGAAAGAATGTATATGAAAAGTCATTTGTACCTTCAGCCGTTGCTGTCCTGAATGCTGCATTCAAATAATGTGTCAGTAGAGCTGCAGTTTTGGGTGTGGGTGGTGGAGGAGAGGGTGTACATGCATGTTTATATTATGTGAATATAATTTATATTATTACTATTTTAATCTGCACGTATCAGGTATTAATTAGACGGTTTCTTGTCACAGTATTTTGACAATGCAGATATTGACGCACTACTGACCTTCTCTGGTGTTCTGGGAGTGCTTGGGTTTTATATTTTTATGCTCGGAAAAACTTTACACTTAGTCAATTGTCTGTTTGTTTGGTGTGTTAGTTTTCGTTTTGGGATACTTTAATGTGTTATTTATACACATCTTTTTCATAAAATTTACATGTCTGGGGACTTTACATGTGCATGCAATAATGTTGTGTGTTTTGATATCTTTATTTTTTTAGAGCTAATTAATTGATTGGATGGTCAACGGATGAGCCTAAAGACAATTTTATGTTTTAAAGTGTATTGTTTTAGGACAGACAACAAAGTACTTTTCATTTGATTTGATTGATCTGTTCCGACCATTATAGCGATGGTACTACACAATATGGACATTATTTATATAGCGTACAGTGACTTTTTGTGGATCCCTTTGAATAGTCATGGTGTCCAATCGAACATAATGAGAGTTATTGGCTAAACGCTCGGACTTCACCACAGAACGCTTTTCGTATCATAATAATAATATTTACAAAGAAACGAAAAATACTGACACTAAGTCAAGAGAGAAAATAAAGTTGTTTGTCCTTTGTATAAAATACACCGACATCCCAAACGTCTTTCATCACTGGTGGGATAGTTAGTAACAAATCAGTAATATGAATAATGATTTAAATTCCACTTTTCAATCAAATTCTGATATAAAACATTTACCGTGACGATATTAGTGCGAGTGACCTCTTCCGTAACGTTCACTTTGTAGACACCTTCGTTATTGAACTGAGGAGGGAATGTGTTAGTGCTAAGCACTGTGATGTTGACGGTGGTGGAGGCGGAGAGAACGTTGTCGCCGTCAATGCCGCCGTCAGACACCTCAATGACCAACTCGTAGCTCGCTGTTGTGTCGCGGTCAAGACTGCTCAGTAATACCAGTTCACCTATGAAAAAAACAAAGAATCAATGGGTCGGCTGTCAAATTATGATGCGGTGTCGTATCTTCGATTGTGTTGGAAAAATGATCTGGTGCATACACATACACACACACACACACACACACACACACACACACACACACACACACACACACACACACACACACACACACACACACACACACACACACACACACACACACACACACACACACACACACACACACACACACACACATATATACATGTGTGTAATGCTAATTATATACATAATGCTTTCTCAACAGTACATTGTTTCAAAGTTTGTGTTGTATTTTGTTGTTTGCGATTGACTGTTGTTTTATTTTGTCTACTGGGCAGACATTCAGTTTCTTATTCTGATATATAATATTCTTACAGGATAATATTCATTCTGATCTGTTCAGCCTATTTCGTAGACGTTATATCACCTGAAATTCAGGCACATTGTATATATATATATATATATATATATATATCGTGCTCATCAGATGTGAATTAATGTTACACTGTTAGAATATTATACAGTGAATGTATATCAGAATAAGAAAATGTATGTTTGCCCAATAAACAAAATAAAACGACAATAAATCACACAAAAATACAATACAACACACACTTTGAAACATTGTACTGTTAACAAACATTATGCAATGCAAAATGGTATTTGATTAATTAGACGCTAAACGCACACATCACTAATCATAGTTTTTTCGAGTTCGAGGTACAAAACGATTTAATCATTTTCGTCATAAACAATGAAGATGTTTGACCCCACAATATTTTGTTTGATATAATCTTCACTTCTTGACTCATTTGATATATTGCAAAGTGGTACAATATCACTGCGATGGTCTTCCATTTATTCACATTTCTACTCCTATTGTAACGGAGTATTTAAAATATAACTATTAAGGTTATGAAATGTGTCGTCCTCTAATATCTAAATGACCCCTAGGAAGCAGGTAGTATTGTATTGTTCATACACATATGTACCCGAATAATGTTTCGTCACATGTTTCACAATGCCTAGCTCTAAGTCGCTCTCAGGGCAAAAATATCGCCATATATACATTAAAGAAAAAACATATTTTTTATATCTGCGAATATGTGCATTTTATATTGAAAGTTTTGAAACATGCCAATAAACATCACCTACTTTAGTACAATTTACCAAATTTTGTTTCATTCAACAGAACGTTTACTCCATTGTTGTGCAACAATGATCTCTTTGCGGGAAAGAGTTTGTTTTCTGTACCAGTTTGGTTTGTATGTCGCATCCGATAGATGTGTATTTGCATCTGCTCTGCCGTTTGCCTGACCATAAGCGAGTTAACAAGTACGCAATCCGGCCTGGTCGCAAGGCCAACACAAAATCATCGAGCGACACTGCCAGTCCTGTTCTTCGATTGTCATCGCATAAACATAAATTAATATAATCCATCTACCTATCGAAATTATGTTACTACTAATATACCATACGGAGGAACGACTAATCCCTTACCTGATAGCGGCTGCAGCGAGAACGCGTTGGCCGTGTTTCCAGACACGATACTGAATGTCAGCACTGGACTATCGGCGTCAGAGGCGTTGACTCGGAGCACCGTGGAACCCACGGCGGTAGAATCTTCCACAGAGACTGTGTAGACTTCTCGTTCAAACTCGGGGACGTTGTCGTTGATGTTTCTTATGGTGACGAACACTTCTGCACTCGATGACTTGGCCGGCGATCCTGCATCCAGGGGCAGAACAGACGTGACACGGCAGACCAACTAGCTTAATATTGGATAGTACAATCGACAGTTGTAATAAAAATACATCCGCTTACAGTAGCATTGACCTTCTTAGGAATCATACCGACAGCTGTCTGAATGTTTCAAAATCATATATAAATAAATTCAGATCTAGCAAGTTTAAACATTTCTGGATGGTATCTAATATGTTTTTCCTGTCATCATATAATAATTGTAAATTCATATTAATACGGTATTATTAATCATAATAGTAAGGTAACGTCTTTTAGCTTAAATCCTTCGATGCATTGCTCTGACGCGCACCAAGACAAAAGGGTTGATTATCTCAAAATCGATATGCAGTATTAAAGTTGTCAACAGGTGGGCGAATAAGCCACGGAGCCAAGGTGGATCAACAAGTTAATAAATGTAAATGAAGGCAAAATCGTGTAAAGTTCCAATGTTGGTATTTACTGTAAGAAAAAAGGTAAGTCATAACTAAATGTTAATAACTGGATAGACTGTCTTACATGAATAAGCAATGAGGCAAACATGCTGACTTTCATGTAAGTAACTGGTAGGTAACAGAACATTAATTATATAAGAAATATACTAGTACTAGTAGTGAGGTAGGTAATAGCGTAATGTTTTTCAACTGGAGATATTAAACTGTTACATACCGGTATAAGCTTGTATTAAAATGTGTTAAGAATAATAATAATTATTATTAAAATGTGTTATTTATTATAATAATTAATCCGCTAAATTGCAACAAGATGCTGTACAACTTCACGTTGTCTGTGCTACTAAACATATGTGCCTGCAACTTTTTTCGAAAAATGAATAAGTTAAAATAATGTGATGACTGCTCATACTAGAAGAGTATGTGCACATAAAAGTGGATAACACGATAACGGTAGTTACCGTCGTCGGTGGCCCAGACTTCGAGTCTCACTTCCTGCACGCTCTCTCGGTCGAGCGACTTCACGAGATCGATCTGTCCCGTGCTCGCGTTGATGGCGAAATGTTCATCAGCGCTCGCGATCGAGTATGTGATTACGTCGTCGTCTCCGTCAAAGGCCGAAACCTATCACAGTCAGACGTAAGTCATCGGCGCATTATTGTTGCAAAATATTAATATACACTCGTTGACACGACTGTCTAGCACTGTATTTACGTTCTATAAATAAATGAAAATTAATCTTATCAGAGCTTTTTTTAGTTTATTGATGATATATATTTTACCCATTTTCTTTGTGCAGTTCTAATTTTTAAACGTCCTCTATTTCTTATCGGTTTGTAATATGCCGTTACTGCGTTCGACAGCATATTCTTTTATTATATGATTAATGTGTTTAGTAGTTTCATACCATTTTACCTGTACATTTATGTTTTAAATCCACGATTGTTAGGAAGATAAAATGTATATTGCATAAACTTATTGTCAATAATTATTTATTTATTATTATTATTATTAAATACATGTGTTTGAAAGTGTTTAATTGGTGTTATCAAGGAACGTAAAAGTCGATGTCCAACACATATCAGTTGATAGTTACCGTGACGACGTTGTCACGCGTCATTTCCTCATCCACAGCTACTTGGAAGACAGCTCCGTCATCGAACTGTGGAGAGAACTCGTTGACGTGGAGCACTGTGGCGGTGACGGTGACGGTGACGGTGGCGAAGGCGAAGAGGACGTATTCTCCGTCAAAACTGCCGTCAGACACCTCGATCACCAACTCGTAGCCCGCTTTTGTCTCACGGTCAAGACTGCCCAGTAGAACTAGTTCACCTATGAAAAACAAAGAATCAATGGGTCGGCTGTCGGATTATGATGCGGTGTCGTATCTTCGATTGTGTTCGAAAAATGTTCATGTTCATACACACACACACCCACCCACACACACACACACACCCACCCACACAGACACACAGACACACACACACACACACACACACGCACACACACACACATATGTATACATATATATATATATATATATATATATATTTATTCAGATTTGACGAGCACGATATATATATATATATATGTATATATGTATATGTATATGTGTATGTATATATATATATATATATATATATATATATATACAGCTGTATATGTATATATATATATATATATATATCGTGCTCGTCAGATCTGAATTAATGTTACACTGTTATAATAGTATACAGTTTATGAGTATCAGATGAATAAAATGTATGTTTGCCCAGGAAACAAAATAAAACGACAATTAATCGGAGAAAATAAAATACCAAAAAAAATTTGAAACAGTGTGCTGTTAACAAAGTATTATGCAATGTAAAATTGTATTTGATTAATTAGAAGCTAAACACATACATCACTAATCTTAGTTTTTTCGAGTTCGAGGTTCCAGCCACAATGGTGCAAAACGATTTAATCATTTTCATCATAAACAATGAAGATGTTTGTCCCCACAATATGTTGCTTGATATAATGTTCACTTCTTGACTCCTTTGATCTATTGCAAGGGGGTATCAATATCACTCGGTAACTTGTTTTTCTTGATTACTAAATAATAATCTTCATCATTCTCGATCTACTGCGATGGTCTTCCTTTTATTCACACTTCTACTCCTACTGTCACGGAGTATTTAAAATATCACTGTTAACGTTATGAAATGTGTCGTCCTCTAATATCTAAATGAACCCTAGGAAGCAGGTAGTATTGTATTTTTCATACACATATGTACCCGAATAATGTTTCGTCTCATGTTTCACAATGCCTAGCTCTAAGTCGCTCTCAGAGACGACTTGGCAAAAATATCGCCATATTAAGGATAACATATATTTTTATATCTGTGTAAATGTGTTCATTTTATATTGAAAGTGTTGAAACATGCCAATCACCATCACCTACTTTAGTACAATTTACTACATGTTGTTTCATTCAATAGCACGTTTACTCCATTGTTGTGCAACAATGATCTCTTTGCGGGAAAGATTTTGTTTTCTGTACCAGTTTGGTTTGTATGTCGCATCCGATAGATATGTATTTGCATCTGCTCTGCCGTTTGCCAGACCATAAGCGAGTTAACAAGTACGCAATCCGGCCTGGTAGCAAGGCGAACACTAAATCATCGAGCGACACTGCCAGTCCTGTTCTTCGACTGTCATCGCATAAACATAAATTAATATAATCCATCTACCTATCGAAATTATGTTACTATTAATATACCATACAGAGGAACGACTAATCCCTTACCTGATAGCGGTTGCAGCGAGAACGCGTTGGCCGTGTTTCCAGACACGATACTGAATGTCAGCACTGGACTATCGGCGTCAGTGGCGTTGACTCGGAGCACCGTGGAACCCATGGCGGTAGACTCTTCCACAGAGACTGAGTAGACTTCTCGTTCAAACTCGGGGACGTTGTCGTTGATGTTTCTTATGGTGACGAACACTTCTGCACTCGATGACTTGGCCGGCGATCCTGCATCCGGGGGTCAGAACAGACGTGACACGGCAGACCAACTAGCTTATTGTTGGATAGTACAATCGACAGTTGTAATAAAAATACATCTGCTTACAGTAACATTGACCTTCTTAGGAATCATACCGACAGCTGTCTGAATGTTTAAAAATCATATATAAACAAATTCAGATCTAGCAAGTTTAAACATTTCTGCATGGCATCTGTTATGTTTTTCCTGTCATCATATAATAATTGTAAATTCATGGTAATACGGTATTATTAATCATAATAGTAAGGTAACGTCTTTTAGCTTAAATCCTTCGATGCATTGCT
The DNA here is from genome assembly GCA_963995525.1 of Escarpia spicata. Lineage (NCBI taxonomy): Eukaryota > Metazoa > Annelida > Polychaeta > Sabellida > Siboglinidae > Escarpia > Escarpia spicata. The sequence goes on along the minus strand of OZ023205.1, from coordinate 49,474,928 downwards.
CTGACGCGCACCAAGACAAAAGGGTTGATTATCTCAAAATCGATATGCAGTATTAAAGTTGTCAACAGGTGGACGAATAAGCCACGGAGCCAAGGTGGATCAACAAGTTAATAAATGTAAATGAAGGCAAAATCGTGTAAAGTTCCAATGTTGGTATTTACTGTAAGAAAAAAGGTCAGTCATAACTAGATGTTAATAACTGGATAGACTATCCTACATGAATAAGCAATGAGGCAAACATGCTGACTTTCATGTAAGTAACTGGCAGGTAACAGAACATTAATTATATAAGAAATATACTAGTACTAGTAGTGAGGTAGGTAATAGCGTAATGTTTATCAACTGGAGATATTAAACTGTTACATACCGGTATAAGCTTGTATTAAAATGTGTTAAGAATAATAATAATTATTATTATAATGTGTTATTTATTATAATAATTAATCCGCTAAATTGCAACAAGATGCTGTACAACTTCACGTTGTCTGTGCTACTAAACATATGTGCCTGCAACTTTTTTCGAAAAATGAATCAGTTAAAATAATGTGATGACTGCTCATACTAGAAGAGTATGTGCACATAAAAGTGGATAACACGATAACGGTAGTTACCGTTGTCGGTGGCCCAGACTTCGAGTCTCACTTCCTGCACGCTCTCTCGGTCGAGCGACTTCACGAGATCGATCTGTCCAGTGCTCGCGTTGATGGCGAAATGTTCTTCAGCGCTCTCGATCGAGTAGGTGATTACGTCGTCGTCTCCGTCAGAGGCGGAAATCTATCACAGTCAGACCTAAGTCATCGGTGCATTATTGTTGCAAAATATTAATATACACCCGTTGACACGACTGTCTAGCACTATATTTACTTTCTATAAATAAATGAAAAATAATGAACATTTTGTCAGAGCTTTTTTAGTTTATTGATGATATATATTTTACACATTTTCTTTGTGCAGTTCTAATTTTTAAACATCATCTATTTCATATTTGTTTGTAATATGCCGTTACTGCGTTCGATAGCATACTCTTTTATTATATGATTAATTTGTTTAGTAGTTTCATACCATTTTACATGTACATTTATGTTTTAAACCCACGATTCTTAGGAAGATAAAATGTATATTGCAAAAACTTTTGTAAATAATTATTACGTTATTATTATTATTAAATACATGTGTTTGAATGTGTTTTATTGGTGATATAAAGAAACGCAAAATTGGTTGTCCAACACATATCAGTTGATAGTTACCGTGACGACGTTGTCACGCGTCGTTTCCTCATCCACAGTTACTTGGAAGACAGCTCCGTCATCGAACTGAGGAGAGAACTTGTTGACGTAGAGCACTGTGGTGGTGACGGAAACGGTAACGGAGGCGGAGAGAACGTTGTCTCCGTCAATACCGCCGTCAGACACCTCGATCACCAACTTGTAGCTCGCATTTGTCTTGCGGTTAAGACTGCCCAGTAGAACCAGTTCACCTATGAAAAAACAAACAATCAATAGATCGGCTGTCGGATTATGATGTGGTGTCGTGTCTTCGATTGTGTTGGGAAAATTATCTAGTGCACACACACACACACACACACACACACACACACACACACACACACACACACACACACACACACACACACACACACACACACACACACACACACACACACACACACACACACACACACACACACACACACACAAACACACACACACACACACACTCACACACACACACACTCACATATTTATAATTATATATATATATATATATACATACATAAATATATATATATATATATATACATATATATATGAGTGTGTGTAATGCTAATTATATACATAATGCTTTGTCAACAGAACATCGTTTCAAAGTTTGTGTTATATTTTGTTGTTTGCGATTGACTGTTGTTTTATTTTGTCTACTGGGCAAACTTCAGTTGCTTATTCTGATATATAAAACTCTTACAGGGTACTATTCATTCTGATCTGACGAGCCTATTTCGTAGACGTTATAACACCTGAAAACCAGGCACAATGTGTGTATAAATATATATATATATACATATGTATATGTATATATATATATATATTCATTCATATTTGACGAGCACGTTATATATATATATATATACATGTATATATTTATATATATGTATATATATATATATATCGTGCTCGTCAAATCTGAATTAATGTTACACTGTTAGAATATTATACAGTGTGTGTATATCAGAATGAGAAAATGTATGTTTGCCCAATAAACAAAATAAAACGACAACCAATCGGAAAAAATAAAATACAACACAAATTTTGAAACAGTGTACTGTTAACAAAGTAGTATGCAATGTAATATTGTATTTGATTAATTAGAAGCTAAACGCATACATCACTAATTATAGTTTTTTCGATTTCGAGGTTCCAGTCACGATGGTGCAAAACGATTTAATAATTTTCATCATAAACAATGAAGATGTTTGACCCAACAATATGTTGATTGATATCATCTTCACTTCTTGACTCCTTTGATCTATTGTAAAGGGGGTTCAATATCACTCGGTAACCTCTTTTTCTTGATTACTAAATAATAATCTTCATCATTCTCGATCTACTGCGATGGTCTTCCATTTAGTTACACTGCTACTCCTACTGTCAAGGAGTATTTAAAATATCACTGTTAACGTTATGAAATGTTTCGTCCTCTAATATCTAAATGACACCTAGGAAGCAGGTAGTATTGTATTTTTCATACATATATGTACCCGAATAATGTTTCGTCTCATGTTTCACAATGCCTAGCTCTAAGTCCCTCTCAGAGACGACTTTGCAAAAATATCGCCATATATATATATACATTAAGGAAAAAAACATATTTTTATGTCTGTGTAAATGTGTGCATTTTATATCGAAAGTTTTGAAACATGCCAATCACCATCACCTACTTTAGTACAATTTACCATATTTAGTTTCATTCAATAGCACGTTTACTCCATTCTTGTGCAACAATGATCTCTTTGCGGGAAAGAGTTTGTTTTCTGTACCAGTTTGGTTTGTATGTCGCATCCGATAGATATGTATTTGCATCTGCTCTGCCGTTTGCCAGATCATAAGCAAGTTAACAAGTACGCAATCCGGCCTGGTCGCAAGGCGAACACTAAATCAACGAGCGACGCTGCCAGTCCTGTTCTTCGACTGTCATCGCATAAACATAAATTAATATAATCCATCTACCTATCGAAATTATGTTACTATTAATATACCATACAGAGGAACGACTAATCCCTTACCTGATAGCGGCTGCAGCGAGAACGCGTTGGCCGTGTTTCCAGACACGATACTGAATGTTAGCACTGGACTATCGGCGTCAGAGGCGTTGATTCGGAGCACCGTGGAACCCACGGCGGTAGACTCTTCCACAGAGACTGAGTAGGCTTCTCTTTCAAACTCGGGGACGTTGTCGTTGATGTTTCTTATGGTGACGATCACTTCTGCACTCGATGACTTGGTCGGCGATCCTGCATCCATGGAACAGAACAGATGTGACACGGCAGACCAACTAGCTTAAAGTTGGATAATACAATCGACAGTTGTAATAAACATACATCCGCTTACAGTAACATTTGTCTGTTTAGAAATCGTACTGACAGCTGTCTGAATGTTTCAAAATCATATATAAATAAATTCAGATCTAGCAAGTTTAAACTTTTCTGCATGGTATCTATTATGTTTTTCCTGTCATCATATAATAATTGTAAATTCATGTTAATACGGTATTATTAATCATAATAGTAAGGTAACGTCTTTTAGCTTAAATCCTTCGATGCATTGCTATGACGGGCACCAAGACAAAAGGGTTGATTATCTCAAAATCGACAGTGTAATGTTTTGTAACTGGAAATATTACACTGTTACATACCACTATACGTTTGTATCGAAATAAGTTATTAATAATAATAATTATTACGGAGCCAACGTGGATCAACAAGTTAATAAACGTAAATGAAGGCAAAATCGTGTAAAGTTCCAATGTTGGTATTTACTGTAGGAAAAAAGTAAGTCATAACTAGATGTTAATAACTGGATAGACTATCATACATGAATAAGCAATGAGGCAAATATGCTGACTGCTTTCATGTAAGTAACTGGTAGGTAACAGAACATTAATTTTATAATAAATATACTAGTACTAGTAGTGAGGTAGGTAATAGTGTAAAGTTTTTCAACTGGAGATTTTACACTGTTACATACCACTATACGTTTTTATCGAAATGAGTTAATAATAATAATAATTATTATTATTAAAATGTGTTATTTATTATAATAATTAATCCGCAAAATTGCAACAAGATGCTGTACAACTTCACGTTGTCTGTGCTACATAACATATGTGGCTGCAACTTTTTTCGAAAGATGAACCAGTTAAAATAATATGATGACTGCTCATACTAGAAGAGTATGTGCGCATAAAAGTGTTACCGTCGTCGGTGGCCCAGACTTCGAGTCTCACTTCCTGCACGCTCTCTCGGTCGAGCGACTTCACGAGATCGATCTGTCCCGTGCTCGCGTTGATGGCGAAATGTTCATCAGCGCTCTCGATCGAGTAGGTGATTACATCGTCGTCTCCGTCAGAGGCCGAAACCTATCACAGTCAGACGTAAGTCATCGGTGCATTATTGTTGCAAAATATTAATATACACCCGTTGACACGACTGTCTAGCACTATATTTACGTTCTATAAATAAATGAAAAATAATTAAAATTTTATCAGAGCTTTTTTAGTTTATTGATGATATATATTTTACAAATTTTCTTTGTGCAGTTCTAATTTTTAAACATCATCTATTTCATATTTGTTTGTAATATGCCGTTACTGCGTTCGATAGCATACTCTTTTATTATATGATTAATTTATTTAGTAGTTTCATAACATTGCATAAACTTTTGTAAATAATTATTAAGTTATTATTATTATTAAATACATGTGTTTGAATGTGTTTTATTGGTGTTATCAAGGAAAGCAAAAGAGGTTGTCCAACACATATCAGTTGATAGTTACCGTGACGACGTTGTCACGCGTCGTTTCCTCATCCACAGTTACTTGGAAGACAGCTCCGTCATCGAACTGAGGAGAGAACTTGTTGACGTCGAGCACTGTAGTGGTTACGGTGACGGTGACGGTGACGGAGGCGGAGAGAACGTTGTCTCCGTCAATACCGCCGTCAGACACCTCGATCACCAACTCGTAGCTCGCATTTGTCTCGCGGTCAAGACTGCCCAGTAGAACCAGTTCACCTATGAAAAAACAAAAAATCAATAGGTCGGCTATCGGAATATGATGCGGTGTCGTGTCTTCGGTTGTGTTTGGAAAATGATCTAATGCATACACACACACATATTTATAATCATTTATATATATATAAACATATATATATATATATATATATATATATATGAATGTGTGTATTGCTAATTATGTACTTAATGCTTTGTCAACAGAACATCGTTTCAAAGTTTGTGTTATATTTTGTTGTTTGCGATTGACTGTTGTTTTATTTTGTCTACTGGGCAAACTTTAGTTGCATATTCTGATATATAAAATTCTTACAGGGTAATATTCATTCTGATCTGACGAGCCTATTTCGTAGACGTTATAACACCTGAAAACCAGGCACAGTGTGTGTATAAATATATATATTTATATGTATATATATATATTCTTTCAGATCTGACGAGCACGATATATATATATATATATATATATACACATCTGTGAGACGACTTGGCAAAAATATCGCCATATATATATATACATTAAGGAAAAAAAAATATTTTTATATCTCTGTAAATGTGTGCATTTTATATTGAAAGTTTTGAAACATGCCAATCACCATCACCTACTTTAGTACAATTTACCACATTTTGTTTCATTCAATTGCACGTTTACTCCATTGTTGTGCAACAGTGATCTCTTTGCGGGAAAGAGTTTGTTTTCTGTACCAGTTTGGTTTGTATGTCGCATCCGATAGATAAGTATTTGCATCTGCTCTGCCGTTTGCCAGATCATAAGCAAGTTAACAAGTACGCAATCCGGCCTGGTCGCAAGGCGAACACTAAATCAACGAGCGACATTGCCAGTCCTGTTCTTCGACTGTCATCGCATAAACATAAATTAATATAATCCATCTACCTATCGAAATTATGTTACTATTAATACACCATACAGAGGAATGACTAATCCCTTACCTGATAGCGGCTGCAGCGAGAACGCGTTGGCCGTGTCTCCAGACACGATACTGAATGTCAGCACTGGACTATCGGCGTCAGAGGCGTTGACTCGGAGCACCGTGGAACCCATGGCGGTAGACTTTTCCACGGAGACTGAGTAGGCTTCTCTTTCAAACTTGGGGACGTTGTCGTTGATGTTTCTTATGGTGACGAACACTTCTGCACTCGATGACTTGGCCGGCGATCCTGCATCCGTGGAACAGAACAGATGTGACACGGCAGACCAACTAGCTTAAAGTTGGATAATACAATCGACAGTTGTAATAAACATACATCCGCTTACAGTAGCATTTGTCTTCTTAGGAATCGTACCGACAGCTGTCTGAATGTTTCAAAATCATATATAAATAAATTCAGATTTAGCAAGTTTAAACATTTCTGCATGGTATCTATTATGTTTTTTCTGTCATCATATAATAATTGTAAATTCATGTTAATACGGTGTTATTAATCATAATAGTAAGGTAACGTCTGTTAGCTAAAATCCTTCGATGCATTGCTCTGACGCGCACGAAGACAAAAGGGTTGATTATCTCAGAATCGATATGCAGTATTAAAGTTGTGAACAGGTGGACGAATAAGCCACGGAGCCAAGGTGGATCAACAAGTTAATATATGTAAATGAAGGCAAAATCGTGTAAAGTTCCAATGTTGGTATTTACTGTAGGAAAAAAGGTAAGTCATAACTAGATGTTAATAACTGGATAGACTGTCTTACATGAATAAGCAATGAGGCAAATATGCTGACTGCTTTCATGTAAGTAACTGGTAGGTAACAGAACATTAATTTTATAATAAATATACTAGTACTAGTAGTGAGGTAGGTAATAGTGTAATGTTTTTCAACTGGAGATATTACACTGTTACATACCACTATACGCTTTTATCAAAATGAGTTATAAATAATAAAAATTATTATTAAAATGTGTTATTTATTATAATAATTAATCCGCAAAATTGCACCAAGATGCTGTACAACTTCACGTTGTCTGTGCTACTAAACATATGTGCCTGCAACTGTTTTCGAAAGATGAACCAGTTAAAATAATATGATGACTGCTCATACTAGAAGATGATGTGCGCATAAAAGTGGATATCACGATAACGGCAGTTACCGTCGTCGGTGGCCCAGACTTCGAATCTCACTTCTTGCACGCTCTCTCGGTCGAGCGACTTCACGAGGTCGATCTGTCCAGTGCTCGCGTTGATGGCGAAATGTTCATCAGCGCTCGCGATCGAGTAGGTGATTACGTCGTCGTCTCCGTCAGAGGCCGACACCTATCACAGTCAAACGTAAGTCATCGGTGCATTATTGTTGCAAAGTATGAATATACACCCGTTGACACGACTGTCTAGCACTGTATTTACATTCTATAAATAAATAAAAAATAATGAACATTTTCTCTGAGCTTTTTTAATTTTATTGATGATATGTAGTTTACAAATATTCTTTGTGCAGTTCTAATTTTTAAACGTCATGTATTTCATATCGGTTTGTAATATACTGTTACTGCTTTTGTTATATGATTAATTTATTCAGTAGATTCATACCATTTTACCTGTAGATTTATGTTTTAAACCCACGATTCTTAGGATGAAAAAATGTATATTGCATAAACATATTGTAATTAATTATTCAGTTATTATTATTATTAAATACATGTGTTTGAATGTGTTTTATTGATGTCATCAACGAACGCAAAAGTGGTTGTCCAACACATATCAGTTGCTAGTTACCCTGACGACGTTGTCACGCGTCGTTTCCTCTTCCACATCTACTTGTAAAACAGCTCCGCCGTCGAACTGAGGAGAGAACTCGTTGACGTCAAGCACTGTGACGGTGACTGTGGCGGAGGCGGAGAGAACGTTGTCGCCGTCAATGCCGCCGTCAGACACCTCAATCACCAATTCGTAGCTCGCTGTTGTCTCCCGGTCAAGACTGCCCAGTAACACCAGTTCACCTTCCCAGAACACAAAGAATCACCGGGATTAGCATGCAGTGTCGTGTCTTTGGTGTTGTACTGTAGGATGTATTCCTAATGGCATCATACGCACGCCACTACACTACGAGAGATAGGATACACAACCTCCGAAAACAATGCTCTGAAAATCACCAAATGTTTATTTTTTTGAAAATTATTGATCAAAAAAGTATATTTCTAGTTATACTACGTATATTAGCAGTTCGAAGTATAAGATAAAACGTTTGGATTTTGGTCGCTAGGGGGCGTGGCATAATGTTTACTTTTCAAAATTTATCCTTCGTTTAATGTTCAATTATAGCATACTAATTATTTTGAATAGATTACTTTTAATATTATGTAACTTGTAATGCGCTACAGAATCAAGAATTCAACCACAAGCTAAGTATATTTAAATTATAAGCATATTTTAACAAGTTTTGGTCCAGTCATATTCAACTTAATAAAATCGGCGTTAAAGCCGTTATGATTATCGCTCACTTTCGCCGGTCGGCAATGTTCAGTTTTTTGTTTGTTTAAATGTTGTCGTTTGTACCAATTATACTGTTAAATTATGAAGTTACAAAACATGTTGCCTGTGAGTTTTTTCAATTGACCTTTTAGATTACTATTGGCATTTTATATTATTACAATAAATACGGTATTTAAAAAGGAATTATGGTGCAGTTAATGGCATTGACTGATTGAGTGATTGATACTACAGTCAGTTTCTGCCTATCTAAGACTAAGGCTACGGCTGACTGAGTGAATTATAATAAATATAAATAGTTCTTCCTCCCTTAATAGGCCTGTAAGTCTCAATTTAGTTACCGGAGTTGGCCCCGGTTCAACATTTTCTAATTAAATAAAGTAGGCTTTATTGTTAAAATTGAGACTCTACTGATCTTGTAAATATAATTTAGTTTTTACTTACGGTAGTTACGCCGTAGGCTTAGCCTTAGCTCTGGGTTTAACATTCTTTACTATTTATTATCTATATGATATAAAATGATATGGTTTTGGTCTATTATTTTCTACTAAATATGATAATAATCTAACATAATTATGTCACCATTATTCCTATTTGGTGTTTTCTGCTTGTCTTGTTCTGTTGTTGTAAGGGACATCGATTTTGTTTTATGCAAACCATTGAGATATAATCATTTTAATGTGCTTTTTCCTAATCACACTAAAATTCATCATTCTATTTCAATTTTGCATAGTCTGCCATGTCTTCATGTTTGTTATAATAGAAAGTTACTGCCAATCCCCCGCTCTACGCCTACATTGAAATTAGCAATAATTTTATTACTAGCAGGAGATGTAAGTCTCAATCCTGGGCCATCTGTTAGACGACACATTCGGGTGGCCACTACAAATGTTCGATCTGTACGAGATAAGACAGCCTCACTTTGTGATTTATTAATTTCAAAGAAAATAAACATTCTAGCTGTAACTGAGACCTGGCTTAGACCACATGATACACATGCATGCATTGCTGACGTTTCCCCTTCTGGTTACACCTTTCACCATCGACCACGTTTAGTCGGCCGTGGAGGTGGTGTTGGCTTTTTTATATCACAGCAGTTCAAAGTTAAATTACATTCTAACCCTGAATACTCTAGTTTTGAGTCCATCTTTGCTGAAATTTCAGATTCTTCTTTCTCCGCACACTTTGTTTGTATCTATCGCCCTCCAGGACATCCTGCCAATTTCTTTGAAGACTTTCAGGATATGTTGGAAAATCTGGCAGTCATTCACTCAGAATTTTACATTCTTGGTGATTTTAATCTACATTTGGATATACCTTCTTCAACTACAACTACGTTTGATGATATTCTGGCATCATTTGATTTGAAACAACATGTTACCTTTTCGACACATATACATGGCCATTGGCTTGACCTCTTGATAACCCGTTCAACTTGTAATAATATCCAAGCACCTACTGTTTCAGATGGGTTATCAGACCACCATACTGTCATTGCCAATATTAATGGTTCTATAGCCCCTTTACAATCGAAACACAATGTGTCTTACAGAGCCATTCATAGGATTGACATTACAGCTTTAATTGCTGATATCCTTATATCTGACCTTATCACAGATCCAAAAAAACATCTATCTGACTTATATAAACAGTACTGTCAAGTACTCAATGCACTACTTGACAAACATGCACCTATAAAATCCAAATGGGTGTCAGAAAGGCCACCGGCTCCATGGATGACTTCTGAAATTATACTATCTAAAAGGCGTCGTCGTTATTTAGAGCGTGTATGGCGCAAATCACGCTCGCCATTAGATAGATCGCGTTATTCTAAGCAATGTCACCTCTGTAACAGACAAATGGCTAAAGCTAAATCAGATTATTTTACAGATATGGTCATAAATAAGTCTGATAATCCGCGTCAGTTATGGAACTGCATCAATAACATTCTACACAGACGGCCTACTCCATCGTTACCTGATCATATGTCAATTAAGTCTCTATGTGATTCGTTCTCTAGTCACTTCAAGAATAAAATCAGTATCATTCGTTCTGCTTTCCCACATCATAATATAAGTAATGTCAGTGTGGACTTTCCACAAGTAAATTCTCAACTTGTATCATTTGAACCTGCAACAGTTGATGAAGTTAGGAAAATAATTATGTCCTCCCCAAATAAATCTTGTGCACTTGATCCATTTCCAACAATGCTGCTAAAAGCATGTCTCGATACACTAATTGGACCTATAACAAATATTATAAATGCATCACTTTGCTCTGGCTGTTTTCCTGATGATTTTAAATACGCCCATGTCACACCACTTCTTAAGAAGTCATCTCTGCCTAAGCAAGACCTAAACAGTTATAGACCTATTTCTAATCTCAGCTTCATTTCCAAAATACTAGAAAAGGTTGTAGCAAGTCGTCTAAGGTCTCACATTAGCACAAATGTGTTAACTAATGTGTTACAATCAGCATATAAGCAGTTTCATTCAACAGAGACTGCCCTTTTAAAGGTTCATAATGACATTACCTTGAACATTAATAATGGTAAAGTGACTGCACTTACCTTACTAGATCTCTCTGCCGCGTTTGACACGATTGATCACAGCATTCTCATTGAACGCCTATTAAAGTGGTACGGCATATCTGGCACAGCTCTAAGCTGGTTTTCTTCGTATCTAACTGATAGATACCAAACTATAAAGATTGGGAACTGCTTTTCAGCTGCACTGCCGGCTTTATTTGGTGTTCCCCAGGGTTCTGTTCTTGGGCCTTTGCTTTTTACTCTTTACACCACGCCACTAAGCTCTGTTATACAAAAACATAACTTAGATCATCATCTTTATGCTGATGACACTCAGATTTACATTTCGTTGGCTACCCCGGATACAAATCGCTCCCTTAACCAACTTAGTGATTGCCTTCAAGATATCTTCCATTGGATGACTGACAGCAAGTTGAAATTAAATGCAAATAAAACTGAATTGATCATTATTGGTACTCGAATGCAGCGTTGTAAACTGGATGGTTTTTTCCCTACGCGTATTTTGAATCAGTACATCACGCCAGCAACCTCGGTGCGTAATCTAGGAGTAATCTTTGATAGAAACTTCAATTTCCGACAACATATATCTCAAACATGTCGCTGCTGTTTTTATCATATTCGTGATCTTCGCCGTATTCGCCGGTATATGTCATTTTCTGTTGCTAAGACTATTGCAACAGCGCTTGTTAGCAGCAGAATTGACTATTGCAATTCCCTCCTTTATAATATCGCTAGCAAGGATATCACAAAACTTCAGCGTGTCCAAAATTGTCTAGCAAGAGTAGTTACAAGATCTCCTCGTTTTTCTCGCTCTGTGCCACTTTTGAAGTCTTTACATTGGCTTCCTGTACGATATCGTATAATTTTTAAGATCTGTACCATTACATATCAGGCACTGTCCAATAAGCAACCATCTTATTTGCATTTATTGCTTACTCCTGTAAGAAAATCTATCCAGCTTCGATCATCTAGTTCTGACCTACTTTTTGTTCCTAGAGCCAACACTAACATTGGAACTAGGGCTTTTTCTGTTGCTGCACCAACTCTTTGGAATATGCTTCCTCTTAGTGTTAGATCAGTTGAAAATATTACAAAATTCCGTCGTCATTTAAAAACGTATCTTTACAACCTTGCTTATCCACCTTAGCTCCCTAGCGCCTTGACCCATCTGTTGACAACTGGAAAACTACTTATGGACTTTGAGATTGATCAACCCTTTTGTTTTGATGCGCCTCTGAGCTTGGTTTCCAAGGATTTAGGCGCAATAGAAGTTATCTTATTATTATTATTATTATTATTATCCACGGAAATAAGGGTCAACACTTTAAGAAGACCGGTTTTGGTCTGCTTAAAAACAGCTGTCTGCCTAACGCAGCGCCTTATACATAATAGTCTGCGCATTCTTCTGCTAGGTGAGTGTGTGTGTGTGTGTGCGTGCGTGCGTGCGTGCGTGCGTGTGTAATGCAGAATTTGACGCGATATTTCCTGCAGGGTCGGCTCTTTAAACAAGAAATCCAAATTGATCCTACTTTATAAAATTAACATTTACTCTGAATCCAACTCAGTTTAGTTGCTAATAAATTTATGTTGTTGTTATTATTATTATTATTAGCATCATTCAATATATGAATTCGGCTATCTGTCCCGTAGTCGTCATAACAATATAATAGGACGACTTATCGTATCAACAATCAACACAAGCTTGCACTACACTTGAAACACATTTTTCATGACAATTGTATGTAAACGTTACATGTTATGTCGTCGATTCTTAGTGTATCTGCTTAGCAAATAAGTGTCCAAATCATGACATTACTTTGCTTATAACAGTATTTCGATGATATACGTATGCTTAAACGTATATATAATACGATTAATCCATCAAGCCGTTTCACAAAGCAGAACCAGTATATGCGCCCATAATTTGCTGACTGAGTATCACATATCCTCTCCAACATGGAGCATCAACTTTAGAGGTGAACTACGCTGATCGTATCGTGTAAAGATAATATGAAAACATCTCGTTAGGCCATACCCGAGAGTGGTTTCAGAGAGAACACGTTGCCCGTATTTCCTGACACGACGTTGAAGACCAGTCCGGAGCTGTCGGCGTCGTCGGCGCTCACTCGCAGCACCGTAGTTCCTACGGCTGTCGACTCCTTGATAGAAAGTGAGTACGATTCTTCGTCAAATGCAGGCGCGTAGCGGTTTTGTTCTACGACGTGCAATGTCAAATGTGCAACTTGGATATGTAAACCGTCAGACGCACCCACCGTCACGTTGACCATCTCAGATGTTACTGAAGTCAGTGACGAGAGCAGTCGAAGGGCGCCCGTATCACGATTTATGGTGACGATGTCTGCCGTGCTGGCAAATATCACGCTGTAAAACACTTGTGCTGCAACAAATAATTATACTATTTTCGAATAAAAGTTTATAAAATATAAACTAAATAAAAAATTATAATCGGAAATCAATTATAAATGGCAGTGAAAGTATTATCTTCACACCCCATAAATAATCAAAATTTCAGACATGCCAATGGAGGTTTGGTGCATCTGATAATTATTTAACTACATTCTCAGCTTTAAAAATAGAGGTTGTACTTACAATACGCGTCACTGACGTCGTCGTCAGTAGCGGCGAATGTTGTAATCAAAGAGTTGGCAGCTGTCACGCGAGCCAACGACATCTCTAAGTTGGTGACACTGAGGTGTGGTGGGTTATCGTTGACATCCGTCACGTCGACTCTGACAAGTACAGACGTTGTCATCGGCGGAGTGCCTTTGTCGATAGCGACCAGGTGGAGCTCGTAGCTGTCTGTCGCTTCTGCGTCTAGTACCTGTGTCGTTCTTATAACGGCGAACTCGCCGTCGACCGAGACAGCGAATGGGGCTGACGGCGGCTGCAGAGAGTAGCTGGCGATGTCGCCGTTGTCTCCGGCGTCCACATCCATGGCCTTGCTCCGCATCACTTCAGTGCCGACTGCACTGTTCTCCTCCACAGACTCTGAGAACTGTTCCGACGGGAACGAGGGAGCGTTGTCGTTGACGTCACCGACCGTGACGGTCACGTCGATTGTAGCAGTCTTAGGGCCAGTCGGTGGTGCTCCGTTGTCGACGGCCAAAACGTGGAAGGTGTAGTTGGTTGTCGTCTCCCGGTCTAACGTCGCTTTCGTAGACACATTTCCAGTCGTCGCATCAACGGCAAATGGCACTAGCGTCCCTTCTGCAATTGTGTAGTGGACGAAACTGCCATTGTCCTGGTCAACAGCTTTCACCCGTCCCAGGCTTACTCCCGCGGAAACAGACTCTAGCACATCATACATGCACAGAGATTGGTCAAACTCGGGTGTGAACCTGTTGCTCGCCACCACACTAACCACAAGCGTCAGTTCCGTCGTTTGTGAAGTCGGCAACCCTTTGTCCGAGGCTCTTAGCAACAGCGCGTACCGCCCAGCATGTCCTGCGAGTGATGCTGCTGTGGACAAACGTCCGGTGGTCGTGTTATAAGCGAACAGCGACGTGAGATTAACTAGGTGGACATCAACAACGCCGTTGTCTCCAGCGTCTTTGTCTGACGCCGTGATTGTGGCCAACTCGTAGCCGACTGTCGCCGTTTCATCGACGTTCACGTCTGACGGGATTGGATCAAACACCGGGGCATTGTCGTTGACGTCTAACACAGATATCAACACGGCGGCGCCTGACACACGTACTGGCGTGCCGTCGTCGGATGCAATCACGCTGAATGTATAGGAACCAGCTACTTCACGGTCCAACTGACCGATCACTTGCACTGCACCTGTCGTGGCGTTTATCTCAAACGGCAAGGCAAGCTCAGTGTTGGTGTTCTCTATCGAGTACGCTACAACTTGGCCGGGGTCTATATCAGTGGCGTTTGACTGCAGAACGATCATTCCAGCCGTCACGTCTTCCGACACGTTTACCCGGAACTCGGTTTTTTCGAAACGCGGACTGTGTCTGTTCGATCTGGTGACCGTGACGTCGTATGTGAAAGACACTCCAGCAGTGTCGATGTAGTCGATCAACTGCAGATACGGGTCGTCTTCGAGACGGTCGATCCACAGATTGTATTCGACGTTGATCGACCGGCCAGTGTCCGATCTAACGGCGGAAACTGGAGTGACGTCTTCGTCTCCGGTGTAGGGGTACCGGAAGTAGACCCATCCTGAATGATCGGGACTGACGTGGACCTGACGTGTAATACAATATGTAGTGTTTCCAAGTACCGCATCAATATATCGCTTTTTTATTATACATATGGGCGTACGAAAGATACAACAATCGAATATGTTCTTGGTTTTGACTTGGTTTTGATATTTATATATCATATTGCGTTGCATTTTAAAATGACAAATCGTTTCTATGTCAGTGTATGTGTATATATATATATATATGTGTGTGTGTGTGTGTGTGTGTGTGTGTGTGTGTGTGTGTGTGGTGTGTGTTGTGTGACCGTTTACCTGCATGTGAGTTACACTGACGTAACCGATGCTTGTGATGTTACACGAGGTGACGTTGAGCGGATGTCGACCGTCCGTGCTGTCGTAGATGCGGTCTGGTAGTAGGTCCAGTTTGTTCTCGCTGAAGACGAGGAAGTCGATGAGTCCGTCGTCCTCGGGAACGTCGACTCGTACAACGTGCAGGAGCTCGTGCAAGAGCACCGACTCCATCACCGAAAGCTGTGGGTCGCCTACAAACACCACGCACAACATTTCACTTCGTTTCTAATTTGTCAAGGCGTAGAACGTAACATTTCTACATTTGCGACGAATAAATACTTTATTTATTGATGTTAGCATGATTGTAAACATTCTTGTAGTTATATCGTTTCCTTGTGATATAATACCAGAATGATAAAAACATTACCTTGTTCAGGGTATACGTGTAATTTTATGTTCAACTATTGTAAAAAGTATAACAAATATTGGGCCTGTCTTTATATGATTTGCGGCATAGTTTAGAATACCATAACGATTGTGCAATAAGTGATAAAAGCATGAAACTTGGTGTATATGTGGACTAATATGTATGGAACTTTTTAAGATATTGGGCCATTTGAAATTATACCCGTATAGGCCGCCATTTTGAAATTCCAAATGGCTGACATATAATGCAGTTTAAATACCATAACGATTGTGTAATAGGTGATAACAACTTAACACTTGGTGAATATGTAGATTAATATATAGACGAATGTACTCATCCAGTCATTTGATGAGGATGGAAAGCAGCTTGTGATCACAGATGGAGAACAGGTACTCTCATCGCCTCCATTGCATGAAATCAACTCGCACACATGAAGAGGCAGACACCCGTATGTTTTTGCATGTGGCACATGCAGCACAACATGGTTATCATCAAATTATCATATGCATTATCGACACTGATGGTGTGGCAATGTCCGTAATGATTGCGCAGACTCTAGCAGCTAACGACGAATTATGGTTGGCATCCGGAACAAGGAGAAATTTCCGTTATTTACCGGCCCATCAGTTATCTGTCATCCTCGGACCAGATAAATCGCGCGCTCTTCCAATGTTCCACGCAATAACAGGGTGTGACATTGTATCATCCTTTGCTGGACATAGAAAGATTACAGCATGGGCAACCTCGCTACCTGAGCTTACAGATGCAATGTTTAGTTTGGCCTGTGCACCAAGTGACATCCCAATGGAAAGTATGCGTGTCATCGAGAGGTTTATGATACTGCTCTATGACCGAACAAGCACTTCCACTGGTGTGAACAAAGCCAGAAAGACGATGTTCGCGAAATCAATTTGGTGCAAAGAATTCCACCAACGCAAGCTGCACTGGAGCAACATGTGAAGAGGGCTGTCTATCAAGGTGGTCATATTTGGGGAAAGGCAATGCTACCAACTCCTGTGCTCTCCTCCCCAACTAGTTGGGACTGAACCAAGACGGACAGTGGTCTATATGAGCCGTACTGAACAAACCTGCCCGAAGCGTCTCAAATCTGCTATGATCTGGTTTCGTGCGGCTGCAAGAAAGGGTGTCGTAAGCGCTGCAAGTGTCACAAAGCTAATCTTCGATACACAGCTCTGCATTTGCGAAGGAGAATGTTCCAGCCAGTATCAACGTAAGAGTATTGGTGTTCATACAGTCAACAAATAAAACGTATAATACGATCTTACTGTTTAAGCTGTTTTTCAGAATTAAATATAATTAATAATGACATAGTGACAAAATAGCACACGCTTTGTTTTATATGTCTTTCGGTGTAGTGGCCAATAACAGTCAATACTTGTTTGGTGTTCAGAGTGTTCAGAGTGTTCAGAGGTCATACAAAAATTAAAATTAAATAAAACATAAAACGTTGTTTTAATTAATAAAAACGTGTAAATAAGTTAAGAATTCATAACAATTTATGAACCCTGTCTATATTTCATGTTCTCGTAGATAGGCTCTACCTGCAATTTCAAGAAAAAATGGGCTCTGTAATTCAAGTGAACGCGCATGCATGCGCACAGGGGAATAATTTTTAGTGGCCCAACATCTGAAAATGACCGTCTATATATTGGCTGAGTTTGGTGCTTTTATCACAAAACGCACAATTGGATTGCTATGCCGCCCCACTACTGGAAAATAGATTGACAAATAAAGAATTGCGTGGGGACATAGGCAAACTGTCAGTGTTGCTTGTGGCAAAGGGTGCGCAATGTAGATGCAGTCATCATAAAGACTATAGAACGTGGTAATCAGCGGTTTTGTTAATATATATATATACATACACAGACACAGACACAGACACACACACACACACACACACACACACACACACACACACACACACACACACACACACACACACACACACACACACACACACACACACACACACACACACACACACACACACACACACACACACACACACACACACACACACACACACACACACACACACACACACAGACACACACACACACAGACACAGACACACACACACACACACACACACACACACACACACACACACACACACACACACACACACACACACACACACACACACACACACACACACACACACACACACACACACACACACACACACACACACACACACACACACATATATATATATAACGACAAATTATATCGAATATCGGATAATGCAGTTACCTAGTGGGTTGACATTTTCGAAGGTCGCCGTGTAGTTGCTGAAAGTTCCTTTGAGTGTCGACGTCATCAGCCACCTCGAGACCCTTGTGGAATGTGGTTGAATGTCACCAAACGTGACAGTCAACGACGGTAACACGGGCTGGTCGTCGAGCTGCGCTCCAATGATCTTGAAAGTGATCAGCAAACCTTTCTCGTTCTCGATGATCTCTAGTTGGCCGGAAATAATTCTTGTGTTCCTTGCTGCTCCAAAGCCGTCGTTGGTAATGAGTAACCCCAGCGTGTATGGTATGGTCGGCTCGATAACGTCTGTTTCACAACCAACATTGTCATGTTTGACGACAGATATAACATTAAACGTCGTGTATATGTCAAGTAACAGTGTAGTGTCTTCGTATAGTGAAATTGTGGTGCGTTACTTAATTTTTTTTACCAAAAAGGAGTAATCTTCACTTTGTCTCTCATTTGAATGCACAAACCATGGAAATTTAGGGATTAATTACAATTCGACTTCCTCCCCAAATAGTAATCACAAATCGAATACATAAAATAACACAGAAATACTCAAATTGTAAGGCAATGCTTGTGGTTATGCTATAGCATATTCAGTGTTTCCGTTAGTAAAGTATGTCGACACCATCGTGTTATACAATGAAATTACAACTTGGAGGGCAAAGACCGTTGCATATAGTAAACAAACGTCGTCAGACTCAATCCAGAACGCTCTGGAAAATCACGCTGAACGATCTTTCAAGCGCACATACCTGACCTAATTACGATACCTCATTGATATTTACACATGTTGATTTTCCACCACTAACATCAACAACAACAACGCGATAACAACACCAACTATAACCACATCAACGACAACAATAATAAATGTATGTTTGCGCGCGTGTGAGTGTGCGCGTGCGTGCATGCGTGCGAGGGTTGGTGTCCTATTACACTAGAATTTATTACGAAACATAACATTGCTAAATCAACAAAATATGGCGTGTTTTTGTCGTTGGTTTTAGCGAATTGTGTCCAGAAGCCAATAACCTGTGTCGGTAACGTTTTCGTTGAAAATACAACTGTACCTTTGGTCATCGGGTCGTCACTGCGCACGTTCCTCTCGAGGAAGTAGTTGAGGTACAAACGTGGGTCTGGAGTGACGGTGATTGTCTCCGGGAAGAGCGGCACCGTGATGTTCTGGCCGCCGACCGTGTAATAGAGCGTGCCTCCGATGTCGTACTGGACATCGTGCGTGGGAGCAGCCTCCGAGTACGGGATGATGAGCCACGTCGCTGTGCCCGCATCTCCTGTCTCCAACACCCCGTTTTTGTCGACACTTCCCATGCCCGTTACTTCCGGTTCGCCTGGAGGTACACTCCGTTTAAATAGTTGGCGTAATATAGAACATTCATCTTTATAATTAGTCAACATTTTACAAATTAAAACGTTATTTTAAAGGAACGAGAAGGAACAGTAACGTGTCATTTGTCTTGCAACAAGTAATGTCATTGCTATTAAACGTATGCCTGTTATTATTATAACGTATTTAAGCCGATTTGTATTATGTTGGCTCTGGTACCACAGACGTGTCTCTTACCCATGGAAAACTTGTACTCAGCACTCTCCTCAGTCACGTGGTCCCGAATAAACACCACAACCTTGATTCCAGCCAACCTGTCCGACTCCCCGTTGTCCAGTTCCAGTGTCGCTTCGAAGGCGTCTCGAGTGATGGCGAGTCGTTGCCCGATTCGGATACGCACCATTGCACAGACCCCGGTGTCATCATCCTATCGTAAAACCAAGTATACAAATCCATTATTTGTATCCAGATGTTCTGTATCAACTGGACACACTTCTGCACCTGCTCAAGGACGTACGCACACGAACAAGAACGAACTTACGAAACGTCCACACACCCTGACACACACTCGCGCACGCACATACAAACAAACAAACAAGACACCCACTCACACACGCGAGCGCACGCACATACAAACAAACACATTCGCACATGCGTATGCGCATGTGTGAATGCGCTTGTATACATATATATATATATGTATATATATATATATATATATACATATATATATATATATATATATATATATATATATATATATATATATATATATATATATATATATATATATATACATATATATATATATATATTATATTATATTATATATATATGTATGTATGTATACAAACGCGGGTGCGCACGTATGTACGCACTTAAACAATGTTTAAGAGTTTTTGCACATGTATCCGGCTAAACATAGTATATATATTGTAAGATAAAATGCTGTCATGCCTTTCCTGCGTTCTTGTAAGCGTTCGCCCCGTCTTCATACCAGTCTCTGAGGGTATTGAATCCGTCCTGGAGAACAAACGAACAAACCACAGTAATAATACCGATGACACTAATTGATCAACAAAATTATGTTTTTATTAGACTTATCACGTTTCATGTTTAAAAGTCAAAGTTTTAATATAGCACTCCTTACCGTTAAAGTACACACAGTATAGTTATTTTAAATAATAGTTGGATTACGTAATGTGAATAAGATATATATATATAGACATCCATATAGATGATGCATATTATTTCAAATCCGAATCACTTTCAAAGATCATATATCACAACGATGACAAATAATAAAAAAGTAAGTCTTTGTTCGATTTTAATCATTAGTGAATAAACAGTTTGAACGTTGATTTTATAATGATATATTACTGGCATTTATTTTCTTTAATATAAGTAACACACTGTTCAAACGGGTAGACCTTTAGCATTAGTGTTGTTAATGTTTCCCATCCTTCTATGCTGCTAACGCTGAAACTATTTGTTTTAGCTCAAACCTGTTTCGCTTCGCCCAAATCGGTCTCGATATGTTTTGCCAACGTGTTGAATTCTGTGTAGTCAACCATGTTGTGCCCGTGCAGCGTGCCGTGATCCCAGTTGTAATAGGTGTTGTTGAAACGCATAAGTAACTTGTCCGCCATTGCCCTCGTCACGTTGACGGGAAGCGGAAACCTGTGTATCTCGTCATACTCGGCCTGGGTGATAAGTTTTCCACTGTCACTGTTATCGGCCATACTCGGTTGCACGATATTCTCCCACCATTCACGACCATCGATCTGAAACCTACAACAGCACTTTCGCTCTATACAATAAGTCAATGGGTATATTGTGATGGGGATATTAAAAGAAGCCATGATACATGCTTTTGTAAATCAACTAAGCATCTTTTTTAAAATGTAATATAAGTTAAAAAAGTACATGTTTGTAATGGGACTGCACTTTTACTTATTTATTTACTTGTTCCTTTCCGAGACCAGGGCCGAAATGACACTTCACACAAAAACATTCTGTTGGTTGCTGCTTTCCGCATTTCTTACCAGGAGGTTTTTTACTAGATTTAATTTCTTTAATTAAATAATTTCGATCTGTACTATCCGACATGGATCTGCATGGTTTTCGTATTTTCCTTACGGGTTAAATTCTAAATACTGTAACCTACTATGGATGTATCCTTCTGAAGGATGTGTTCATTTTCTGCTATGGCAAATTTTCTTGTTGCTGAGTTAGTTGGACTTGTCTGGCCGTTTAATTTTGGGAATAAACTGCACAAATGTTACAAGTCAGATACAGCGTATGTTACAAGTTTGATACAGCGTATGTTACAAGTCAGATACAGCGCATGTTACAAGTCAGATACAGCGTATGTTACAAGTCAGATACAGCGTATGTTACAAGTCAGATACAGCGTATGTTACAAGTCAGATACAGCGTATGTTACAAGTCAGATACAGCGTATGTTACAAGTCAGATACAGCTTATGTTACTCATGATAGCAAATAGAGGGTTTACTCCTACTCACCAGGCGTCGTCGTCGAACACAATCTGTGCCAGAAAGCCGTAGTTGGAGGCAGCAATGACTCGTTTGGTTAGCTCCGGGGCGAGGTCGTCCTTCGTCAGCAAACCGCGACGACGTCGAGAGGGTGAACCACCACCTTGTGAACTCTCTTTGCATAGGTACAGAGACCTCAGGCACCTTAATGAATTATAAAATAGGGTATCGTTACATACAAATTAAGAAGTTAGTGTGCACAACTTATCAGGCGAACAGTACCCGTATACATACACAGAATACAGGTTAACGAACATGCCATCAGTGGGCTAATAAAGATATATATATATATATATATATATATATATATATATATATATATATATAAAGAGAGAGAGAGAAAGAGCGATATATATATATATACACATTTTATTTCGATCGATCATGAATATAATTATACAGTTTATACATGGTAATGAATACAGGGTGATGGATCTATGGAGACCTACACTAAGAACTAAGAGATCGCTGGCATGCAGGCCACCATGACTAATATGTTTTTTTATAGTATATAATAGTAATAGTTAAATCAAACAAAACAATTAAGTAAATAAAAGTTATTAAAGTACAAGAAAATTAGTCAACATGTAATTAAAAATAGCAATGCCAGTGAGTTATCCTGCTATATGTAATTCCCACTAACTTGGTCACTAGCAATTAATATTAACAGAACAAAACTAACTTATATTACCCTTCACTATTGACTCTCATATACCACATACTAAATGTAACAAATAACGATATATTTATAGCATAGAATGTTTACTGCAAAATGGCTACTACAAAATTCGTATGTTTGGCTTGCATATGTAACAATTCTGCATATTACAGAGTGACACATATTTGCTAATAATTATTATATATTTTTGCATAGTTTATGAAGCCTTAGTATGTGTGACTGTTTAATAATGTTCTAACTGCTTTCTTTTGCAACTTATTTAAGTGTTGGCCTACATTGGAACCCCAAGCTATTATTCCATAATTTGGATATGATAAAAATAGTGAATTGTACATTATTTACAAGACCTCCATATAATTCAAAATAACCTTAATAATTTGTTGCTATATAATTAATGTGAGAAGACCATGTTAGATGGAAACACCAACAAATGTAAAGTAAATTTTTCAGTTTTCTTTGTTTAGTGTGGACAATCTTCATTTTCGTTTTAGTTGAATTAATTGATAGCTTGTTCAATGCTAGCCAGTCCGTTATCTTGGTTAATTCTGCATGTACTTGATGTGATGTTGAATTAGTTGTATTGTTACTTCTGAAGTTGTTCAGCGTGCTGAGCAATTTGACATTATCAGTATTGATCCTTGAGGGATTCTTGTTATTGTTGTTTCTGTGGTTGATTGGATGTTGTTAACTTCAACATATTGCTATCTGTCGTGTATGTAGCTTTTAATCCAATCTAGCTCGAAATTGTTATGCCACAATGTTCAAGCTTGCTGATAAGAAATGCATAAAATCTATAAATATTGCTATAGGTCATATTTTTTTCCTAAACCACACACTTCATATGAAACATCTATGCTTTCCAACTGAGATTATTGGCGTAATGTCTTACAATACATCGAACACATAATGTTTCGGGTACCTTCCAATCAGACTACGGCATTGTCATATTAGACGGGAATTCTCATCCAAAACGCAGACCAGAGCAACAGATGGCGCAACTCGTTCGATTTTGCTTCCTTATTCAAATGCTTTCTCACTTACCCCAATAGTGGGTAGAATAACAAGCCGCAGGTTAGCGCCACGTTTCCGACGTTAGACAGGTTCAGAGAGGCTATATCACGGATACAAAACATGGCGCTTGCAATACCGGAAACGCAACCCAGTAACGCATCGATGCAGTCCTGTCCCTGTTTACACGTCAGTTGCGTCGTCACCGGTATCGTGTCGCGGTACGAACCTGCAGACAAATCATTGACGACGTCATTATGTTGTTACATGCCCATCTATATACGCTAACTTTGATGAATTCTAAGTACATCTCCTCCCAGGCGCCGAGGTTCACTCGCCTCTTTCTACGGTCATTCGCTTCCTTAAACTATTGGCCTCAGATCTACCAATTGGCGATGTGTTTGAAATAGACACAAAGGTTTAGTTTTTACTGTTTTAGTTGTCAGCCATTCTACAGGAGGCACCACTGGGGTTAATTAACATTACCATCTGCTGCATGCAATGACGTAATTGGCGACAGCAGAAATTACATGGTCATGGAAATGAGTTTAAGTTCGAAATACTGTAATGGTGACATTAGCTGGCCATGTGTCTTGCTCTTTTTGTCTGTCTGCATGCCTACCTGCCTGCCCGTCCGCCGGCCCGCCGGCCCGCCCGCCCGCCCGCCCGCCCGCCCGCCCGCCCGCCCGCCCGCCCGCCCGCCCGCCCGCCCGCCCGCCCGCCCGCCCGCCCGCCCGCCCGCCCGCCCGCCCGCCCGCCCGCCCGCCCGCCCGCCCGCCCGCCCGCCCGCCCGCCCGCCCGCCCTCCCTCCTTCCGTCCAACCGTCTGTCTACGCACCTGAGCCACCGCCACCGACGCTTCTTCCGCCGTCGCCCCATCCCCCATCGCCGCCGCCGCCGCCGTCGACAGCCTCGCCGTGCCGCTGCCGCCCCCAGTGCAGGCGGACTTCATTGCATTTCTAATATGTACTTGCATTTCGATGAAGCGGTCGATGTTACACATATAGGTGAAGCCGCTGAACAATGAAATTGCAAGGCATCCGATCCTGGGTGCAAGACAACAAAACAAATACAGAACCTTACTACACCCCGGCACGGTGGGGAAGACTGTATATCGAAAGACTTCTGTCACATGTGCATGACGATGCGCGTTTTAAATAAGGAAATCTGACCACGTTTCGACAAAAATACTGCTGCATCACAGGAATGGGTGATCAAAAAAGGTGTTATATTTATCCTGGGTGCTACAGATAGCGCTGGCATTGTAAATGTAATTACGTATTATAAATATTAATGTTTATTTACTTCCTTAGCACCACATTTATACTATTATATTATATGGTGCAGTACAGTACAACAAGGGCATAATGGAAAGAAAACAGTGTAAACATCCGACATAGTATACGCAGTTAGATAAAAAGGTGAAACTATTTAAGTGAATAAAATTAATATGTTAACTAAACACATACTACATAGTTGAAATACTTATAAACATTTTAAAACTATTTAAATTAGTAAAATTATAAGTTATGTGTATGCTGTACTAAAATAGTGAGTCTTCAGTTTGCTCTTAAAAATACTGACTTGTTCTATCTTTGAGTAGGGAGTTCTATAACTACTGGCAGCAACTATTTTTGTTATTGCTAGATGCATTACGAGTCGGTTTGGATGCCTGCGCCGAGATGTACATAACATTGCTACTACATTCAGGTATGTATGCTATCTCCAAATAAACTAACGCTCGCTTGGTCAGGTAAATGTAGATGTGTTCAGGTTCACCTTATGGAAGTCCAGGGAATCTAACCCAATTTGGAACTTGGAACTAATTGCCAAATAGTTTTACCACATTGGTTTTCTAAGAGGTCTCCAGTACAAAGTAGTAAATGTCCTACGAAATCCCTATACGGAAAATGTGTATAATTAAAAAAAATCCAAGGTGGCCGCAACAATTCAATATATAGTCACATCTTTGCTGTCATATGATATATTTAAGTAATTTTTAATTCCAGAATTATATTTTGGAATGATGAATTTGAAATACATTGAAATATAATAGGGTGAACAGATTATTTGCATAAATCCAATATGACCGCGACACACACACAAACAGACAGATCTGGAAATGACATGCTGAGGCCTTCGCCCTACCACGGGATACTACGGCTGCATAATGATGCTGTTGATTATGAATTATTATGCGCGTCCGATGTCTTATTTAGATTGATTACATGTCTGTTTATATATATATATATATTCCATTCGAATTTAACAGCTTCGCCACGTTAAACGCCATTCTTCGCGTCTTCTTAATCGTTATCTGGGTCGGCAGTGACGCGGTGGAACTACACGGCGCGCATGCGTGTGTTTACAGATTATGTAAATGACCCATCACTGAACCAATGAAAACAACTGCCTGGGTCACGCAGTTGCCGTTGCTGCCACGTGATCCAAATTGTTTACGCAGCTGGCCTAAACAGGGAACTTCTTCTAAGCTCTCTGGAGGTCACAGAATGTAATTATTAACATATTTATGCCCATACATGGGAAGATGACGCGTCAAGCTTCGTGGTGTTATCCCATATGTTAGGAGCGTCCCAAAATTAGCAGTTGCGAACGCGCGCAATTACTGGCATTTTTGGCGTTATTTTAAGGGAATCTAGTGGAAAACTTCGCACAGCTATACAAAAATCGCTTTAAGATACACAAAACAGAGTCAATTAGAGGATAGCTAGAGTAGCAATCGATAAAACGAATACCAAAGAATAATTTTCAGGGGAAATCTCAAAATCGGTCGATTCGCGATTTGTTCACACAAACGGCATTTACGGAAAATCAGATTTGCCGACATCCGACTCATTTTGTTAAGATGAGTCACACACACACACACACACACACACACACACACACACACACACACACACACACACACACACACACACACACACACACACACACACACACACACACACACACACACACACACACACACACACACACACACACACACACACACACACACACACACACACACACACACACACACACACACACACACACACACACACACACACACACACACACACACACACACACACACACACACACACACACACACACACACACACACACACACACACACACACACACACACACACACACAAGGACATCAGCGACTGGTTGGAAGACGACATCGTGAGAGCAGGGAGACGGACGGCAGACAGAGCAGCGTATCGTGGAATCATCTGGGCACCTACGTCTCGCAGAGATATGCTGAACCGAAGAAGCAGAATAATTCATCAGCATCATTATGCAGCCGTAGTCTTCCGTGGTTGGGCTAAGGCCTCAGCATGTCGTTTCCAGAGCTGCCCGTCTTACACTATCCTTTGCCAGATGGTGCCTTTCCAGTACTTGTCTAGTTCGTTTCTTAGTCTCGCCAGTCTTCCTCGAGATCGTTTCCCTTCGTAAAGTCCCCAGGTAGTTATACGCGATCTCCATCGGTTATCTCGTAGCCTACTGATGTGCCCTGCCAAAGTCCACGTCTGTTTTCTGATTTCTTCTATCACGTCTATTACCTTTGATTTGTGCGGCTGCTAGCTTGTTCTTTGCCTGGTTGGTGAGTGTCCATGTTCCCGCGCCGTATGTCATTGCTGGGAGTACGCATGAGTTGTAGACTTGTGTTTCTTTTCAAGCAGGTTCCAAAGTTACAATTGAAGATGTCGCGGTGTTTGGCAATTGCTGTCCAGCGGGCCGTGATACTTTTTTGAATCTCCTTGTCTTGGTTTTTGTCTCTGATGCTGTATCGCTGTCCCATGTAGACGTAGCTTTCAACCGTTCTCTGTCTGCGTGGTGTTGATATATATATATATGTGTGTGTGTGTGTGTGTGTGTGTGTGTGTGTGTGTGTGTGTGTGTGTGTGTGTGTGTGTGTGTGGCGGCCTAGGAAAACCAGTCACATTGACAAAAAAATTATATGTATTTTTAGTCAAGAAATGGAAAGCAAGTTTACTGTATTCAAATATTCCCACCAGAACCAAAGTTACAAGAATTTAAAGAGGGCCCTTATAAAAAAAATTGTTCAGGAGAAAAATCTGTTTTAAAGTCGAGAGTCATTATTCACATGAAAACAAAACTTCATGATGGTATAACAAAATATCTGCTGCTATTACCATATACAATCAAATGAAGCAAATGTAGCTGTGTTTGTTATCTTAAGCTTACATAAATAATTATTAAATTCTGATGGCTACTTTTAAAGTTACAAGACTTTAAAGAGGGCACCCATCAAACATTATTGCAGGAAAAAAGTACTCGTAGTGTCTGGAATTATCATAATTCATGTCTAAATAAAATTTTGCCACAGTATTAATATTATATCAAAATATCCAGTGCTATCACCATGTCCAATGTAGTGACGAAAATGTAACTATGTATCTCAGCTTTGGAACACTAAAACTATTATCAAATTCTGATGGTTACTTTTAACGTTATAATAATTTAAAGAGAGCACCCGTCAAAAAAGTTGTAGTTTGTTAGCAAAAACGTATATTACTAATCAACACGCAAGAGGTAGCAAACTCTTCCATGAATATGTGGTTAGCTCTAAAAAGAACTGTTGTTGTTTGGGTCTGAAGAGCGGCGTTTGTGTTCTCATCTTGCGCCTCGGGTCGTCATAAACAGTTTAACTGTCACCATTGACAGATCCGTTCACTTCCTCTGCCAGCTCCGGGTCAAAATCGTCCTCGCTCGAATCCGACAAGTCCGAATCATTGTCATCATTGCCGATCGGGTGTGTCACAAAGTAGTCATTCACAAGTTCGTTGAGGATGTCCCCAATTGCGATATACTGCATGTTCACCAATGCCAATGCGTTGAAACACCGAGCAAGATCGTTCGACTTCGCCGTCTTCGGTCCATCCATGCCATGGTTATGGGCGTAGCCATCTTTGATTTTTTGAAGATCGTAAACACGAAACGAAATTCGACCCGTAGTCTGTATTTCCAACGAAATCCGGTTCGATAACACGTTAAACTGTTAAGAAATATGCACAGATATAAACTACAGCAACATCAAACTAAACTAATAATTAATCGAACTACACAAACAACTCCAATCCAACTTCCAAGTAAAATTCCGTTAACTTTCACTGCGCACTAAATTTTCTTCCAACGTATTCATGCGTACTGCTGCTAAGGAAAATCAACCCGATGACGCAAAATCAACTTTATGACGCGTTTGCGGGCAATTACGCCTGGCGACTTCCGACTGGTTTTCCTAGGCCGTCACACATATATATATATATATACACACATGTATATATATATATATACTAATATATACATGTATATATATATATATATATATATATATATATATATATATATATACATGTATATATTATATATATATGACCTTGTTTTTTAACTTTCATTAGCTAGCTCCTGCAGTTTTTTTTAAAAATTCTTGCGGTGTAGCAGCGCATATGAGTATGTCGTCAGCGAAGCGTTGGTGACTGAGATATTCTCAGTCAGTCGTCAAGCATCTGGTTTCCCAGGTCAGTCTTCGGAATTTGCTTTCGAGTGTTGCCGTAAACAAAGAAACTTGGGCGATATGGTGTCACCCTGTCGTACTCCTCTCCGGATGTTGATCTTGTTGCTTTCATTGTGTAGGTGGACTGTCATCGGACTGTTGGTGTAGAGGTCTGTCAGGAGCTCGATATGTACGTCTTCTATCCCCAGTTCTTGAAGCGAGGTCAGTATTGCTTGAGTTTGCATATTATACTCTCGGGACTTTTCCTTCAGTTGGTTTATAGCGTGGATGTGGTCTGTGGTTGAGTATCTGCTTCTAAATCATGTTTGCTCTCGTGGTTGGTTTCCGTTGAGTGTCGTTTCTAATCGTTAGTATTTTGTGTGTAATCTGTAGATGTTTGATAACAGACATATCGGTCTGTAGTTCCTTAAATCTTTCTTGTTTCCCTTCTTGGAGATTATCACCATCTTTGCGTTCTTCTTCTTTCTGGTAAGCGCAATTATAGGATATATCGTGTTTTGCTTAGTTATCAGATTGCAAAGATGTAGGTTCTGTATTCTACTCACGGATTGCTGCGTTTTGAGATGGTCCCGTGCTCGGCAATGTAACTTCGTTTCTTAGGTTCATCAATGACGACACGGACAGGAACTACCATCGTAGCGTTAGCTTCAATACTTCCAAGTTCGTCGCCGTCCTATGAGTGAACAACATGTGAACAGCGGCTTTATTATATTCATCAATGACGACACAAACAGGAACTAAGATCGTAGTATTAGTTTCAATACAATCAAATTCGTTGTCGTCGTGAATAACACGTACAAATCAGCTTTTGGATACTCGTCAATGACGACACGAACAGGAACTAACATCGTAGTAATAGCTTCAATGCTTCCAAGTTCGTCACCATCCTGTGTGTGAGCATCATGTGAACAAAATGTGCAGGATACTCAATATATACGACTAGGACTCCTAGAACGGTTGTCCTTCAAGGTACTCGCATAAACAAATCTGACAACAGATACTCTCTGGAAGTCTATACAGTATTTTTAGACTAATGTAATGACTGAATACCAAATATCAAATTATATAGAGTCAATTGTGGTTTATGACTTATTTAGCTCAGCATAATGTAAGTGTGGTCTAATCGTGCGTTAAAGGTTGAAATGAAATACGTTCGCTGCGAAAGGACATGCAATAATTATTTTCAAATACACATGGATGTCATTTAGTCAAATAACGAATGAAAAGTACAAGAACAATTCGGCATATTAATGCAGAATCAGGATATCCGGTGAGCACACAAGAGTTTGATGACGATGTATTACATCGTACCATTTCGAAGCTCATGAAAGGATGACTGTTGCTCGCTGGCAGTCTAAAGTATACGTCATCAGCGCGGATCAGACCGTGGTTTGTGAGTTCAAAGTTGATGACAGGCATCAGTCCTCTCTGAAGAACCTCCATGTCGAGTTCTCGCGGCGTAATCGTCACGACGGGCATGGGAACGTATGTCTCAAATGTCGCTTCTAGCGTGATCTTGTACACATCCTCGAACGTCACGCGTTTCACGACCCAACTAAAATGTACCAACAAACGTGTGACGTGCGTCAACGTGTCCGGATTCTCTGGGCAATTATGTATGAATAAGTACAATGTGTCATTGCATGTGATTGCACTGCAACAACACGTGTGTGAGGGCTTTAGTTCAGTGGTTGGACGTGTAAGTCCGAACTCAGAAGACTACACTAACTCGTATAGAAGAAACGTTGTCACAAATATAGACTCGTGAATATTCCATTTCACGTAGATTCCTTCAGGCTACCAAACACTGACGAAGTGAAACACCCAGTGTCATGTGTATGGCCAATGACAGTGTTACTTCATGTAATTGTTTGGCAATAATCTAATAAGACTGTACGTGACTCGCACCAGCGTCAACGCAATGCCACGACTGACCTGTATGTAACGGCCGTTCTCTGCAGGAAGACTCGCACGTCGTTGTCGGAGGGCGTGGCTAGGATCACCCGAGTGTCCCCAGTGTGTTTGGTAGCGCTCGTGTACAGACTGTAATAGTCCTCTCTGATGTCAGAGAACACCGCAATGCCTGTTGTGGACATCACCACCACAACATCAATACAAAGTATATATTGCAATCACATGCTCAAGCATTTTCTCAATATAGTAAATATTACTATCACGACTGTCAACTGCCAAGGCATCCTGTCAGGTGACGAACACTGTAGCTTGTTTTAAAATAATTATACAAAGTTAAATCCGTTCATGCCGCAATTTATACGTAATATACATGTCGCTAACTGCAATGTTCTGTAAATTCAGGTAGTAGGTACTTCTATTGAATGACCACAAGTTCAAATACATTCGACTGTACCTGATTCGTTGGTGTATTGGGTGAGCGAGACACTGCGTAGACGACTTCTCAGTGTCACCTTGGCCCCGGCCAGCAGAGGCCGAGCAGCGGCGAAGTAGGTGAACTCGTCCTCCACTCGCACCGTCAGCTCGAGTTTGTCGGACGACACGAGAATGAAACTGGACAACATACACCATGCACACTGTAGCAAATGTCACGTTGTCCCCTTGCCATGTAAGGTGTTTTCTACTTTCCCTAGTATATTTGCAAAGGCGAAATGTGTGTGTGCCTGTATATGTGTGTGTGAATGTGGGTATGTATATGCGTGTGCGTGTGTGTTTCTGTATGTGTGCGTGCGTGCGTGCGTGTGCGTGTACGTCTGCGTAAGCGTGTATGTGAGTGTGTTTTGTTTTCCTTTGTGTGTGTGCGTGCTTGCGTGTGTATGTGGGTGCGCGCGTGTCTGAGTGTGTGTGTGTGTGTTTTTGTGTTTACTGTGACCCAGCAGGCTCTCTGTCTATTAACATGGCGATATCATATCCCTGATTAAAAACGTAACTTTAATAATTATCTAGGAAAATCTGTCCCTCGGTTGACTAGGACCTATTTTTGATAATGATCATTTAATAGTGTTATACTACACCGGAAACATAAGCTCTATGTTACAGTATACTTGTTATTCAAAAACGTTCTACACATGTAACACAAATAACCTGTATGAAATGCTGGCGTCGATTTGCAGCGACCGAACCACGAGAGTGCCAGAGCGTCTTCCGAGTGGCTCCCGTTCTGACGTCGACGCAGCCAGCACTAAGACGGCGCTGTCGCCGGATACCAAAGTCAGCGTGCCGTCTCCTTCGCTGGCTTCCGCAGTGTTTCCGAAAGAGACAAGAGACAGCATCGGCTCATCCGGAAGTTCAACTCGGACGCCAGTTGCAGGACGCAGACCCACGTTCGTTACGTTCACCTGCAAGCACGGTCTGGTTTACTACGTGCATGTAGATAGTATAAGCTCTGTGCGTGTGTGTGTGTGTGTGTGTGCGTGGTGCTTGCGTGCGTGCATGCGTGTGCGTGCATGTGTGTATACGTGTGTGTGTGTGTGTGTGTGTGTGTGTGTGTGTGTGTGTGTGTGTGTGTGTGTGTGTGTGTGTGTGTGTGTGTGTGTGTGTGTGTGTCTGTGTCTGTGTCTGTGTGTGTGTGTGTATGTGTGTGTGTGTGTGTGTGTGTGTGTGTGTGTGTGTGTGAGAGAGAGTGTGTGTGTGTCTGTGTGCAAGCGACAGTGTGTGTTCAAATGCCTCAGCGTATATACATGCAAATGAAAATGTATAAAAGGTTTCAAATGTGTTGTAAATAATTCATATGCAAATGCAAGTGGTTGAATATATTCAAATGCATGTGCAAGTACGTGAAACGATTCAAATGCAAGGGTTTTTAATTATTTTAATACAAGAAAAAAATAGAAATATAATATTTCAGTAACATAACATAATGAGTATATTGTTTTGACAAATTAGTTGCATGTTCAGTTGACATCCGTATAGCATGAGCATGTGACTTGTTTCATTGAGACTACTCCAAGACATCATACAGTGTTTAAACACAGTACAGTTTCCTACCACAAATGTGTACTGCTTTCCTCGTGTCAAACTCGCACTGATGCTACTCGGAGTCATGGCAAAGTTTGGTTTCCTCAGCCTGAAGTTGCCGTGTATGTCAACATAGCGAGTCAGTCCCTCTGTGCACGTCACAGCGAATCGGAAGTATCCACGAACAGCCTGGTTTACTGATGAACAAACGTTGGTTTATATTATTTGACATGCACGCAGGCTTTACTATATCTAATGTCTCTACATAGTTTCCAGTTCCAACAAACAGCAATGTAAATGAATAAATATGACACAATTATCGTATGTGTGTAATGTGTTATGCAAGTAGAAGATAGGTAATAATGGGCAGTTTATATTTGAATCGGTAGGTTACTGGGAGGTGGTGTAACTGTTTAAATAACTCGTGAGAAACGTCACGTCTACAGAGCATGTGGAAGACAACTTTGCATATGTTGCCTTTTAACTAATGTCGTCTTCGCACAGAAACGTTGAACAAGCTTAACTTTAAACCAATGACGTACATTTATTAAACAAACCACGCGTAATTTTAAATTGTTCCAAGGTACCTAATTGTTGTACATGTTAAGTTAATCCTCATAGGTAAAAACTGGTTTAATTGTGCGTGGACACTGCGTAAGTTTCATTTTATAATGTCGTCCATCTGTGATTTGCATTACTCATGGCGATTCGCATTCGTATACAGTAAAAACATGATTTGTATCATTGATCAATATGTTGGCGGAAGTTGAAGTCGTTGTCAATAACACAGCATCCCTTTCGAGCGGCATGTGATGGGGTTGAAATACAATCGAACAATTTAAAAGATATATGGTTTGGAACCTACTTTCGTTGGCGTTTCGTGAAAATGGTAAAACTAATGAAGATGGTTATCTTGCATGGGTTTAGCATTAGCCTTTCAATTAGAAATACGCAACCTACCAACAGCAGTAACGTTAAATCGAATTTCGGTGCCTGGCATCACTGGTGTGTTGACTGGGCAGATTGTCAGGTGAATCGGACATGCCTGACTCGCTGCTTGTTCCGCCAGGATCACAACGAATGGCGCGTTCACTTGCTAAACCAACAGCACACAAAGATCGACAATCAATTGCAGTTCAATATACTCATACTGTTAATATTTCTAGAATAGCAGAGAGTAGCAGAAGCTACAGTAGCAGCAGCTGCTGCCTGCTGAAGCAATAACTGTAGCAGCAGAAGACAATATTAAGATATTCAATACAACGCAAGAACGACTACAGCGTAAAGAGAATTTTACAACGTACAACCCAACAATCGGAGTCTAACTCGCCTGAATCACAAGACCGGTCAACGGGTCTACGCCTGTATTCTGTATGGTTAACGACAGGTGATACGTGTCCAAGTAACCGGACAATGACTGGGGTGATGACCGGATACTGAGTCCATAAACCGTCCACGTCAACTGAGCCGCGAAACCTTCGTCTACCGGATGCCTCGCGTCCTGTACGGAGCAAAATCACATATATAAAGATACTGCTTGCGCGTCTTATGTGAGTTCAGTTGCGCCGTGCAGTGGTTGGCCACCGCTTTTACTAATTGTACAGGAATGTGGGTCTTGCAGTGATCTGCCGAATTTGAATTTAGTAAGCGCCGTATGTATAGCTGGTAGGGAGGACTAGCACGATACAACAAGCACAGAATACACCACAAAGAGCAACCCACCATGCTTAAAAGCATAATACGAAATCAATTCGCTTAATGTTCAAGAACACATGAAGGTAGTACGATGTGAAAACACTAAATTGCTCGGTTGTGTTTTAGCAGTCAAACGAGCTATTTGTAAGCATACGAATCAAAAATCAATGTAAATTTGATATAACATCTTAAAGTTACCTTCACTAATTAGATAACGAAAGTCATGACAAAGTGAACAGGCCAATATATTACCAATATAACAGTGTAGTTTAGGTAAGATACACTAGTAGCTTTTTGAAAATACCATGTATATCGTTGGCGAAACAATAATAATCCCCTACCACTTGGAAGAGACCAGTTTCACTAGAATAGGGGTAAAATCGTTTGAAGAAAATGTCACTTCCGTACAGTGTTGTCGTCTGTATTGTTCGAACTCCAACGGCAGATTTTATTCTAAAATAACAACAATAAAGAACAAAATGTTTATGTCAATAAATAAAAGTCCTAAATAAGTTCTCTGTGTACACAGTTTCTAGAAATGTGAATTTGGCTCACTGACTTTTCTAAGGTGCAAGACTTATTATGTATTTATTTCGGAAAACATATTTAATTACAGTAGTACACACACACACACACACACACACACACACACACACACACACACACACACACACACACACACACACACACACACACACACACACACACACACACACACACACACACACACACACACACACACACACACACACACACACACACACACACACACACACACACACACACATAATATATATATATATATATATATAGTATAAGTGTGTTTATATATAATATAAATACTATATATATACACTGTATATAATAATATATTATATGTATATTAGTTTCACAAATGATATACCCGCCAGACAACTCATATTCCTATTAATTAAAGTAAATTGTACACCATAAGGCACCAAACCATAGCGAACACTCGTGGCTACTAATCACATGCCATTATGACATGACATAGTTATACAACTTAGACAAATTATAATAATCATTATACTAATAATACTACAGATATCTTACTACACAGAACCAAATGAAAGTGAAACATCGGTAACGAGTTCTAACTGGTACACACACACAAAAACACACAGACAAACACACACACACACACACGCGCGCGCGCGCACACACACAGACACACACACACACGCACACACACACACACACACACACACATAAACGCACAAATGCACAAACGCGCAAACGCGCAAACACACACACACACGCACACACAAATACACAGTGCTCTCTTACGTTACGGTGACTGGGACGTCGGTGCCTATCAGAGAGCTGTTGCTGATGAGAAATATGACTTTGCCGCTGATCATCACAGACGAAGCTTGTAGGAACGGTCCTGAAGGTACGGGATCTAGGTCGATCCTATACGACGGACGTACAACGACGCTAAATGTCATCTGGTCAGAACCGATGCTGTTTGTGGCTTTAACCACCACTATGTACGGCGTAGCCCTTGCCACTGCCGTCCAGGAGATAGCAGCGTTGGAAACGTCGATGTCCATACCCGAAGGAGCTGACACGAGGCTCCATGTAACCGGAACTGTGCCCTGTTGGCAGCAATAAAATATGCGTATATAAATACTAAACAAAAGGTCCAACGGAACAACTCCACATATCTCAACAATATTTTATATTTCCCGTTGCGTCTCATTAACATAGCCGACAGTCGTACCTTTGACATGCGTCATCTCATAACACCCCTTCGATTGCATTGATAAGTAGCTCCGCCCTATGTCATAGGGATGGACATACCTCTGACGTCGTCATAGTGTTGTGGAACGTCTCCCCCTCAACCAAGGTTTGTTGAGACACTATCGTGATTTTGGGCGCCAGGCCAAGGATCTCGCAGTCGTTGCCGAGCCATGGCAAGGAGCAGAGACATCGGCCCATGGAGCAGACGCCTCGTCGCGGAGTCTTCAGACTGCCACAAGCGCTCTCCGGACACACCGCGTAGTAATTGAACGATGCCTGGCAAAGAAAACCCGCCTAGAGTCGGTATGTGTGTATATATATATATATATATATATATATATGTATATATATGTACACACACACACACACACACACACACACACACACACACACACACACACACACACACACACACACACACACACACACACACACACACACACACACACACACACACACACACACACACACACACACACACACACACACACACACACACACACACACACACACACACACACACACACACACACACACACACACACACACACACATATATATAGTGAAATTATTGTGTGTGTGTGTGTGTGTGTGTGTGTGCGTGCATGCGCGTGTGTATGCGTCCATGCGTGCGTTCGTGTGATGTGTGTGTGTTCCTTTAAATCAATATAATTCATACCTGATCGTTGCTATACGTGTCCTCCGGAGACGGCGTTATTTCCACATGGACACTACCTGTCGCGTGTGGAGGAGACGAACAGAGAACCTCCGTTGACGATACCCACGTTCCTGTCTCCACGTCGTCCCCAAACCTGATGGCGAATCATACGTGGCGAATAGTTTTAAGTTCTCAGTGCGCAACATTAAAGCAATTCTTTGAGAATTATAATATGTTTATAATATACACACTTATTCATTAATCCGTTGATACGACCAATTATTATTATTACTATTTTGTTCTGTTATTTTATTAGAATAATGTTTTTTAATCACGAATGGCCATGACAATATATCGTATATTAACTCTGCGTACAGCATTCATAATCGAGATAAAGCTATTGAATATTCGGTACTGTCCGTCATACTTCGGTTATCACAGCTGAGTTTTATGGGTCAAGAAAATTAAACAGTTGCTCTTTATGTCACGGATTCACGAAAGAGAGAAAATTAAAAGGTAAAATATGCGCAATAAACGGAGAATTAATATAGCGGCAGCCCATGTAAGATGGATTGATTTAAAAGTATGCTTCACTGAGCATGCGTGCATATTTACCCGAGCTGCATAATTAATCATAATTAATCATCCAAGTGGCAACAAGGTCAAAATGATTCGTTAAAATACAATTATTTATGGTCTGTTTTGTGCATATAAGACCCCACTGTGCATAAAATGCACGTACTTACGGGAGAATATTGCGTTTTGATACGGTACACATCGAATGTATTATTAGCTTAGAGAGAATTGTTTTAACTGTTATAATAAAACACATGCTGAAGCTCGCATGTGGTCAATACCATACATTGTTTTATTAGTTAATGGAATAGTATGTTAATATAGTAATAACATTCACTACTAAATGTGTCCCTACATAGCATACCTGCATTGGTATTCGCTGGAGTTTGGGAAGTTGTGCCCGAGTACATGGACGACAGTGCCGCCTACGTCTGGCCCCATGTCCGGAGCAACTTGTAGCACTTTGAGCAGAGGAAGACAGCTTGGTCCGTAGAACGTCTCGCTACACACGTCACAGAGTCGCCCAGACCAATTGACGTCGTCGCAGACACATTCACCTAGACACCAGACCATCACACAACGGAATCAACAACGGTTTCTATGTTTTATGTTCAACATTATGTCACTTTCATAGCAAGGAGGCCCCTAGACCCACACGGTGTCTGCTTCCTATATTCGTTTCGGAGCAATCACACACTCACATCATCACATTAGGGTATGCCACTTTGCAATGAACTATCCGGGGCGTTTTTGCCGTTTTTGTCAATGCCCCCTAGCTCTTTCGTTTGCCCCCCCAGTCAGACCACCCACCCCAGTATGCCCCATTCTTTCAAACCAGCCCTTTCTAGGGCTTACTTTTATTCGTTTTAGTGTGTTTGATTTAATTTGCACTGGGGTATAGTAAAAAACCATAAGTAGCAGAAGGGCTATATGACAACCAACGAATAATGAATGACGAATCAGCTAACAAACATGGGTATTCACACACACATGCACACACTCTCTCACACGCACACACACAAAATACACGGACACACAACACAAACACGCACGCACGCACGCACGCACACACAGACACACACTCATACTCATGCACGCATGTACACACACACACACACACACACACACACACACACACACACACACACACACACACACACACACACACACACACACACACACGCATACGTCCCGCGCGCGCACACACCCGTCGATTTTAACGAGTGAAAAGAAAAATTTACGTCGACATACCTGTGTCTGTGTCACACACTCCGTGGCCGCAGTCTGGACACGGGAGACAGTCCGGGCCCCATCTGTTCTCCGTGCAAGCGTCACATGCCGAGCCCATGAAGTGTTCGGCGCAAGTACACCTACACAACCATGGGCGATACGTCATTGAATAAGCTTGCACCCATAAGAAATCAAAGCAGACGTTTTAGTCAAGATAAATAGTCCAGAAACGTGATTGCTGAGTGGTGAATTAGCATCAACAGAGCACAAAAGGTAGTGGATAAAGCTCGGCCGGTGTTCATCTAAATATACTAAAACTGAGCCACAGAAGACGAAAATAAACCAGACATCACCAAAACATTCAAAATCATCAAAGGAATGGACACAATCAACTAGGATTATAAATGCTCACTGTGTCCATCAAAACAGGTCTTTCTGAAAGTCACTGGTAACACCAGAAGCTACAGTGAAAAACTACAAACACAGAGATCAACAGGACACAGGGACGACCTCTTCTCCATCCGAGTGGTAACATCCTGGAATTTGCTATCGGACGACACCGTTTAGGCACTGATCATCAACCAACTGAAGTACCACCATCGAAGAGATTGGAGAGACCTCTCAGACACACATAACTACCAGTTTACAAACTAGCGTAGACACGAGCTAGCCTAGGCAAACTATAAAAAAACAGTAACGCCAACTGTAACAACAACTACACCATGGGAGAATTGGAAAACAACTACAGAAAACAAAACCTTGAGATGGTCTCGAAAGTCAAGCATGGACAACTATTGACCTTCTTGAGGTGAGAACAATTTTAATGTGTTCTATCTTCTTGAATATATTCTCTGTTAGGATTACATACACTGATCTTTGTGTTTGATCTTTGTTTTGTCCACATTTGGAGCGTATTTTCAGTTGATAGTATTTTAATGATGACAATGGTGATGATAATAATAGTAATAGCGATAACAGTAATATAATGTAATTGTTATCGTGTGGGACGCAGTGCTGATGTAGTGATTGGGGTATCAGACTCTCAATCGAGAAATTCCGGATTCGAATCCTCTTACTGCCGTCTTGAACCTTAGGCAAGTTCGTTCATTCCACGTTGCTCCAGTTTGCTCAGCTGTGTGCATGACCACCTAGCTGTAGATACTGATGGATATTTACGTACGAACAGTCTTAGCGAGGCTGAATGCTTTCCATAGAAGTTTAGATACTGTTCGTTTGAACAGATCTACCAGGGGGTAAAGAGTAATGATATTCCCTCACCTGTTTGGCTCCACACACAAGCCATGGCCGTTACAGTTGTTCAGGTCGTAGCAAGAGGCTTGTTCACAGTTCGGCTGCAGCCAACCTTCTTCGCACATACACTTACCTGGAGAGACAGAATAATGAACCAGTTTGAACACTATTTATAAGCGACTGTTACGTACAAAACATAATACTAATTAACATCCGCGTGATTTTCGAATGTTTTTTTTAGAGGTGGCAAATTGTACACCCGTATTGTTGCGACTCATTACATTTATATATGAAATAAACAAAAGCGATCCTGATTGTAAAAACAAGAACGTGACAACATTATGTGCAACACAATAGCCAGGGAAATCAAAAAGTTCCACTTGATAAGTGAATCCGAAAGCCGTTAAATTATCAGTTGCTGCGCAGTCGTGAAGCTGCTTCACCATATTATTACCTGTATCTATGTCGCATTCTCCGTGTCCACACTCAGGACAAAGTGCACAGTCAGGTCCCCATCTGTTCCCCGCACACGAATCACACGAGGAGCCCACAAACTGCTCAGCGCAGTGGCATCTACAACATCACATGACAGAAAGTCTGCGATACAACATGTTATCAAAATTAATGACCTCGTATTGATCAGGAAGCTGAAGGAATGTTGACTTGATGGCTGCTAGGGTGGTTGAGAAAGTATGCGAGAAAAGATGGCGAGACAGAATATTAAATTTGCTGCATGTTACAGCCAGGACTGAACAAATGTTGGTCGAATAGAACAACCAACGTGAAAAAAGTAACTCAATTCGCGAACCAGATGGCAGTGTCAAGCCGAGAACGATACATAAAGACGCTACAATATCCGTGTAGTTTTGAAATGAGTCGACAGCATACCTGAGGTATTGTCAACAAGTATAAATACATACCTATTTGGTCCGACACATATGCCGTGTCCGCTGCAGTTGTTCCTGTCGAAGCAAGAGGCCTGCACGCACTTTGGTGCCATCCACCCGTCGTCGCAGTCACACACATTGGGGCCAACGCAAACGCCGCGATCTTGACAGTTGCCAATGTCAACACACGAGAACTGGTTACATTCGGCGCCTGTCCAGCCAGACTGACACTCACACGTGTTGGGGCGGACACACGAGCCGTGTTCTGTGCAGTTGGCCACTTCGTCACACGGCATCGCGTTTTTCATGAGGAAAGGTTCATACAACACGCGTCCTAAGTTCGAGTCGTCTGACTGATCCCAGATCCTCTGTTTTACGTGGTTTTCGTCCGCTCCACCCCACCAGTTGAATGGGGCTGTCAAGTTTGTGTTCTTAAATGTCACAAGAACGTCATAGGAAGACAACACGTTTGAAAACATGTTCCCTGTCACACTGCAAAGTTCTGTGTTGGTCACTATGACCGCCTGGCTAGCGACGTTGTCGTAAAATAGGTTAGCCGCGACATCCAGGTGTTGCTGTGTGTAGGAAGACCGTGACAAATGTACGTGAACAACATTTGTCCCGCTGTTATTCCGGAATTCGTTCAAACGTATCCGACCGGACGTTCCGTAACCGAACTGCAAATAGATTGCTGTCGTTGTGGAGCTCACTCGGTGGTTCAAAAACATGTTCTTTTCCACGGTCACATCGACATATTCGGTGTTATGGATGTAGACTGGAATTCCGCTGATTCTACTATACGTGTTATTGCGTATAATAGTAAATTTAGCGTGTTTTCTATTATGGGTCACACTCAACGCTCCCTGTGGTAGGTCGACGAATGTGTTATTTTCCACCAGCATGTATGTTTCATACATGTTAATTTGCACAGTTGTACCGTACCTCTCATTCTGGAAAGTGTTCCCACGAATTCGGGTAACGTTTGCGTAACCAGCGGTAAAGTATATCGCGATGTAATTCCTTTGAAACAAACTGTTTTGTACTGTGATGCTTCCCCGGCCTCCTCCGCTAGAGATACTAAACGCTCTGTTCGCGGTGTCAATGAATCGACAATCTGACACCATCAGGTCTGCCATGTAAGATCCTCCAATGCCGTATGTGTTGCTGTGGAAATCGCAGTCCAAGAAAGTGAGTCTGATAGTCGTCGCGTACCACGTAACAGCATTGGAGTTTCTGATGAAACTGCACCTCTGTACCTTAACTTTGCCGCCACTGTAGATCATAAGACCCTTGTTGTTGCTAATTGAACAGTTCACCAATTCTACATTGTTTTGGTGAATGTGAAGCCCACCACTGGAGCCGTCCATGTTAAAGTACCCCATTTCGTCTACAATGACAATGTAGGATAGTCTTACGTTTTGAAGCTGTGAACAAGCTTTGTATAAAGAAATAACTTTACGAATAGGTTATACGATGGAATGATGTATCAAACTTGTCTTGTATACGTGAACAAGTAGGTTAGTTAATCACATTTCAGGTTATGCTATCTACGTGAACGTAAGAAACTGACGTCTCACCTGTTGATGAGATTTTCTCAAAGATCACTCCGTACCATTTCGCAGTGGATGTCGAGTTCAAGGAAATCCGTTTTCCTTCTGTACCTCTGAAATTCACTGCGCCTGTAATGACATCACGAGTGTCGTGGAAACTGAACGCGTTAATTAACATTCCAACGTGAACAGTTAATATAATTTTTAAATTTGTGCTATCAATGACTATGTTTCTTTCAACAAGTAATACACTGAAGAGTTACGTGCGCATGTTCAAAGCGAAAGCAAAATATGTTTAACTCGCATGTTGGTCTATGGAAAAAAAACATGCAGTTGGAGATTTCTGAGAAACACATTTATCTGATGATCTTCACTATGACAACGTATAAATCATTGATCATTCTAGGTCGTTCTTCGTTTTGCAAACCTTTCACTCTGATTCCCCGTCCATGTTCAAATTGGAGATTTACGCCAGCTGCTATCTTCAAATTTCCGCCTCCACTGCAATTGAACCAGACCAATGTTTAGGCCTTTACGCAGAAACTAAACTTGCAGACGTACAAAAACAACACACACACACACACACACACACACACACACACACACACACACACACACACACACACACACACACACACACACACACACACACACACACACACACACACACACACACACACACACACACACACACACACACACACACACACACACACACACACACACACACACACACACACACACACACACACACACACACACACACACACACACACACAAACAAAAACACAAACACACACACAAACAAACATACAGATATAATATGTATATGCATTTATTCCCAATCACACACACACACACACACACACACACACACACACACACACACACACACACACACACACACACACACACACACACACACACACACACACACACACACACACACACACACACACACACACACACACACACACACACACACACACACACACACACACACACACACACACACACACACACACACACACACACACACACACACACACACACACACACACACACATATAGATATATCCGCGTAGCTACACGAGCGGCACGGCGGTGCTGATTGGCTGAAAACTGATATATCGTGTTTCGATTAAAAAGACGGGAGGCGCTTATCGCGTTTTGAAAACAATTGTTCTTTTGTGCAAGTCATTTAATGGGGATTTAAGGCGTTTTTGTATAAATTAGATAGCATCGTAGCTCAACACATGTTTAAGCAAACGTGTCGTCTTTGTTTGGGCGAAATTTCAAAAATGGCGGTTGTCGTGTTTTGCTCTGAAACCTTTCATATGTGTGTGTGTGTGTGTGTGTGTGTGTGTGTGTGTGTGTGTGTGTGTGTGTGTGTGTGTGTGTGTGTGTGTGTGTGTGTGTGTGTATATATATATATATATCGAATTAGTGACACATTGTTTCGTACTAGAACATACTCAATATATATGCTTCGTTTGACAATGTACGGCTGTTCGCGCTCGGTTATATTCAGCTCCCCGCTAACTACGCCGCCGATGTCGTTCGAGAAGAAACCGTAGTCTTCGGGTGGCAGCACCAGCGGCTCGTCTCCGTTGATAGATGCACGGAATGGCCACACGTCAATGAGAGCCAGGTCCATGTTATTGAAGAATGAGTCCGTCCTACGTGG
Organism: Escarpia spicata; assembly: GCA_963995525.1. Taxonomy (NCBI): domain Eukaryota; kingdom Metazoa; phylum Annelida; class Polychaeta; order Sabellida; family Siboglinidae; genus Escarpia; species Escarpia spicata. The sequence continues at coordinate 49,430,109 of OZ023205.1, read as the reverse complement.
TGCACCAGTGGGAAAGAAGTATCATTATTGAAAAACGAGATCACGAGGAGAAGAACTCCAAGCTGTACGATATTGACCGATTATAAAAAATTCGATAACATTTTTTCTCAATTCAGAAAGTTTGAGTGACAGAGATACAATGCTAATTAGGGATGAACCAGTGTAGATTATATAAAAAAAAAATTATTCCTTCTTACAGAGGAAGTTAGATTGATGTTGGGGAAAAGTGCTTAATAAGCAATGAGTATCCACTTTCTCCATTTACAATTGAACATTGGAAATTTACATTGCGTATATATGTTGTATGCATTTAATTTTTAATTGGAAATAAAGTATTGAATTGAAAGTGAATTGAAATGTATGGAACACAATGGATGCTAATTGTATGATTGCTTGCAGTGTCAAAAATAAAATAAATTAACAAACATCTACATTACATGTAAATACACAAATGTTGGAATCTCTGTCAAACAGAGGCATCTTTGTCTACTTGCTATCTGGGGGTATTGCTATGGATGATAATCCTATCGAATATAGAATAAATTAAATATAGCAATACATATCATTGACAGTGCAATGTGATCAAATTAGGCGTAAGCTTCTGGAGACTGAATTTGCAACTTCGAAGTACAGACATACGAGCGAAACTGTGACGGTGGCGTCTTACCTGGAAATGATTTCAGCGTATGAGAATACGCCCCAGTAACAGCTTGTAGCATTTATCTTCAGGTCATCCGCATAGGCGGGGACATGTATCTCGTGAGCTGCATTCGGATTGTTAAATACATTGTTCGCCAGCGAAACACCGAAGCCGTGGGCTATATAAACGGTGTTCATGTCATAATTGACGACGCGTGAGTTGTTAAGGAAGACGTTGTCTTCGATTACACCCGTCACAGGTTTCGTCGGCCTGTTGATTTGAATCACACCAGCGCCTGAGTTGTTCTGGAATATGTTTCCAGTTATCTGGAAATACACGTGTTATACACTTAGATTTAAAGATGCGTTGAAACAATAGTAGCACGTATTCTAAACTGAAAAATATATGAGTCGTTTTTTTTAATTGTAGCTTTATTGCAAACTTACCTGACTCATGCTCTAACTTCCTCTGTGTGTGTGTGAGTGTGTGTGTGTGTGAGTGTATGTGTGTGTGTGTGCACGCGCATGCGTGTTACATTCACCTGTATAGATTAACCGTACACACACACGTATGTATGTATATATATATATATATATATACACACACACACATATATATATACATATATATATATATATATATATATATATATTCAAACAAAGTTAAACACTAGATGGCACATTGTATCTTATAAAATAGCAAATAATTTGCATAAATTAGTTTCTAACAGCGGCGACACTTGCATTATGAATACGTGTTTTAAAACAAGACGAATATTAATCTTACAGGGTAAGGCAATACTCTACTTGTCTTCGCGTAATATGTAGCTTTCTGCTTAAAAGTTTGTTTTTAAAATGTCCCACCACCGATTTTTTATACTAGGACCGACCTGTATTTTTATGTCGAATCCATATCCAAAATATACCGTGTATGTAACACTATATCGGACACCCCGATAAGAATATTTGAAGAAGTTGATGTTGTCGGTGAAACTGTTATTCCGTATTTCGATGTCGACATATCCACATTGATCCAGATGAAGGGTGGAGTAGAGATTGTTGGAGCCGATCACGTTTCTTGAAAAGTCATTATTGTATATCGACATTTTCGCTGCGCCCTGAGATTTCAGACCGTGCATTTGGTTTTCTGATATCCTGTTTCTGTTGAAAATTATATATCCCGATATGTATCTTCTGTTCATGCCGCGGCCGCTAATTATGCAACCGGACTTCGCATTTTTGTGAATGCTGCTTCCAACGATGCTTATGTTAACGTTGCTTTCGATATTAATGCCTGCATCTCCGCTATCTTCCACCGAGCAGGCATGCAGTTGAAGTCTGGCGTTAGACAATTGTGCACCACTTCGAAAGAAGATCCCCTGCTCTTTGCTTGCCACAATAGAACATCCGTTTAAGGTGAATTCGCCACGCAGGAAACCGTCGAAAGTAATTCCATTGGCAGACGAGTTTAATACGGTCACGTTATTCATGATCGGTGGGCGTCCCGTGATGTATACACCCTCAGTCGCTTTGATGATTTTCACGTGATTCATCACTGAATCTGGCTCGTCTTCTTCGAATCCTGAACCATCTTCTACAAAAACACCACAAAAGAACAATTACCTTCTGAGTTCACCCAGCCGTTTATACGTGTATTAATCCTTGGTCCCAGGTCGTAGACATATATTACGGAATATACGTTACTGAATCATTGTAATGTATCAGAAAGCTGTTAGAGCATCGAACTCGGGGTTTGAATCATGCGCTGCCGTGACGAATATTCGGCAAGTTCGTTAACTCTACGTTGTTCCAGTTCACTTAGCAGTATCAAAGAGGTTTGGTTACAGACAGTGGTAATATTTTTGTACGAACAGTTTTCGGGCATAAATTGCAGCGTGGCTGAATGCTTCAAAGAGAAGTCGGGATGGTGTTTAATTGGACAGGTTTTCCATGGAGTAAAGTGTAGAGCACTTCGAGCAGTCGGAAGGAGTGGATGGTGCGCTATATAAGAACACACCTTTACATATGCATACATCGATTCACTATTGCTACATCAAACTAGCTGCTACTTGCCACTTGCAAACTGGATCTCCAAAAAATAACGCCGTCGTTCTTCGTTCCACAATACTCTACTGAAGTGTGCTAAAATGTTACATATTTTCCATTACTTCGCCACGTTACGTTAATGTAACATTATTCAGTAAACATCTCGAAATTGACCACGCTTGACTAGCAATTAATTTGCGATTCCTTCTCATTCCGAAATCTACATCTTTGTGGTTGTATACTCCCTAACGTGTAGCCAAACAAAGCAAGTTAGTAAGTAACTATTGTATCAAGGAAAGCTAAGATGATATCAATAATCTACAAAAAGATAAAGCAATAAATATAATCTGCTTCTCAGAGAAGTCGAATAAAATGAAAAGCACTTTGAGCAGTCCTAAGAACAGGTTCCTGCGCTATATAAGAACTTACCTTTTTAATCCTATGAGTCATTTTGAATATATAGTTAATACTTATTTTTTTGTAAAAGACGATTTGATGGTGATGTTCTTGTGTGTGTATGTGTGTGTGTGTGTGTGTGTGTGTGTGTGTGTGTGTGTGTGTGTGTGTGTGTGTGTGTGTGTGTGTGTGTGTGTGTGTGTGTGTGTGTGTGTGTGTGTTTTCTCCACCATTAAAACATCGAGTAACGTTAATCAATAATGTTCGAATCGAATAGTCTATAATTATTATCTCACCGTGAGCCAGCTCTCGTTTCCTCCTCACTCTGCTGCTGGTAGCAACTGCAGCAAAACTAGCGCTCTGGTTGAAGACGGAAGTGCCGTCAACCTGGCGAATGTACATCCCTTCACTCCCGTTGTGCGCTACATAGTACCCAGGGTAGTTCACAGACTCGAATGCGACGAAACCATCGTAGAAAGTGTTTAAATGTTCCGTGAACGTCGCGTCGCTATCAAACACCTGTGGGTTGCGGGGATTCACCTTTGGTTCCAGGTACAAGCTACCGTCGTAGTGGCGTAAATACCAACCAGGCTTCTCGAAGGACATCAGCGACACGGAGTCGGTATCCTTCGTAAGTCCGGGTCGAACCATAATGAACTGTGTGGGTCTATCGTTCATGATGGCTGCCTTTGTGACGTCGAAACCAACGAATGTGTTAACGCCGTAGCCTTGTAAGAATGAGTTCGAATCTGTAACCAATACAGGTGTATATAAGAATTAATGACACTTCTTACACGCAAACGAACGTACGTATAAGTACGGGCGGGCGGGCGGGCGGGCGGGCGGGCGGGCGGGCGGGCGGGCGGGCGGGCGTCGTGTATGCGTGCGTGTATGACATATAATATGTTTCTTCAGTTACAGTGGCCTGTATACGTACTTTCCATTTGTAGTACGTTTGGCCTGCACACGACGCCTGCCGGAATAGAAGATCTTGATGCATAGAGGTTACATTGTTGCAACGTCGCCTGGGCATTGCACGATGCACGGTAACTAATCGGTACACTGGCATCAATGCCAAACCTACAACGAACAGCGCAAAATAAGGCACGCCTCACGACATCTCGATGTTACGATCTCCGGCCTTTCTCATTCTGTTACTATAACACATCATGTATTTGAAGAAAAAAAATTGGGACGTCACTAGTATCTGCATAAATAATAAGTGCATGTATAAATAAAACTTTGAAAAGTAATGTTAGATATCAATATTTCTCGAGAATGCATTTACGCATAAGGTGTACCGTTTGTGGACAGCAATAGTCACATACCATATCAAAACATCATATAAAATATTGCATACAAGCACGGAAGCAATTTCAAAAGAAATATATACATCTGAGATCACAAAAGGTCAACTAACCTAGTTGTTTAAAAAATGCTTTAACTTTACTCTCGTGTATGAGTATTGCTTGAATATCAAATTGTGTAACGTTGCGTCAGCTACGTTCAATATAACACTAACAAATTGTCCAGGAATAGTACCAACATTAAATAATGTGTTTAGACATGTTTGGCTAGCAGAACGTCACAACGGTGTGATAGAATGAACATGAGCGCAATGAGAAACATGATTTACATGAAGAATCATGAAAAATGAAAATCTGATACAAAGAGCGTAGAAAACAGAAGAGGATGGTAGTAGTAGAAGATGGGGAAAACCAAAACTCAAATGGAAAGACGAGCGTATGGCGAAATATTTAAAGGGCATATAGGCCTGCAAACGGCCTAGAATGGAAAACCACAACAGAAAGGCCCACGAGTGACGTGGATCACATCCCGCAAGGGAGCAGGCGGAAGAAGACGATACCTGTTGGTAGTAATGACTTCATCGGCTCCGTTGCTATAACCCAGCTGTTTACAAGCCACGTCAGCGCCATTTTGGTTCCAGTAGTAGTGACTTAATGCTACCCATTCCTCGTTCATTAGTATCTCCACTCTTCCTTCGCGATGAGAGCTACCTCCACGCAAGTGTATCACGTCTGAAATATACACCCTGTTGTTAAATGTTTAAAAGTATAAGCTATTGCATATAGCGTGTTTTGTTGTGTTTTCTATTGCTAATGTATGTTCTATTTTATATAAAATCTGGATATATGTGTGCGCGCGCGTGTGTGTGTGTCATCAACGTTTGATGTCAAATATAGGTTAGTAGCAATATAGCAATGGTAATCAAATTGGTTCCCGGTACTTAATGGTAACTCCACACACACACACACACACACACACACACACACACACACACACACACACACACACACACACACACACACACACACACACACACACACACACACACACACACACACACACACACACACACACACACACACACACACACACACACACACACACACACACACACACACACACACACACACACACACAAACAAACACACATATATAATATGTATATGCATTTATTCCCAATCTCGAAACACATTGCGTAAATGTGTGTTAGTTAAGTTGGCGGTAGCCAATTAAACATTTCAAACAACTTATGATTTAAGTAAAACTCATTTACCTGACCAGTGTTCCTGGAACCGTATCCCTTTAAAGTTACCGCTGTTGTGTGGCTGCATGACTATGTTATCAAGTTCTTCGCCCAGCAGTTTCAATGTGCCTGTCGATGATAAAACATGCACCATATTAAAAGTAATGTGTTACAAGAAATTCGGTGACACTCAGCTAAGGTACGGATATTGCGTTCATACATAGAATGCATGCTTATGCCTACACATGCGTGCCCTCGCGCGAACAAACAAACACACACGCATACATCATATACGCAACACGCACGCCACGCACGCCACGCACGCCACGCACGCCACGCCACGCACGCCACGCACGCCACGCACGCCACGCACGACACGCACGACACGCACGACACGCACGCCACACGCACGCCACACGCACGCACGCACGTATGCACACACACAGGCACAAATCCCCCATCGAAGGTGTATAAAATATATGAATGATAGAAAGGCTACGTTGATAAAATACACGATAAAGATAACCGCACTCTACAAATAACGATTGCGCTGGACAACATGAAAGGTCCTGTTTGAAATAAACCTGTGTCTAATGTAACATATAGAAATGGACAGTGGACAAAATGTATCTTGAGAAACCACGGATTCTCTACGCAAAATCCTCAAACACCGTACGGCTTTTTGTCTAGTGATCGACCATAATTAACTACAATTTACGAAATACAGTATAGTTTGGGTTTAGAAGGCGGTATGGCAAGGACAAACCAACTGTGATTACCAAAGTGTTTACAGTGTGAAACGTGGAATAGGACCAGGATAACATTACTGTCTTTAGAACTCTGAGAAACATGT
>OZ023205.1:49256124-49418624 GCA_963995525.1 Escarpia spicata | reverse complement strand
GCGGAAATCTATTGTAAAGTCAGTGCTGTTCCCAGAATCCATCGAAACGTCGTCGAATATTGGCGAAAGCGCCGCCTCTGCGCGAGCCATGTCTAAGAAAAGGTCTCTTACTCTGCTGCTTATCAACGTCGTGTCGGTAGTGCCCCACCAGTTGTATGTGGCGTCTATGACGTATGAATCTGCCCAATTTGATTCTACCATGAGCTCGAACGTAGCCTGTGGGTTGCTGAAAGCATTGCGTGTACAACGCAGTGTGCCCTGGTTCGAATCATAGAACACGACTGTTGCTGTTGCCGTGTTGTTGACGAACGTGTTATAACCAATGACACTGAATGATTCGTGCTGGTTCACTCTAACAACGTGATCGCCTGCATTACCAACAAACCTGCAGTCTATCAGTTTTAAACCTCCCCTTCTTCGGGACCCTGAAACCGATAGTGTATTTCCACGGTTCTCCAGGAACGTGCTCCCACGAATGTTAACTTGCAGGTCAATATTAGCAACATTTATTGCTGTGGATGTATGCCGAACCACGGTGATATTCTCTATCAAGACCATGCTGTCAGAATTGCCGTTGCCTGTCACTGTGATGCCACGGGCATTATCGTGAAACTGGCAACCTGATATGTTCACCCTATATGCACTACTGCCTAAGTTCATATAGAGCGCTTCATGGTATCCGACGCGTTGCGCCGAAAAGGTACAGTTCTGAATAGTGATATTGTATATTACTCTGTGGTACGACAGCGTCAATGACAATCCACGGTTAACATCGGAAAAGTTGGTATTGCGTATAAAAACATCTGAAAGTATTCCGTTTGTTTGAAAACCGAAGACTCTGTTCGCAAAGGAGCAATAGTTGATGTACAAATTCGACAAGACCCCAGTACGGATTCCGATGCTGTTGTCTTTGAAAGATGACCGGACGATGACGACAGCACCTTGTGCCAGAATATACACTCCTTCCAGGGCGTTCGAGTTGACCGTGGAGTCTTCAATTTGCAGATTGGTTGAAGTATCACCGGTAGTTCGTACGCCCTGAACGTTTGACTCGATGGTTACGTTTTGCAGCAACACATTTGACGCTGCGGAAACTACGGCTACCTCGGCACCAAAGATACGGGTGTGGCTCAATCCCAGGTCACTGCAAGCTGTGTCAAAAACTAAATGTTTATCAATTGTATGATACTTGCTCCCTTCAATGTAGAGATAGGCACATCAATACGACTGTTCCTCCGTTCTGAGTTCGAGGTTCACCAAGCGCCGTGTGACTTGAATTTGAATTATTTCGGATTTAACGATTTTACACAATATAATTACACGTCCCATATATTACCAAATGTTTCGTTTGCTTGATATTGTAACATGAATGCGAATCCATCTGTTTTCCATATCATGCGATTATTCTTTCATGTTTACAACAAATACTCACTTTTCAAGCTTTCTGTAGAGGCTCCTAACCCCCCGTACGGGATATTAACATTTTCATACTTCCGCAACCAAAACTTAATAACCACATCTAGGACATTATAAGTACTAAACATGTATGACCAATATCATATTAATTTAAACAAGGTGATAGTATTGACTCATACCTTGACGTTTGATGTCGATTCCCTTCCAAAATGCCACTCGCTTTCCCAAATAACTTTGAATTGAATTTGAGTGGAATGCTATTTCTAATCCCAACATTCCTTGAGCCTTTAAGCAACCTACAAATGCAAACAAGTTTCTCATTTACAAGACTGAATATTTATGTTAATGGTTCACTCGGAGAAAGGGTCTCTTGAATTTGTATGCAACTCCTTCGATGATATTAAGAAGCAGAACACAGCGACTGAGAAGCGTATCACCGAGTTGCTGGAGATCACCAAGGCGACAGACGAGTGCATGTCAAATTTGGAAGCTCAAATGAACGATCTGGAGTAAAATTCGAATAAAAGAACGTGATCATCACATGCCTGAATATTTACAGTCATTCCTCGACCGCCATTACGAATAAACCAAGCACGCGGAGCTAAACATCGACCGCCACCGAGGAAACTCCGACCGTCTCCGAGAGTGCCACGATGAGAACGAACTTCGTTAACTTCGCCAGACAGAAGTTGAACGTCACGATCGAACCGTACGACATCACCGCGATCTACGACCTTCCGCCGCTACATGATGGTAAACGCCCCATCATCGTGCAGTTTCATTCGGCTGACAGAAAAGCCGAGCTAATGATGAAACGAGGTGCGTTGAGGGGAACGGACATTTATCTGAATGACCACCTCTCAACGCACAACACCGAACTCTTTCGTCAAGCGCGACAATTGAAGCTCGACAGGAAGATCCAAAGCGCCTGGATACAAAACTGCAGCGTCTTCATCAAGATTCGAGAAGACGGCCAACGACTGAAAGTGAAGACTCTCGCAGATCTTGCGAACGTTTGAACTCTGTAATGTTCAGGTATTAGATATGCCTGTTTGATTAATATTGTATCTAAGCACTTTATGTCTAGGCCAATGTCACGGCACTGCATTTTTTAATATCTCTGATATGATCGTTAACCGTTTGTTGATATTAATTGTTGTGCAAACTGTTTCTAATATGATGATTTCGAATTTAAATAGCACCATCAAATAGTATTTGTATTTTATTTGCATTTATATGCTGTAGGCCCCTACTCTGGATTTGTTTACCCCCTTGTGACTGCATATGCTTAAATCATAATTATTAATTTAAATTATGTCAGCTAACGAATCGTGTCCATTGTTTCAAGGAGGTGCTAAAGTGAATTCTTTATTTAATGTATTACAGCTAAATGAGGCAGCTGATGACGACTTTCAATCAGTATGTAATTTCACATATTATGATCTTGACAATGTTAAATTACTAGCAGAAACACATAACGAACAGTTTAATATACTAAGTTCTAACATAGAATCTATCAATGCAAAATCAAACGAAAATGAAGAAATTCTTAGAGGAACTTAACCAGATAAAACATAAATATAATTTAACATGATTTCAGGAAAGCTGGCTTTCCGATAACGATCATTTATCTTATCTACAAATTGAGAGATACCATTGCATCACAAGAGGCAAACATGTAGCAATAAAGTCGGGCTAGTCATTTATTTAAATAACAAATTCAATTTCAATGTAATCCTATCTCTAAATCAGTTTCAACACTGGGAAGGATAATTTGTCTAAATAACTGTAGGTGATTTATCGACCTCCAAAAGACCTGGATGAAAAGCATCAACAAAAGTGATGCTAGAAAATGACACACCAATATATAGCAAGACCATGCAGATAGAGAACGTTGAAAGCTACGTCTATATGAGACAGCGATACAGTATCAGAGACAAAAACCAAGACAAGGAGATTCAAAGGAGAATCACCGCCGGCTGGGCAGCATTCGCCAAACACCGCGACAGCTTCAAGGGTAACTTTGGAACCTGCTTGAAGAGACAAGTCTTCAACTCATGCGTACTTCCAGCGATGGCATACAGTGTGGAAACATTGGCACTCACCATCCAGGCAAAGAACAATCTAGCAACCACACAAACAAAGACGGAAAGAAGTATGTTAAACGTCACATATCGGGAGAGAAAAGCAAACATCTGCGCAAGACAGAAGACAAAGGTCATAGACGTGATAGAACAAATCAGAAGACAGAAGTGGACCTGGGCAGAGCACTTCAGCAGACTACGAGATAACCGATGGACATCGCGTATCACAACCTGGAGACCTTACGAAGGGAAACGATCTAGAGGAAGACCGGCAAGACAGTGGAGAGACGAAAAAGATGAGTACTGAAAGGACACCGTATGGCAGAGTATAGCGCAAGTCAGGCAGATTTGGAAACGACATGCTGAGGCTTTCGCCCAACCACGGGACACTACAATGATGATGATGAAGATCTCATCCTTTGACAAAACAAAATCATACATCATTATCGCTGGTGATTTCAGTATTAACCTTCTTAAAATAAACGAAAAAGAGGTTTTACTGATTTTTTATTTATTAATATCTTATAGCTTTTACACCCATATTACACTCCCCACAAGATTTTCAAATAATAAAACCGAAGTCAGGTATTCTAACGAAACAATTATCGGACCTTCAACCATACTTTGCCTTTCTAACCACAGTTCCCCACAAAGAACTACCACCCAAATATAGTTAAATTAATATACAGAATCAAGAAGCAATTTCCAAATTCATAAATTAAATCACTTCAACAGACGTTTAAAATAAACTTAATCAATCGCAATAGGATTACACGTGGCCTCCTCAAATCAATACGATATAGAGACAAGTTATATAAGAAGCTTAAAATTGCTACGCCTGATTCACCAGAACGTTCAACAATTCGGACTAATCTGATATTTTATAAGAGCATACTTAAAAAAAGCATACGAACAGCCAAACAACTGCATTATGAATCTTGTTTTAACAAGTATACAAAATAACATTAACAAACATGGGAAACTATAGACGACATTCTGTCTAGAATACGCGAAAAAGAAAACCTTCCCTAAAACCTTTATACAGAACGACGAAATTATAACAAACAAGACTGTTATTGCAAACACCTTTAATATTTATTTTACCAATATTGGCCCAAATCTGGCCAAACAAATAAGTAAATTACAGATTCTATCTGAATGAGCAGTATACCAATCCACTCTCTTTTGAACGTATTGACGAAGAAACTATATTTAAAATAATAATATAATATAATAAATGCAACCAAAAAAACAAGTTGTGGGATTTGACGGTATTTTGTCACGATTACTAAAATTAATTAAACATGCAGTAATGAAATCATTAACACTAATTACAAATCAAATACTAGCTACTGGTATCTTCCCTGATGAACTTAAAATCGCTAAAGTAATTCCAATTCTTTGAAAAGGTCACGATACCCAATTCAGCAATTACAGACCAATATCACTATTACCAGTTATATCAAAAGTAGTTGAAAATATATTTGACAACCAACTAGATTCATTCATGGTGGTGGATGTGGATGTGGAAAACGTTCAAGAACATGAACTTCCACCCAAAAAGATAATCGCCCTTTAGAAATCACTTTATAGCAACCAACAAGCAATGATCAGGCTGGAAAACACAACTACAAAAAAATGTTCAGTGGGTAAAGGAGTAAGACAAGGATGCATTTGATCTCCATACCTATTCAACCTTAACACAGAAGACATAATGAGAGATGTAGAATTAGATGACAGAAGTACAAGATACGATGAAATGAATATCCAAGGACATAGAATAAGAGACCTACGATACCCAGACGATACCGCACTCCTGTCCACTACAACAATCGGCCTAAGAAACCTAATCATGTCTGTAAAAGAACACAGTGAGAAAAAGGGCTTGTTACTTAATGTGAAGACAACAAAGATCATGGACACTGACCGATGCTTTAAAAAACAGAAATTGCAATCAACGAGGAGCAAGTTGAAAATGTGAACCGTTACGAATACCTTGGAGCAAGACTGCAAGGAGACATATTATTAATAATGCACCTGATTCAAAAACAAGTAAAATCTACACTCACAGCATACACAGGTTTGCAAGGTACGTCAAACATAATTATTTGCAGACTTATTTACCTGTGTGTACATTACGAAATTGTTACATTTGTCATTATGAGTGGACAATAAATAGGAATAAGGTTTATGTGCACCTCTTTGCATAAATAGCAAATCATCCAAAATCATGTATAATGTCATGTTCTAAGCTTTGTCTGACTTACTCTACCTCCTTGGTTATAAATGACTTAAAGGGATTCTTTCATAATTGTAATATCTTTGTAATGTACGTAATTATTACGTAATCCTGTTAGTATGATTATTTCATGTAATTCTATGCATTTATTACATTATAATTACGTTTATTAATCACTAGTGACCTTGACAATATATCGAAAAAATAACTCCGCGTACGGACTTCGATTAACTACGCCGAGTTAATAGATGCAAGAAATACGTCATCAACATGTGTGTATATGGATTAGCCACCGCCATACGAATGAATCGTGACCGATAGAATTATCAAAATGAAACGTGGACCAGCTGCTGTTTATGTCACAGATTAAGCAAAGAAAAGAAGGAAAATATATGGAATCAATGGAGAATGAACATAGCGACAGTTCATGACAGACGGATTGATTTAAAAGATAAAACACCACCTCTCCATGCTCGAAGCCGTCGATGCCATGGGCATGGGCCATGGCGACGCCGATCTCATATTGAATGATTGGCATTGTTTTGTTGGAATATAAAAAAACTATGGTACTATCATGTTCTTTGTCACTAGGTACACCTGGCTATATATTTTGAAGTGAAGTTTTAATGAAACTTTTAGAAAACAGAAACTTACTGAAGCCGAGAAACATTCAATAATGAAACCATTTTATTTTACACCATAAATCCAGCTCTTATTTCCATAAGTATTATAAATACATTATGCATCACTAAGGTAATTTGTGTTATTAAAATAGGATAGGTGGCTATGTATTTTCCTATATACATAAAGTTTAATTTTAATTTGAAAAATGTAGATCTATAAAGAGCATAACATTATTGTCGACAAAATATTAAAATATATTGCATCAGAATAAAAACATGTTTTATTTTGTACTGGGAGTGTAATAACTATTTGTTCTGCCCATAATTTTGAGTAAAATATATAGATTTTGTTTCTGTCGAATCCCTGTTTCGATAACAAATAAAATGGCCATTGTATGATGGAAATACAGTTATAAAATTACAAACTTTTAAAACTAACGCATATTTTAAAACACTGTTTTCAGTCATCATTGGTGTATTTAGCTCAAGAAGATCCCTAAAACATTTTTTATATTGTGGAACATTTATATTTTATGAATTTTTGTAAGAACACAATTAAAACATGATGAGTATAAGAAAGCATAAATGCTATTATGTACTCCTACTTTGCAACATAATGACGGGATGATGTGCATCTGGATGCACAAATCGATCGATTGCACAAATCCATTTGAAAAGTGGTGATGTATATATTCCCAGCAAAAGCCAAACGGAACTAATGTGGCAGAACAAAGTCAGACATTTTCTTCATTACTTTGTCATTTAATATATTGTCCTATTAATAGCAGTGCTATCCATTTGGATACACAAAGCTATCAGATGCACACATCCATTTGAAAATCCAAGTGAGGTACACATTCCCAGTAAATGTCGCACAGAACAGAATGGGGCAGAACAAAATCAGACATCATCTTATGTCAGGTGATCCATTGTCCAATTAATGGTATTGTTAAGTAGAGCTCGTCAATTTCCTCTTTCCATCAGCTCAGCAAGTTCCAATGTTCCTGCAAATAAAAAAAGTTTAATTTAGGAAACTGAACCTAAACATGAGTTAACTAACTCAACACAGTGCAGATTAATTAAGTTTAGACATTGGATTATGGGACTTATCACCAAGTGTACAGCTGGCTAAATGGAATAGAAATACAAGAGAACCTTGTTATGTTGATTCAGTCAGACTAAAATCCCAATCCATTACTTTGGCCAACTTTTAATTTGCTTCTACATAATTACCCGCATTGGTCATATGCAGTGCATTCCAGATAACTCGAACTCACATAAGTGAATTTTCGCAAGATAAGTCAATCTTTTCCTCAACCCGGGTCAAAGGTCCCAATAAAGGGACCTTCTGATAACTTTCTAGTTATCAGAAATTCCACTTATGAGTATTGTCATGGGTCCCTGGAAGTTCGACCTTATCCAGAGTGCACTGTACATTTTCCTTGCTTTAATAATTAATGCTGTATATAATTTTACATATGGGCCATTCTCATGAAAAGTGTACAGTAACGGTAAAGTAACATGTCAAAAATATATTTTAATTTGTTTTAGCGAGTACTATTATTATCAAATGTTCTATTCACATGAAGCGGCGCAACTTGATGTGATCTATTATTAGATTTAAAAATATATATATTCATGGATAAAAACTTATGTATACTAGAGTGCAGATCTGCTGGTGTCAAAACATTCGTGCATCACAAAATTCCGTGGCAACATAATATTGTGTAATTTTAAACAAACCTAAAATGTTTACATTGAATGATGACATGCCAGCAAGGTTTACTAACAATCATAGCTGTAGCATTAAAAACAGTCTGTGACCGTACGAATCTCACATTTTTATGTTTCGGTTCAAATAATTAGGGAAACGGGGACTTTTCAAAAACGGCTGACTGGAATTTGGAAAGGCCAGACCCGTAGAAACACATAACCAAATCCAAAATTTATGCAACAAAATTACATCCACGACCAGATTAATCCTCTTTCTAAGGTTGCATCTACTGATATTTTAGTGTGCATTTTCGTTCACTGCATGTCAAATACTGGACAATGCAGTTTTACTAACAAGAAAGGCGAGACCCTTGCCTAAGGCTATATTAGTTATTGTAGTAGAGACTCGACAGACTCAGTGACAATCCCAGCGGCAGCTGACACCGACTGCAGTCGTCCGCGTCGGCGGACGTTATAATTATATTTAATCGAAACGTTACTCGGCTGACGGCATTGGGATGCTGGATAAATCTACAATGCATACACTTCCTACACTTACAAAAATAGCTGTCAATATACATATGTCTACAAATTGCTTATTTACAATGCCATTGCTTGAATCAACTCACCTTGGAATCAGACATGTTAGCTGTGTGTGTGACGTAAGCGGTTTTTTGTGTGGTTCACTGCGCGTGCATGAATATTCATTATACTCGGGCTGCTGAATTAATCATCCACGAGGCAACAAGCTCAAAACGATTCGCGTAAATACAATTGTTTATTGGCTTTTTGTGCAGATAACACCCAAATTATGCATAAACATAAGTAGCAGAGAAAGTACTTATGAGAAATTAATACGTTTAGATACGGTACACCTGGAATTTACATTAGCTTACAAAGAATCCCTTTAATTTAAAAACGGACTGTTTGTATATCTAGTACGTGTGTAATATGCAGGCACACACACACACACACACACACACACACACACACACACACACACACACACACACACACACACACACACACACACACACACACACACACACACACACACACACACACACACACACACACACACACACACACACACACACACACACACACACACACACACACACACACACACACACACACACACACACACACACACACACACACACACACACACACACACACACACACACACACACAAACACACACACACACACACACACACACACACACACACACACACACACACACACACACACACACACACACACACACACACATATATATACATTTATCTTGTAGTGATGATTCACTAATTGTACTATGGATGGAGTTTCATATGTAATTATTTCATAGGGTGGCTCCTACGACAGCGACTATATCTAGTCTTAGTAGGAGTCTCCCGTCCCATACATGTCATAATCCTTTAGTTCCCTATCATACATTATATACTTACCACTTAGTGTTTTCTCATGTCGATTCTATTGCAACATGGGGTATGGTCGTTTGTTTTATAACGATTATTTTGTTGTACTTTGTATTTGGGACAAATAAATATTTCTTGTTTCCTGTCTCTCGATATTGTTTCTTCTTCTCAACAACAAATCAACCAATTGCATTAAATATATGGTGACTAAAAAAATGTAATATCAGAATGTTGTCATGTGTGTGGCGCGCGCGCGTGTTTGCGCGTGTGTGTTCGTGTGCGTATGCGTGTCCGTGGGCGTGTGTGTGGTCAAGTCAGCAAACCTAATGCTTTCGCGCCATATATAGTATTCCATATGTGTGATTGACAGGGTGATCTATGCGATTCATTTTGGTGTTGTATATATTTTTAAACTTGATCCAAAGAAAATCATAGCACAGACGAAGGATTGAAACATATTCGGAACATGCTTGATTCGCACACACTGACACACACACACACACACACACACACACACACACACACACACACACACACACACACACACACACACACACACACACACACACACACACACACACACACACACACACACACACACACACACACACACACACACACACACACACACACACACACACACACACACACACACACACACACACACACACACACACACGCACGCACACACACGCTCTCTTTCTCTCTCACTCGCTCTCTCTCTCTATCTATCTATTTATCTATTTAGCTATCTCTCATATACACACACACATACACACACGCATGCACACACACACTCTCTCGCACATACAAGCTCTCTCACATACACACACGCGCTCACACACACGCACGCACACGCGAACACGCACACGCACGCACGCACACACACAACGACGCGTAGTAAATGGTAACTTTCAGTAATCCCTTTATCTAGTGAACCAGTCTAGTGTTTTTGTTCACACACCTTCTACGACCAAGCCTGTCTGCCCGCCAATGAATACCACTTCGACGCCGGCTTGAATGGTGAGAGTGGCTGAATGAGCAATGGTGACTGTTTGACGCACAACGTAGGGACTTCCGGCCAAGCCCCAGAATCGGTTTGTCTGAAAACCACACAGTGAACCATTAGCAAGATGGAAAACAAGCAAATGGGCAAGCATGATGCATGCGTGCTTGCCTAAAAACATACATGTATATATATATATATACATGTATGTTTATAATTAATATATATATATATATATATGTACATGTAAGAACACTACTAAGAGATGAACAGATACAAGAACTGGAGGAAGAACTTAGGGAAACCAAGTTGTTATGGGATTGTGATCGGGATCGGAGAAGTCAGAAGAAGAGAGGATTGCTTCATTACCTTACAAAGTGGCCCTCTACCATACCATTCCAAAGCGAACAACGGCCAAGCTGGAGTAGGGTTTCTCATAAACAAGAAATGGAAAGACAGTATAGTGAGTGGTTAACAGCATCATAACCAGAGTAGCAGAACTTGTTCTATGCATAACAAAGCTCTACACGCTGAAGATCGTACAAGTATATGCACCAACAACATCATATTCAGAAGAAGACACAGACAACTTCTACAACGACATGGATGAGACCTTAGAAAACCCAACCCACTACACGATAGTGATGGGAGACTTTAATGCGCATGTAGGGAAATGAACAAACATTTCGGAAACGGCAACAGCAAATTTGACCTAGGTGTGAGAAACGAAAGAGGCGACATCTTGGTAGAATTGACAACATCAAGAAAGTACAAAATCATGAATACCATGTTCCAGAAGAAAGCAGGGAAGAGATGGACATGGAAAAGCCCAAATGGAGAATCGTACAACGAAATTGACTACATCCTGACAAACAAGCCAGACATGGTTACTGACGTAACTGTCATCAACCAAGTCAACATTGGAAGTGACCACAGAATGGTAATGAGCAACATCAAAGTAGACGTCAAGGCTGAAAGGAAGAAGTTGGTAAACAAGAGACCACCGAGTGTAGATACCACACAAATCGGAAGAAAAAAGATCGAATTCCAACTGCAAAATCGATTCGAGACACTACAGGAACTAGACGACATCGACACCATGAGCGAAAACATCACTGAGATGATCCAACTAAGTGCAACAAGTGTAGCCAAAGCAATCAACAGGCCTGTAGTGACGAGAATTTCGTCACCGACACGAGCACCAATGAAGAAACGATGAGAAATGTTGGATAACGGCGACCGTAAAAAACAAATAGAGTATGCAGAAATATGCAAGACCATCAAAAAGAAACCGAAGGAGGACATCAGAAAATAAGAAGTCATACGAGAAACGATTATGCCGTCAAAGAGCCTGAAGAACGCAGGCACTAGGCCGAGGCAGACTGATTACACTTCTAGACAAGCAGTGTAGAGAAATACAAGACCAAGATATGATCATGGAACGAATAGAAGAATTCTACACCGAGCTATATGACAGTGAACAGAGTACCATAATTCATACCGACACGAAAGAGGTACCAGATGTAACACCATGGGAAGTGGAAGCTGCGCTAAGAGATATGAAGAATGGGAAGACATCAGGAAACGACCACGTAATCATTGAAACATTAAAAGCAGGAGAAGATATCATCTCGAAGACACTGGTTAAACTGTATACTACATGCTTATCAGAACGACGAATACCCACCGCTTGGAAGAACGCAAATATGGTGATAATATTCAAAAAGGGAAACAAGAAAGACTTAAAGAACTACAGACCGATATGTATGTTATCAAACATCTACTAAATACTCACAAAGATACTACCGAATAGACTAGAGAAGACACTGGACAAAAACCAACCACGAGAGCAAGCAAGATCCAGAAGCAGGTACTCAACGACAGACCACATACACGTCGTAAACCAATTGAAAGAGAAGTGCCGAGAATATAATATCCCGCTCTGCATCGCTTTCATCAACTACGAGAAGGCTTTCGATTAGGTGCAAACTCAAATAATACTGACCTCCCTTCAAGAACAGGGGATAGAAGATGTGTACATCGATCCCCTGAAAGAAACCTACACCAACAGCTCGATGACAGTCCACCTACACAAAAAGAGCAACAAGATCAACATCAAGAGAGGAGTACGACAGGGTGACACCATATCGCCCAAGCGGCAACAGTCGAAAGCATATTCAGAAGACTGACCTGGGAAACCAGAGGCTTGATGATAGACGCCGACGACATACCCATATGCGCTACTACACCGCAAAAACTACAAAACAAGCTGCAGGAGCAAGCTGATGAAAGTGAAAACAAGGTCTCAAGATGAACATCTCGAAGACAAAAGTGATGCTAGAAAATATCACACCAATATATATCAACACGACGCAGATAGAGAACGTTGAAAGCTACGTCTATTTGGGACAGCGATACAGTACCAGAGACACATACCAAGACAAGGAAATTCAAAGAAAGATCACTGCCGGGTGGACAGCATTCGCCAAATACCGTGACATCTTCAAGAGTAACTTTGGAACCTGCTTGAAGAGACAAGTGTTCAACTCATGCGTACTTCCAGCGATGACACACGGCGCGGAAACATGGGCACTCACCATTCAGGCAAAGAACAATCTAGCAACCGCACAAACAAAGATGGAAAGAAGTATGTTAAACATCACATATCGGGAGAGAAAAACAACATCTGGGTAAGGCAGAAGACAAAGATCATAGACATGATAGAACAAATCAGAAGACAGAAGTGGACCTGGGCAGGGCACATAAGCAGACTACAAGATAACCGATGGACTTCGCGTATCACAACCTGAAGACCTTACGGAGGGAAACGATCTGCAGGAAGACCGGCGAGACGGTGGAGAAACGAACTAGTCGAGTACTGAAAGGGCACTATCGCAGAGGATAGCGCAAGACAGGCAGATTTGGAAACAACATACTGAGGCCTTTGCCCAAGCACGGGATACTACGGCTGCACAATGATGATGATGATATATATATATATTATATATATATATTATATTCTTACATGCAAATTCACACACACACACACACACACACACACACACACACACACACACACACACACACACACACACACACACACACACACACACACACACACACACACACACACACACACACACACACACACACACACACACACACACACACACACACACACACACACACACACACACACACACACACACACACACACACACACACACACACACACACACACACACACACACACACACACACACACACACACACACACACACACACACACACACACACACACACACACACACACACACATACACACACGCAAACACGCACGCACGCACGCACGCACGCACGCACACAAGCACACAAGCACACAAGCACACAAGCACACAAGCACACAAGCACGCAAGCACGCAAGCACGCAAGCACACAAGCACGCAAGCACATCCACATCTGTCTGCCTAGACTAAGACACAATGCGTGCAATACGACTTGACAATATGTTTAGTTTTCCTTGAGATTCACTGCTGACGATTGCTCCTCTTCTCAGTGAGAAATGGACTTACCGTGATGTCGACGGTCACGTTCGTGTAAATGTTTGTGAGACTATCTTTCAGGCAGCCGTACAGTTCAATACGCAAGGCGGGCTTGTAGTTCCATGACGTCGGTTGGATGGCGAAATAACGTGCCTGAGGACAAACATATGATAAAACCATTGATTGTGATCATTGAAATGCGTCGAAGAAGTACATGTAATAGGTTAGGTGTTGGAATTAGGTTAGGGTGAGGGTTCTGAATAGTAGCATAGTCTGTTCCAACTTGCTGATCCTCGCATCTGTAACACCGTCCATGGAAAATTACACAACAATTAAAATAATGTTAATGATGCGTCAGGTGCTATTTATAGAATATCGCATATCTTAGTTCACGAAGGAAACGAGTAGTGGTCACGCTTCAGTGGTAACTGCGATAGTGTCCTTCCATTCGCCAGATGGCAACCACGTCGTATGTCGACAGGGTTTTCGTAAAACCAATTCGGTTAACATTTTCTTTTATGTTTTAAAAGCAGTGTCAGTTGCTATCAGGCCAATAGCCAGAGAGATTCTGGATGTATGCGTTAACTCCTCTCTCTTCCGAATCCTGTTTTGGAAACAAAACTCTCACCTCATTTTCTGGAAAATGTTGTGATACGAAACCAATTATAGGTATACTGTATGAAATGACCGATCAGTTGCATTCGTGGAGATATCTTATAAAAACGTAAACAACTGTTCGATCTGATGGCTTAATACTAATTTCGAACGCAGTCGACCATTAGAAAAAATTCGTAGTACAAACAAACAGCGTTACATAGAAAATTATTTAGAATATCTATAGAAAATATGACTCAAGACATACAACTGGAATTTTGCACACTTTTGTAGAATATCCTATATAATTCGCTGGAGTTTTTATAGTCACTGCAATTTCTAATGAATAGTTAAGAATATTCTACAGAGTTGTGCAAAAATCCAATGTCATATGTTCTATAGGTATATGAGAACTATACACATCGCTCATTTGCTAAGGTCTACTTTAGATTATTTTTTTGAAATATTTGCTTAACCTACAACAATCATGTCAAGGCTCGTCTTCACCAGTGCATGCCATATATTGCCCCGCCGTACCGTAATCGGATGCTCGAACGAGAGTGTGGCGGTCCGGTAGCGGTCCGAGTTCCCCTGGTGGATCCGTCCCGACTCGTGGAATTTCCACACTAGTCCGTCGACGCTGTAGAGCAGCTTGAAGGCGCTGGTGTAACAGTCACACGCACTCCCTCCGCCCTGGAGCGTCAGCTTCGACAGCTCGTGTATCCGCAGCAGGTCCACGATCAAGAACTGGTATTGATCAGCGTTATTTGCAACCCACGCACTGCCACCGTCTGTGAAAGAATGTATGAAAGAAAGGAGGAACGAAGCGACGAAGGGACGAAATAACTAAGGCACGGAGGAATTAAGCAACAAAATAATGAAGTAAGGAAGCACCGAATGAAAGACATGGAAGGATGGACTGAATCAATGAAAGAAAAAGGGATGGAAAGGAACGAAGAAATGAAGGAATAAAGGGACGAATAAACAAATGAACAAATGAACGAATGAAAGAAAGGAAAAGCACAGAAGGAACGAAGGAATAACACTTCGTTTCCGCATGTCCGATTGTATACTGGGTTGTGTATGTGTGCGGGGAGGGTGATATATATATATATATATATATATATATAGAGAGAGAGAGAGAGAGAGAGGGGGGGGGGGGGGGGAGTCAAAAGGCAGGGTGGGTGACAGTGAGAGAGTGGAGGGCGGTTGCTGAGTGTACATGTGGTATTGATATAATCATCAATTTGAGATGTATGATATTTCTTAGTCTAGCAATTGTATGGATAATTTTTAGACAATGCTGTTATTACTAGACATTGATATTATTATTTGTTTGGTAAACATGTATTGCATGCGATATAGACAGTAATACTATTTTGTTGTTTGTAAGAAGTATGATTAATGAGGCTGAATGTACAACATCAAAACACATTCATAATCGACATTTTAGTTATACTGTTGATCATGGCAATAAATTATCTGTATTTGTATAATATCGAATTCGATCGGCATTGTTTTACTGGGAATGCTTTATCTAAAAACAAAATTGAAACGAATATTGGACTCTCGATAACCTAAAGGCTTCCTTGTACAGTTGCCCTATGAGGATTTTGCCCTGTATAGAAATCTTGTTAACACACATTATTTTTTATGATGTTTGTCGGACGGCAAATAAGTAAGTATTGTAATGTTTGCCATTATACGTTGCAGTAGGACAGTTTCGTGCGGACCCACCTGAGCGATAATGATTCAGCCTCGCCCGATATGCGTGTTTATTAGACCAAGTCGAAGAAGCACTGAATTGAGCATCAAGGATCGTCCCTCTCTCTATGCCCAGTGCGGTGTCGCAATCATCAGAAGACGAGTTGCCTGGAAAGTGAATTTATATGTGTATGTGAGTGTGTGTGTGTGTTTGTGTGCGTGCGTGCGTGCGTGCGTGCGTGCGTGTGTGTGAGTGTGTGTTTGTATGCGTGCGTGTGTCTGTGCGTGAGTGTGGAGTGTAGGGTACATCCTGGAGGGATAGTCCCTTGGTGACGGACGGCCGCTCCACTTCTGTGGAGGCTCTAACCTATGGTTCCCACAGTCTATCTAGCTCATGTATGGTTGCTGCTGGAAATGCTAGTGTAGGGCAGTGGCCACATCCCGGACAATGGTCTCGGCAGACCAACAAAACTACACGAGGGGGGGTTTGTAGACTAATGCCTATTGAGTCGAGGGACGTCTGTCCTCATTACACAAAGAATGCTTTTGAGGAGTAGGCGGCTCAGCCGATTGGCTACATCCCCGGCTACACTTGTGAAACAGCAACAGCCTTTGACAAGGCTGCAAGGTATCTTACCAAGACGTAAGTGGAAGGACCGATGACCCGCTGTCTTGCGGTGTGAGATTTTTCAGAGAAGGAATAATGGAGTTAACCATACACAAACCAGCGGAAAGCAATGGACAACTACCGATGTATTAGCCCAAGAAACCTTGATGGAGAATACAGACATTAAGAGAGATCCTAGTGGTGAGCCCCCTAGACTAGATAGGACGACACATACTGGGGAAGAGCTTGGAGATGTTGGAAGCAACGCCAGACCTGATGACGACAGTGCGGGAGATAAAACCAGCAGCAAAAAGCTAAAAGGGAAAATCCGTGTGGCAACATGGAACAAAAAAAATAGTCAAGGGACACTACAAATGGTAACATCGGAAGCAGAACGATATGGGATAGATACAATAGGGATTGCGGAATACAGGTTGGCCGGACAAGGACAGTTTCGCCCGGATTCAGGAGGAAAGTTTGTATACCCAGAAGCAACTAAACCAGGGGTGAGTGGTGTTGCGTTCTATCTATCAAAGAAAACTGAAAATGCACTATTAGGATACAATCAGTCAACGACAGAATTATTACTATATGATGACGTAATGCAAATGTTTGATGATAAACTGCAACGAACAGTCGACGAGTTAAACACGAGAGACATGGTAGTACTGATGGGCGATTTCAATGCAAAAGTTGGCAGTTGTCAAAACGAAGAAGAGAATGGAAATATCGGGAAATATGGACTACGATGAGAGAGATAGACATGTTGAGTTTGTCATAGAGAATGAACTGATGATCATCATTAATACTTTCTTCAAACGACATCAAAACAGATTGTACACTTGGACCACACCATATGGATGGAACATAAATCAAATCGACTTTATATTGATATCAAAACTAAGCGCCAAGATTGCGATCAAA
Source organism: Escarpia spicata (assembly GCA_963995525.1). Classification (NCBI taxonomy): domain Eukaryota; kingdom Metazoa; phylum Annelida; class Polychaeta; order Sabellida; family Siboglinidae; genus Escarpia; species Escarpia spicata. The sequence goes on along the minus strand of OZ023205.1, from coordinate 49,400,752 downwards.
GTAAGAAAGATGAAGAGAGGGAAATATATAGTGAGGCATGACGTCAGTGATATCACGGAAGGATACCGGGTAGAGATCATGAACTGTTTCGAAGAAGTATTACAGACAGTGGCTGACGAGAAGGAACCGGATTAGTTGGCAGTAGAAATTATGAACATCATTATTGAATCAGCTGACAAATACTTCACTAAAAAGAGGAGGCAGAAGCAACCTCGGATAAGCAAAGACACGAAGAAGAACAAAGAAAGGAGGAGTGAGAATTATCATGAAAAATACAGAGAGAACTGCGAGATGATTAAACGAATGTTTAAATAAAGTATATGACACAGTCGTTCAAAAGTGGCGAAGCAGGCGTGGATATCTATCACACATTGCGTAAGAAAATACGGAAAAGTGGAATATGGCCCATGGACTGGAAACGGGCCATACTTATATCAATACCGGAAAAGGTTACATACAAGAATGCTCAAACCATAGGACCATATCCCTCATCAGCCATGCGAGCAAAATTATGCTAAAAATCATAATGAAGAGAATCATATCAAAATTATAATGTGAAGTCAACAGAACACAAGCTGGTTTCCGGACTGGAAGACGAACAAGAGATCACATTTTCAACTTCAAGATGTTAATTTAAAAATGCTGAGAATTCAACCACAACCTAAGGATCTGTTTCATTGATTTATTTAAAAGCGTTTGATAATTTTAGTCATCAACAACTTTGGAAAACCTTGATACACATGGTGATTTGTCCAGAAAATTACTTATCCGAAATTTCCATGTAGTGCAACAGTCTGCAGTGAGATTAGAGTGTGGTACCACAGATTGGTTTCCAGTCAGTAATGGTGTGAGACAGGGGTGCATTATGTCCCCCCCACCTATTCAGTCTATACAGATAGAATATCATGAGACAGGTCGAGACTGACACGAGAAGCAAGTTCTTTAATGGACTGAAAGTGAATGGACACGAGATATATGTATTGAGATATGCCGACGACACAGCGTTGATATCCGATACAAAAGAAGTATTGGATTAATTGGTTAAAGAGCACATTGAAATGAAAGGATTGAAACTAAACGTAAAGAAGACTACGATTGTGAATGTGAAGAGATGCCGAGAACCATCAGAAGTCATAGTACATGGCGAGGAAATAGAACGAGTGGAAATTTTGAATACCTGGGGTCAGTGATAGAAGCTGATGGAGATGGGACGAAATAGATCAAGCGGAGGTTGGCAATGGCGAGTAACAAGTTGACGGAGATGAAGAAGCTGTGGAAAGCAACATACAAAGATATTAAATTACGAATTATCGGAAGCTGCACATTTCCAATGCTACGTATCGATGCGAAACCTGGACTCTTAATAATAATATTACTAAACGTATAAATGCATTTGAAAACAAGTGTTATAGAAAGATATTACGAGTTTCGTGGACTAAACATATAACTAAAGAATCCATCGCAGATGGGCTTGGTGTTATACCCTGGACATTGTTGAACTTGGTGATGAAACATAAACTAATTAAGTTATTGTGGCCAAGTGAAACGGCATCAATCTCTAGAGTTGGATGGAAATGTGGAAGGCAGCAGAAGCAGAGACAGACCTAGGCAACAATGGGAGAAGGACATAGAGGAATGGATGGGAGCATACGTATGGCGAGTGGGGAGACTGGCAAACGAAAGAGCTGTCAATAGACATTCCATGAAGGTTGCAAAGTCACACATTATATAAGTATAAATATATATATAATATATATATATATTTATGTTGTGAGTTTGCTTATATATACTTATATATATATATATATACATATATATATATACACATATATATATATACACATATATATATATACATACATATATATATATATATATGTGTATATATATATATGTGTATATATATATATGTATATATATATATATAAGTATATATAAGCAAACTCACAACATGTATATATATATATATATGCCGGGTAAGGCCGGGTAAATCAGCTAGTATATGCATATATATATACATACATATATATATATATGCATATATATATATATATATACATACATATATATATATACCCGGGGAAAAAGGCAGTCATATACCAGACACCCCAAACCCATCCCAAATCTGTCCAGCCTACCCGCATTAATAAATTGTAACTGGTCATTTGCGTAGTTGTTAGGACAACCTTTTGCTAGAATTCGCACGCGCTCGCCCGACATATATATATATATATATATATATATATATATATATATATATATATATATATTGACACTCACGTTTTTATAATATAGGGCCTACTAACTTAACGGGCGATAATTTCGACGCTAAATGACATATAGCTCCATCTGTAGGAAATATATGAAATGCGAAAGAGGACACTACTTGTAATTAAGCGTGAGGCCGTGACCAGCGAGAGGTAGACCTGGTGTATGTTAAACGCTGAGGATTTTCAAATGTCAATTACTTAAAACTATTCAAAATTGATGAATACATCCAGCGAACTATTTGTAGATGGCATAATTATCTTTATGATGATAGAAAAACACTGAATTCCGCGGCTGGAAATCTACGTACAGCCTTTTGAAATATTGAGCCCCACAAGTTCTCCACCCCTTCGGACGAATTGTCTAAATCTACGAACCATCTCAGCGGGCCCGCTAAATAACATGCAAGATTTCAGCCCGATTTATGCAAAACTGACGGAGATGTGTGTGCACATACATACAGAGAACGAACTGTTTTATAATATAGCTATGTATATATATATATATATATATATATATACATTTATACATATATACATATATACATACATGCATATATGCATATATGCATATATACATATATATAAATATATACATAAACACACACACGCACACACACACACACACACACACACACACACACACACACACACACACACACACACACACACACACACACACACACACACACACACACACACACACACACACACACACACACACACACACACACACACACACACACACACACACACACACACACACACACACACACACACACACACACACACACACACACACACACACACACACACACACACACACACACACACACATATATATATATATATATGTATATAATGTGTGTCTGTTTTGTTATCTTATTTCTTTCAAATAATTTTTTTATTTATGAGATGTCATACCACAATAATAATTTAATTCACAAATATAACCTTATCAACGCGCAAAAGTGTGAGTGTGACGTAGGCAAACTGCAGTGTACTGGATAGGTCAATTAACGGATCCGATATGTCGCGGAACGAACGAACGAATGAACAAGATATTCTCACCTGGTGTAAATCCTGCAGGTCGCACTTTCATCGTCACTGTTTTGAGTGACACGTAGTACCCCTTCCAAGAGTTCCACACTACTCCTTTGGCATAGGGAACATTTATGCCCTCCTGGTAATAGTGTCCGTTCAGATTGGAGCTGTGACAAGCAGTGTACCACCAAGCACCGAGATTTAAGTCGGAACAGGAGCTGCCATACGTATCGTGATCGGCATCTTTAGTACTGAATGGCTTGTCTGTGTGGCCTGACAGGGAATCCTCTGAACATAAGAACAACCAAATTTCGCATTTTGTCTTTAAAAAGCAACTAGGTTCACACACGCACCATCTTCGTGATGCCATATACAACACTGCACTCACAACACATGGCAAAAAGGAACGGACAAACACTGACTGATACGAAGCGAACATCACTTTCATGGAACCTCTCATCGACGCCAAGCCCTCTGCTCTCATCAAGTTCAAGAGAGATCCAAGCAAAACGAATCTTAAAATATTAAGAGCTGCTAGGAAAAATGCCCAACAGACTGCTCGGCGTTGCGCCAATAATTACTGGCTGCAACTTAGTCAGAGTATCCAGATGTCATCTGACACTGGGAATATCAGGAGCATGTATGATGGAATAAAGAAGGCAACAGTTCCTCCCATAAAGAAGACTGTTATATATTAGTGAAAACAAAGTCAGGAGAAGTCATCACGGGCAGCAATAAACAAATGGACATGTGGGTGGAGCACTACCCCGAATTATACTCCCAGGAATCGCCAAGGAGGCACTAAACACCATTGAGAACTTACCCATTGTAGAAGAGCAAGATATAGAACCGAGAGTTCAAGAGCTCAGCAAGGCTATTGATTCACCAATGGAAAAGTCCCTGGAAATGATGCCATACCATCCGAAATCATCAAGCATGGAAAGCCTGCACTACTGCAACATTTGCATAAACTTATCTGTTTCTGTTGGAATGAGGGAGCAGTTCCTCAGGATATACGTGATGCGAATATAGTAACACAGGACAGAAACAAAGGTGATCGTAGCGATTGCAACAATTACCGTGGCATCTACATGTTGAGCGTCGTGGGAAAGGTTTTTGCACATGTATCCCTGGCCAGACTGCAGATTCTGGCTGAACGCATCTATCCTGAATCTCAATGTGGCTTCAGAACCGGAAGATCCACAACAGACAACTGCAAAAGAAATGTCGAGAACAAAGAAGACCGTTGTATATTGCCTTCATCGACCTTACAAAGGTATTTGACCTCGTTAGCAGAAGCGGATTATTTAAGCTGCTGGAAACAAATTGGTTGTCCCCTAAACTGCTCAGTGAGATCTCCTCCTTCCATGACATTATGAAGGGCACAGTCAACTATGACGGAGCTACATCCGACCCCTTTGTGGAGTAAAACAAGGATGCGTTCTGGCACCAACACTCTTTGACATATTCTTCTCAATTATGCTATCATATGCCTTTTGTACTTCCCTATAGGGTGTCTACTTACACACTAGAACTGATGGGAAGCTGTTTAACCTCGACCGGTTGAGAACTAAGACAAAAGTCCGTCGAGTCCTTATCCGAGAAATGCTTTTCGCTGATGATGCTGCGCTGATAACTCATACCGAGGAAGACAGACTCTATCATGCCTGCAAAGAACTTGGATTGACTACCAGTATCAAAAAGACTAATGTCATGGTACATGACGTTGTCATACAACCATTAATCAAGATTGACGATGTGACACTTGATGTCGTCAATAACTTCACATACCTGGTTTCCACAGTCACGAGTAATGTGTCACTAGATGCTGAAATTTACAAGCGCATAGCAAAAGTTGCCGCAGTCATGTCCAAACTGAACAGGAGAGTTTGGACAAAATAACAACACACAAGACAAGAAAAGAGGCTGAATAGCACTCGCCAGCATTGAGGCAGTAACGCTTCACATCTGCCTGACATCATTCTATTTTAGCACGCGCGCCGCAACGCCGAATGCTCGGGCAAACAAGTGCGTCGTACAACAGTAAAAATAGCAGGACCGCGCCTTTTCCAAAAAAATAAGCTAGTAGAAAATGACATCCCTGTGGCGAAGCTGTATCCTGCAAATGCAGAAATATACTCGAATACATAGTTAATACAGTGGCTGAAATATCGCGGCCTTCCTTCGAGCGAAGTTTGTTAGAAACTGACAGAAAAGTTGTTGTCTAGTTTGGTTATGCTTGCAACAACGACATGACCAGCAATTTGTATTTTCGATAATTATGCCTGATACTTATATAATACATATTGTCACTCACTGACGTGATGTCTTTGCATTTAAAATATGTATTTGTATTATTTATTTTAAAACAGTGACTAATTGTCAGTGAATTTGTTAACTATTAGTTTTACGTACAGCACACTAATGGATATGGGGCTGCATAAAGAAAAAATATATTATATTTGTTAAATACGCACTTTAGTCAGTACAGCTGTATATACTTATTTGTCCGATAGTTTATTTCTCATAATGTAAGTTATTTCTTTACAAAGGTATATTTTATATTACATATTACATTTGTATTCTTTCTGAAATTGTTATGGTAGTTATTATGTTTTACCAATGATGTATTTTAATATGGACAGGTTTTTTATCCGGGTACGCGGCATTATAAAATTAGCAGTTTATTATTATAATCATGTGATCTGTCGATGGCGTCACAAGTAGCGAACGTATGTCGCAACGCCTATTATCACCTGTCACAAATTGCAAAGATACGAGATTATGTTACCACCAGTGCATGTAAGAGTCTGGTCCACGGACTGGTGACATCGCGACTTGACTATGGTAATGCGATGCTTTTCGGAATAAACGATCGCCACCTGCACCGTCTGGAAAAGGTTTAGCGGTCTGCGGCTCGAATTGTTATGCAGATTCGGCGGGGCGATCGGCAGTCCATGACGACAATACTGTGGATATTACACTGGTTGCCTGTTAGGATGCGTACTGAGTTTAAGATACTCGTTCTTGTGCACAGGGCATACGGTGATACGCCTGAGTACCTTACGGCACTATTACACCAATATACACCACGCCGTTCCCTACTCTCTGCAAGTGGGTTACTCTTGCAAGTTCCTAGAGTGAACTTAGAACGTTTCGGCCGCCGTGCATTTGCTTGTGCTGGCCCCACTCTGTGGAACAAACTTCCCATGAACATGTGCAACAAGAGCAATCTCCCTCAATTTAAGAAACAACTAAAGACATTGTTCTTCTCCAGTTAATGGGTTTTACATGACTGACATTGGACTTTAACACACGTATTACATATTATCTTATTTATTATCATTGTAGTATTCATTATTTACTATCATTGTAGTATTCATGGTATTAGTGTTTTTTTATTTGACACATTTAATATTAGTTTTAACGAGTGCAATTTAATTTGTAAATATATATTTAAAATAATTTACACAGAGGAACATTATACAGTTTTAACATGTTTTATAGCCTATCGTTATTATTATTTTATTAATTACCTGGACTAATTATAATTATAAGCTAGTTTGTATTTTAATGCTTGTATACACGCGTCCTGTTGGATGTCCATATATTCGGTACAAAGACGTGTAACCAGGATATGAAGGTGGCGGGAATCAATATAAACAGCTGAGAGACAGCTGCAATCCTGCATTCTCGTCTCAGCCAACTGCCTATGTCTTCGACAAGTGCGGCAGAGACTGCCACGCTACAGTGGGACTTTTAAGCCACTCCAGGCGATGTACATTATCAAATTAAAAATTACGGCGCAATCCATTGCCTGAAAAGACAGAAGGATACCTACTATATATATATATATATATATATATATATATATATATATATGTGTGTGTGTGTGTGTGTGTGTGTGTGTGTGTGTGTGTGTGTGTGTGTGTGTGTGTGTCTGTGTGTGTGTGTGTGTGTGTGTGTGTGTGTGTGTGTGTGTGTGTGTGTGTGTGTGTGTGTGTGTGTGTGTGTGTGTGTGTGTGTGTGTGTGTGTATAGACTGAAGGATACCTACTAATGCAGGATTGGTAGATCTTTGCTTTTGGTGGTCCCTCTTTTCAGCCAGTTGTGTTGTTCTTGTGTCTTCTCTTCTTGTGCCTGTTTTAATGGTCGGCTTCCAATGAGTGCGATCATCAGCGGCTGTCTCTCAGCTGTTTACATTGATTCCCGCCACCTTCATATCCCGGTTACACGTCTTTGTACCGAATATATGGACGGCCAACAGGATCTGAGAATACAATAATACTATACACACACACGTGCGGCTTGCGTGTGTGTGTAGTATTATTGTATTCTCAGATCTTCACAAACACATATAAATTGTAGTACTCACCCGCATTGCTCGACCCAAGATAAGCCACTAATCGCAAAGCGTAGTTGGTCGATTCTGCGTCGATTGAGAATCCTACGTATTCGGCGAATCTTGTCTCCCCGTCGAACGCCTCCATGTCAATTCTAAGAACGTAGCTGCCGTTGCTAGTCAGCGAATGAATGTGGTCGTTTCCCAACCAAAACTCGCCACTTGTCGAACCGAAGCCGTTCTTGTAGTCGCTCCAGCCACGGTAGAAATCAACTGAACCGTTGAGACGTCGCTGGAATACCTGCGGAGCACAGGACAAGGTCAAGGCGAGAAATAAAGCGAACCTGTGGATTGGAAATGTCAGTTGTATCGTTAACCCTATGCGGGGTGTTTACCTCATTTGGCGAACAGATGTGTTCTGGGTGAATGAGATAGATACTAAATTTTATTTTATTTCACTTGTAATGCAATATTAGTGATTAGGCCTTCGTTGTCTCCTAATCAAAAATAAATGTCTTTAAAAATTTGCACATAAATGGATATATATATATATATATGTATATATATATGTATATATATATGTATATATATATATATATATATACATATATATATATATATATATATATATATACGTATGCATGTGTTTGTGCGTGCGCAATAGGTTGTTATATCGCCGACATCGCTTTCAAAATTCAATTGTGTTAAATGTGCATAACAGCCGACTGTAAGTAATAGTCAGGGAGCATGTGTGATCGCGTGGGAATTTAGTGGTGAAAGCAAACCATCAGTGTAGTTGGCTAAAGTGGACCCCATAGAACAAGAAAACACTTCTCGGCAATGTGGGAGTCTGTTCAGGCACTTTTATGAGTGATTAAAAATGCGTGGGAGACACTTCACCTACACAGGATATGTTTTAATTTTGTATAACCAGTTTATTTCTCCTGTGAGGAAGAGTTGATCAATGGGAGTAAAACATGTATGGAACGTGTTTCGCCCAGACTCCGCGTTGCCATGGTAACAAACAAAATGTCTGCCACAATGGGAATATGTACTATACCTTGCGCACTATACCTGTCATTACCAAATAAGATGAGATCATCGTTCCTTCTTTGTCATATCTACAATGTATGTTGTTATGTAATTATAACTACATTTCTTAAATATTGATCAATTATAAGGTTTATTTTAGTATAAATAAATTGTCAAAAAAATCTATGTTTTTTCGTTATAAATACTAAATCATAAAAATGTGTGCAACTTATTACAAATCTCTTTTTGTAGTTATGTGGAGAACGAACGTGATACTGAATACAACATTCTAAAAGTGACTATCATGACATTTCTATTAGAAGAAGAATTTTCTTTTATTTGACCCATTTCAAATAATACATACAATACATCCATGTAAAAAAAATTAAATTTTACAAATATATAACCTTTTGGTAAACATGGTATAATGTATAATAAATAACGAAAAGTAGGGTCAGGAGACTCCTCTAAGACTATGGTAGTCGCTATCGAGGAGCCACCTTTTCCAATAAAACTTTAACTGAATCAATAGATCACCTAATAAAATTCTTCCAGAAAAAGAAGAAGAAAAAAAATAAATAAAAAAAAAACATAATATGTATGCATGTGTGTAGTGTGAGCAAGCTTACATGATTGTTGTGTTTGTCGTTTAGGCACTGTTTTGTATTGTATCAAGTTGACAGGTGGTTGTCAGTTCTTAATTTTGCATACATATGTAGCAGTTTTGCCTGGTGCATGTTACTTGATAGTTTTGTAAAAAATAAAGTTTAACATACTTGGCAAATCCTTGTGAACTGTGTGTGCTAAGCTTTTCTTTGACAATATCAGGAATGTTATTTAGTAAAAGTGGCAAATTATGCCTAAGACATTTTTTCGCAAATTCATGTTTAATTTTATAAGTGTAAATTTTATTCCTGACTCTTGTATCATGATTATGTACCTCATAGTTAAACATTATCCTCCAGTTTTGTAAATAAACTGGTAAGTCATTATGTAAATATTTATAGTAAAATTTTAATTGTTGTAATTTAAGGATGTCATCTACTTTTAACAAGTTGAGTTTTTTGTGAAGTGGTTCTGTGTGGGAAGTATAATTACTTAAGGTAATAATTCTCATGGCTTTTTTTATAAGTTTTATTATTCTATTTGATTGAAAGCCCCACGCCATGATGCAATAATTAATGTGTGGCACTATTAAAGAATTATATAATATTATTTTAATATGAAGAGGTAACACATGTTTCAATTTATTTAATACGCCAATTTTTTTAGAACAAGCATTTGCAATTTTTTCAGTGTGCTTTTTCCAGTTAAAATTTGTATCTATAATTAAACCCAAAAAATTTAATTCTTTGACTTGTTCAATATTTACATTGTCTATCTTCAGAGTAAGTGTCTGTATATTTTTCTTTGCCTTTTGAAATGTCATGTATTTCGATTTTGCTATGTTTAGCGATAATTTATTTATTTTGAGCCATTCATTTATTTTTAAAAGTTCTTCATTTATTAAAGATTCTAAATTTTCGTCATGTATGTTATCGCTGAAAGTGTTTAGTGTACTTGATAGAGTTGTATCATCAGCATAAATTATGAAATTAAACATTTTACTGGCTTTTGCAAAATCATTGATATATATGATGAATAACAGGGGTCCTAAGATTGAACCTTGTGGTACACCTGTTGTTATTGATAAAAATTTTGATTTTGTATTGTCAATTTCCGTATATTGCTTACGATTTGTTAGGTAACTGCTGAATAAGTTCAGATTTGTTCCATGTATACCATAATATTTCAATTTGTCAATTAAAATTAAATGGTCAATGGTATCAAAGGCTTTGGAAAGATCTAGGTAAATATTAATGGGTATTTCATCCTTATCCAGTTTGGTTATTATTCTATCTATTAATTCTAGTGCTGCGTATTCAGTTGAATGTTTAGGTCGGAATCCATACTGATGGTCAAACAAAAGCTTAGAGTCTTTTAAATAAGATAATAATTGGTCAAAAATAATTTTTTCAAGTACTTTTGAAATAGCTGGTAGAAGAGATATGGGTCTATAATTTTTGAACACTGCTGGCTCACCTTTTTTATAAATTGGAATTACCTTAGCAATTTTTAATTTATCAGGGAATATTCCCGTGGTTAATACTTGATTTATTAATAAAGTTAAAGATTTGGTTAGTGCAGGTTCAAGCATTTTTTGCAGTTTGGCTGAGAGACCATCACATCCACAGCTACTTTTGTTGGGTAGATTAATTATTGTTTTCTTTATGGTATCTTCTTCAACGTATTTAAATGTAAAATTACAGTTTACTATATTATTTAGATAATATGAATGATCATGAATGCCTTTGTATTTAATATCATTAGCCAGGTTACTACCTATATTGGTAAATAATGTATTGAATTTATTTGCAATTTCTAGTTGTCTGCCACAATAGAATCGGATTCTTTAAAATATTTTGGAAATGATTTATTAATTTTATGTTTAGACAGGATTTCATTTATGGTTTTCCAAGTGTTTTTTTATATCAAATTTAAATTGATTAAAACATTTGTCAAAATATGATTGCTTTGCTTTGCGAAAACTTCTTTTCAAAATACTATTGTATGTTTTCAGATTAATCAATAATACGCCATATTCAGAAGATTCAGGGTTTGTGATTTTTTATTGTTTGTAAAGTTTGTCTCTGTATCGTATTGAGGTTAGCAAGCCTTGAGTTATCCATGTAGATTTTTTATGTTTATATTTATTAAATTTCACTAATTTGCTAGTCATATATTTATTTTTAGCTTGATTTATTTCATTAATAATAATAATGTTATAATTATGGTTTGGATCAGCATTTGAACTTGTATCTAATTTTTTATGTATTTCAGAAGAGATTATATCATTTCTGACTTTTAACATAGCCTCTGTATTTTGTACATTAACTCGTATAAATTTTGTAGTATGTTCCTCTTTTAGAGCAGTGTTCATAAGCATAAAGTATGGTTGATGATCAGACAATTTTTTTATTAATATTCCTGCTGTACTTTGCAGAATATGCTTTGTTAAATTACCAAAAAAATTATCAATAAGTGTACCAGTATATGTTGTGAACCTCGTAGGAAGAGTAATTTGGGGGAAGAGACTAAATGAGGTTAACATGTCAAAGAAAGTGCTACAGTGTTGTTGTTCGTTTATTTTTAACATATTTATATTGTAGTCCCCTGCAAGAATAAGGTTGTTGTTTTGATGATGTTGCATAGATGATATGACCATTGTAAATTCATTTATAAATTCGTTATAGTTTTCAGTTAAAGGCCTTGGAGGTCGGTATATATTTCCTATAGTGACTGTCTGCGATAAGCCTCCTCCATTTATTTGTATTATTTGTCCCTCCCATTGCTCATACATATTTAATTTCATCTTTACTTCATAATTAAAGTGTTTATCTACATACATTAATAATCCCCCTTTGGTGCTGCAACTTTTTCCTTGGGATATACAGTCATATCCATTTAATTGAATTAGTGATAAGTCATCATTATCAGATATCCAGCTCTCTTGGAGACATATTATGCTAAATTTAAAATTAAAGGAAGACAGGTCATTTACAAATGCCTCGAGCTCACTAAACTTTGCATTAATGGACTGTATATTTGAGCTTAGGATACTGAAATGTTTATTATTGTTTTGAACTAACAAATGAAATTTTTCAAAATCATAATATGACGATCGGCGTATTGTTGGCAATTCATTATTTTCATCAACAGTATTACTGATGTTTAGAATATTATTTAGACAATTATTTGTAATACCACCTGTAAATTGGAGAAAAGTTTCGTCAGTGATCATTTCAGTATATTTTTAAATTGTAATAAGATCAACATATTTTCAGTGTGCAATAATGTTTCAGTAAGAGTGTGTGCCTTTAGTGTTTGAGTTACTAGATTTTGTTTAATAATATTTGTATTTTGTTCATGTAAAGCTAAAGAGGTGCATGATAAGTAGCTACATAAAGTGTCAGAAATAGATAAAAAACTGATTATGTTTAGAAAAAAATACAATGAAAAAAAGGCGATGTAATAAAAAAAAGTCAGGACCATTTGACAAGATGGTCCGAGAAAAAAAACAATAACAATAAAACTGTATTTCTAGTGGTAGGAGCTAATGCATTCTAATGGATTCTAACCAACACATTTCCAACATATATAAATGCAAAAAATGCAAAAAGGTTATTATATTATAACAAATAAAAAGTCATGTGTGGAACATAAATATACATTAAACAGAAAACGAAACAAGTCACGACACAAGTGAGTGACAATTGCACTAAGAGATATAAAAATAAAAAATTATATAAAGAATACTGCAAATAGCAAAACAAGATATTGAAAGTAAACGTACGTTAATACAAAAGCAGGTACCCTTTAACCAACTTGTTTACATACATATAGTTCCTATAGCAGACATTGCAAATGCTAATGCAATCTAATGCATTTTAACAAACACATTTCCAATATATATAAATGTATAGGTTACCATATTATAACAAATAGAAAGTCGTGTGGAAAATAAGGAAGCATTAAACAGAAAACGGATCACAAGTCACAACACAAGTGAGTAATAAACTGCACTAAGATATATTCAAAACAGTTGATTTAGGGAGCACTGCAAATAGCAAAACAAGATATTGAAGAAAAAAAAAAAGAAAAAAAAAAAATACAGTTCATATAGCAGATATTGCCAATCGCAGAACTAGATTTCGTGTCAGTCAGAAATGTCACGTGAGCAACAACTAATTATTCACATCATTATCACCGACATTTGGTGCTATGTCTTGCATGTCACTGGTACTTGTCCAGCTCATTCGAGGTGTTTATCCTGTGAATCACGTTGTTGACATCCTTGATTACAATGTTCCCATTGTACGTCCAGCAGTCTCTGATTTTGTTTGCCTTTTTCAACACTCTTGTTTCGTAAGCCAACTTTGCGCGCATTGTTGTCAAATCTTCATTTATGAAGATCTTCAAACTTCGCTCGGCTACTCGTTCGTTCTTTTGTTTAAGTGAAGCTCTTGACTGAAACACTCTGTCGCGTGTCTTCTCCGATTTGAAGCGGACGATTACGGGTCGCGGCCTGGTGGAGGTGTCCATTTTGCCGCCAATTCTGTGTACCCGTTCAAAGTCGCTGGGCAATACAGCAGGGCTGATTTTCATGTGCTCGTTGCAAATTTCGATGAGCTTTGACTCAAGGTCCTCCCCATGACCTGTCTCATCAATGCCACTGAAACGTAGGTTTGCCCTACGGCCATATTGTTCATTGTCATCAATTTGGTTCTGGAGATGAATGACCTTATCTTCAAGCAGTGTAATTTTATTGTTTTTTTCATCCAGTTGCTGTTGAAAGTTTTTGAAAGTTTGTCTCAATTCACGAATCTCTTTGGCGAGTTCATCCGGAAAGAGAACCTGTTTCATTTTGTTCAGCACCGCTGAATCGTTGAGGGCTGCAATTAGTCTTAGAACTAACTGGTCTTCTTGGTTGTCCTCGACATTGCTTGATTTACGCGACTTCGGCATATTGTAAGCCAACTTGCAGACGCAATCATGCGGAACACAATAAAGTGGGTGTCAACAGTTCCACTGTCCGGCGTTGTTTGCCAGTGCCAGACGTTGTTACGTAATGCACCCTGCTACACAAGCACGCACTGACACTGAGGCGTAATGTGCGTCGATTTCAGGCTTAACTTATGGAACTAACAGCAGTCAAGCAAACTCAAACTAGCACTTTCACAAAGTCCGAAAAGTTCAGCGTGCTCTATCTCCTTCGGCTAGTCACCCACCTTGAAAACCTCCACACTCCAACGCCTCCCCACCACAAAAACTATCAAAGCTCGGGACACACCAGAATACACGTTTATCCCCGGGCAGCCATCTTGTCAGAAAAGACATATTACCTGAGATATGGTGAACGCAAAACTAGTAAATAACATTTCCTGTAAATGGCAGTCAAAGATTGAACAACGGTATTTGTTGCTTAATAGATGCAAACTTTGTCCACAAATAAAAGTTATATAGAGTATATAGAGGCATGTCGTTATTATAAACGTGAACTCTCTTGATTGTAAATAAACAAAGGGATATGGCTAAAACTCATTTTCGGTAATTTATTAACAAAAGTCGTCGTATAGGCAGTGTCTTCCCGTAAAGCGGCTCGCACAGCAAGGAGACGCGCTCATGTGTGATGTAGACTCACGGCGAATGCAAAACTAAAATTAATGGTCAGGTTTGTCTTGCTCATTTTGGAAAACAGGGTGAAATAAGAAAAGATGCTATGTTCCCCTTCGGTTGCGCGAACATCTATGCAATAGCAGATACATGTAGGCACTTTGACTGCCGTTCTACGGGCACTGTGCAAATCTACTGTATATTGTAGTTGTAAATGTACTCTTTTGGTGGCCAAAATTAAGCGCCGATACGACAGGGGAATATGACACTACACAATCTGATTGTTTTGGCAACTAATACATTTTGCGTTGTAAACAATGGACAATGTTATTCCTATACATGTGTAATGGCCAAAAAAGAAACACTCCGGGTATGTAATCAAAATTTTTATTTTTTATTTTTTTAATAACAGCAAACAGCAATATAAGCGAACACAGAAAACAATCGTTTAAAAAGTAATGTTGTGTTGCATGGGGTTCCATGGCATGTTAGATGCCGTCTTCCTGTGACCCAATAAGCATAAATTTAAACTACAACAAACATATACACGTGTACGATAACTATATTACAACGATGACCGTATGACAGCGGACTGGGGGTAGGATGGAATGAATAATAATTAAAAACATATTATATAAAATAATTGTATGACATTTATCCGGATCCAACGTAGATATAACACACCTCTAACTGCACCCCACACATCTGGGATTTAGGCAATGTACATAGTTGAGATAGCTGTCTATATGTATTGTTTGCGTTTTTGGTATATCATCTTTAAAGGATTTAGGCAGTGCATCATGGTGATAGTCATAAATAAATAGTAAGACGTGCAACCTGTATATATCACCAAATTTAAGTATATTTTCAGATTTAAAAATAGGACCGGAGTGACTTCTGTATCTTTGTTTATTAATCATTCGTATAGCGCGAGCGCGTTTTTGTAAAATGTCTAACTTCCTTACAGTTTTTCTATTTCCCCATACCCATACCTTTCCCACTAAGTTAAATTACTTAGAATTAAGGTAAAATAGAGGGTTTTTAAAGCATTATGTGGCAGAACATTTTTCATTCTATTAATTGCGAAAATTACTCTAGATATTTTAGAACTGATTAAATTAATATGTTTATTCCATGTTAAATGTTTATCAATATGTATTCCCAAGAACTTCACTGTTTCTTTTTTGTTTTGTTTACCAACAAGATTAATAACTTCCCTGTTTATTTTAATACAGTTATTTACCTGGTAGTTGCTATTTGTTGGAATAGATATGCAAACGTGTGTCTTTTTAATATTTAAAGACAATTTATTGGCACAAAGCCAGTAGTATAAATATATCAATTCTTTGTTTATACTGTTTATTAAAGTGTCAACATGACGACCAGATTGGTACAGTTGTGTCATCCGCAAAAATCAATAAATTCAAAGACGTATAGTTATTGATATAAATGAGGATTAGGACTGGTCCAAGGAACCTTGGGGTACTCCACTTATAATGTTTTTGCGATGATTGACATTTATGTATCTAAGTATATTGTTTTCGATTTGTTACTTATCAATCCTACTTTATTTTCCGCTCTAAAAACCCGTCGTACACTTGCGGCTGTGTCATCAATAAGGAGGAAAACGCCTTCAGGCAAAAACTCGGGTACAATATATATGAGCAGGGAAAAGCGTCACAGAAAAAATACCGGTACATGAACCGTATCACAAAAAATTTACATTGAAAACCGAGTATAACACCGTGATTACATGTTACACAACATTAACACAATGGTGGCAGAGAGGGGAGGAAGGTGGGATGAATCTAATCTTCCTTTGTGTTGAAAAACAAAGACGTGTTACGCAGTCGAATTCCAACACAAAGGGAGCGATACCAGCTCGGCCTCGTTTTGAGTCCGGGTAAGTGTTTACGTAATCCGGACCGTTGTCAGACTATCATTGAATAAAACGTTTATAGGCATCTTCGCCTCACATTGCCTAAATCCAATTTTTACGTATGTAAAAATAATCATGTATACCCTGCTGATGCTCAATGGCAGAACCCTGAGCTCGTTTGCAGCAATTAAATCACATACACCAATCGATGAGATAAACCACAACAAATCATACTCTCATCAAGGGACTACACAGACAATTATTAAATGACAATCAGATTAGCAAAGGTGGGGCAGCCATTTCCCTCACCGGCCTCCCGCAGTAGAGGCCCAACCCCTAGCCCAGGGCTCTGCCAGTGTTTAAAAAGCTGACGAGTGGTCAGAATACTATAACTACCAATAATCAAAGACAGAGTGTCTAACTAGCAATGCCTGTTAAGTAAGAATGATGACAGTCATACTGAAACATCTGTACAACGTGCATGAGTTTGATGCCAGGGTGATATCAGATGCGATCCGCGTTGCCACGCTGAACGCAATGAATGCCAGTCACACTGCAACATCCACCACCTACAGCAAGCGGTCAAGTAAGTTGACTGGGGAAATTTTTTAGATAATCTAAAACGCACTGAAAGTGTTATATCAACGAGAATATCACTGCACACAATGAATGCCAGTCATACTGAAGCACCCATTGCCGCCAGTCGCAACCCTGACATATTCAAGATCTGGTCATGATCAGCATAGGGATGCGAATGTAACGTTTAAATGCGGAGGACTTCCACCTGCCCATAGATTGAATTTGTGTTTCACTCATCCCCATGTCAGTGGAAGCAGCCCCGCTACGAAAACTGGGGGCTTTATATTTACTGGGTCCAGACCCGCCCATTGTAGCGCTTTAGTTAAGGATTGAAAAAAATAGTTACGGGAAACAGGGGACGCATCAGCAAATGCATGCAGTGGTACCTGGAATGGACCTCGCACCTTCAGAAACCGCGAAAGTGCTTGTACCGGACAATACTGACCATTGGTTTGCGAAATAGACAAGGTGACAGGACGCCCAGAGGTGTTGTGTTTAAAATGACTCAAGACTAAAACTATGCGTGAAACGGAAACGGTGATATCTGCCAACTGTATGACAGATCCACTCCTAGATCGAGAATGTACCGTTATTTATCCTATTAATCCTGCATAGGACTGTCGGAATAATTGGTAAACGAGTGTCGGGTTTACCTGCCAGCCTCTGGGCTCAGGCTAAGAGTTTCTTTATAACAAAATGCTGACTTGGATCAGGCATATCAGACAACTTGTGGATATATGACAAAGTAAAGAGTAGCTGGAGCATAGTGCTTGGTAAAGAGGCTTGCTATAAATGTAACTAAAGCACTTGTTGAGGCTGGAAAAACCGAACAGATAGGGAAATGTTTCTGACAGAAAGCGGCATACAAGGCGATAGACCGTTTATATGCATGTTTTGTAACCTCAGACAAGGATGCGTTAAGCATGTACATCATCACTGCCGTCAGGGAAGAATCGTTGTTGGAATCTCTGTTGGCCGCAGTTGAAGCCAAGATGACATCTGTCGAGCTGCGGCCTCCTGAAATCGGTACAGTTTGTCTTTCCAGGAATATGCTTTGATTTAAAGTAAACATTAAATGTCAAGGCAGAGACAACCAGGCGTCTAAGTACGCGAATCAGGTGAGGGTCCTTAGCTGATTGTTTATTGATGACGTCAACCACGGCTTGGTTATTAGTGAGGAACAAAACAGAGTGGTTGGCGATATATTGACCCCAGCTCCAGAGCTGCTACGTTAGGGTAGAGTTCTAAGACAGCAATATTATAACCGTGCCAAATATCTAGGAAACGACCATTAAACTACCGGGAACTGAAAATCGCCGCAAACCCCCCTTGCGTAGATGCGGCATCAGTGTACAGCTTAATTGAATCCGAAGAAATCAAATTACTGTCTATGAGCATTGTGGCCCCATTGAACGAAGAAAGAAAGCAATGCCAAGCCGCCAAGTCAGCACGTGACTCCGCTGTCAACCGGATGTGATGTATAGGTCTAGAACAGCCTACTGTGAGATTTATGAGGCGACGAATGAAACAGCGGCCAGGTGAAATGACACGGCTGGCGAATGACAATAAGCCGATGACCGATTAGAGTTTGCGCAAAGTCACGGAACGACACTTCCGCGTAGCCACAATGGACGTCCGGAGCTTCTGGACTTTATCCGGAGAGAGGCGAGCCTTCCAAGTGACCGTATCCAGTTCAATGCCATGTACAATTATTAGTGTCGACGGAAGGCAGGTTTTTCGTGTTTGATCGGGATAGAAAGCTCATTTGCCAGTGTCACAAATTGATTGAGATCCTGCAGGCATCGAGCTGAATTTGGAGTGCCGACAAAGATAAAGTCGTGCAATATATGGGACACGGCAATGACCCCCCGTGCCCACTGCAGTGCACAAGTCAACACAACACAAAAAATGCGACAGGATTCTGCACACCCCATTGGTAGGCAGCGATCATAGAAAAAGTGATCATCCCAGGTGAACCCAAACAAATGGTAGCGTGACGGGTGGACAGGAATGATACGGAATGCATCCTCAATATCAGTCTTACCCAACAATGCACCTCGACCAAACTGACCTAGCAAAACTATAACATGGTCGAGGGTTTCATAGGAGACTGTGGTGAATTCCTTTGGAATATATTAATAGAATGAAATTGTGGGTATGAAAGGTAGTGAATGAGACGGAATGTGTTTGGCCTCTTCTTAGCCACGACCCCGAGTGGGGATGACTGATAGTCATAAAACGGTGTTGAGAAGAATGAGCCAGCAATACGTCCCAACGAAAGCTCCTTGGCAAGTTTCTTTGCGACTACGTTTCTACGGGCTGAAGCTGGGTAATTATGGGTAGAACTGAGGGTAGGTGTACCGAAGTAATTCATTTTGAACCCGTGAATGAAACCGTCCAACAAAAAAATTGTTTCTGTCTGGTCATAACCATGGAGGGCCTGACGTAACCGTTCATGATTTATTGGAGTTGGGAGGGTTGTGTTGGCAACATGAGCCAGATGGGTGGGGTGGGTGGCATTTGGCACACACGTGATTCTGCTTGCACATGCGAGCGTTGCATTTGCTATGTCGCTGGTACTGCCAGCAGTAGCCAGCTGGAAAGGACTGAGGGCGACGAAAGGATTTGTTTGTTAGATGAACTGGAGCGTGACCTGACACCCCCTGGACCTGTTTGGCGTACATGCATCGGAAAAACAGGTCCCACCTAAGTTGATCACAGGGGAAACCTGCTAGATCCGATTCCCGGAATGATCGGCATTGTGCGTCATATTGCCGCCAGGCCAATGGTGGACCTGTCAGGGCAATATCCCGCACAACCTCACAGTACTTGACAAGTCCCGGAGCTGCAACCGGGAATCGCTGCGTGTATACTACCCCAAACACTAAGAAGGCAGAAGTCGAAATCTGCCTTCCCCTGGCCTGAGGCAGCACAGAGACAGTCTGGTGGGAATCACCAGACGAAACACATATATTTTGGGGCTGGGAATGATGCACATGCAGGGGTTCGTAAGACTCACCAAATTCATTGGCCCAAATGTTTGCCTTAATTCGAGCAGGTAGGTCAGCCCCAAAAGCTGTGGAGTGACATGGGGATTGTTTGATGCCGGCTCACCCCTCTCGCTTGACATCAAGGTGACGATAGCAAAGCCAATGAGAGTGGTGCGTGCGACGTTTGTACCAGGTAGTGGTAACACGACCTCCGGGATGGCATCCAACGACGGCAAGGGCACAGTGGGCGTGGTCACAGCGGGCGTAGCCACACCCGGCGGGCATATAGTCCAAAAATGTGCTGATTTCTACTGGACTAATAGTATCCCGGTCCTCCCGCAGCTGCATTAGCACTTCCCTAGTAACGACGGCCACCAGCTCGGCAGTGCTGCTAGACGTCCCAGGGAGCTTTTCAGATGCAGCTGGCAAGTCCTCTGGTCGTCCAGCAGCAGCAGCAGGGACTGGGCGACGTCGTCTGTTGGGTGGTGCTAGCATGGGTGGTTCGGATTCGGCAGCCCGTTTCATGGCCGTGCGGCGTTGGGACGGCGGTCGCAGTGTGGCCTCCACTGGTTTCGGTGGATGTCCGCGTGGTGGCATACTGCAAAAAGGTAAGCGAAGGGACAGGAACGGCATCCGTTTGCAAAGTAAATAACTGGCCCCACCTTATAATTACCCAAAATTAACAAGGGCAGGGCACATATTGGGTTAATTACATACTCGCAACAGCCACAATGACAATACTGGCAGACCTGTCGCCGTTAAGAAGGCTAAGTAATGTTATAACACATGCAACAGGCATGCACAAATGGAAACCTAAGTTATCAGATATCAACGTCGCTGCATGTCTGACTTATGTAGTGTTAAGGAACATGGAGAACAAACATATGACCATACGAACCGGAGAAGAGCAATAGGGAGCACAGCACACGTAGGAATGAGAATATGGGGAGAGAATAAACACGAATACCATAAGATAGGAACATGAATATGAAAAACTGTAACAAGAATGCCAGTAGATAGTGGGGACAGAAGAACTAGAGCAGCCCCCAGTATAAGCGCACACCCTCCGATATGGGGCAATAGCACCAGAGCAACGGCGCTTTTTCACAGCACACCCACTAATGTGGGGCCAAGGCGCCAGAACAACTACTCTGTATCACACAGCACACACACCAATATGGGGTCATAACACAAGGGCAACTACTCTAAATCACAGCCCACCCACCAATATGCTCTGTATTACGGCACACCCACCAATGTGGGACCAAATCACCAGGGTAACTATTTCTGTATGACAGCACCCTCACAACACCACCACACACCCCAAACCGAGTACCGCAGATGAAGAAACATGAATAAGGTAGGTATGGTGGGGGTCACATAACTATGGTAACGATCATGGATCACAACATAACCAACAAATACGAACAGCGGAATGTAGAAAACGTGAATCGTAAGACAGTGGGGCTATACTAATCAGAGCAATTACTCGGTAGCATAGCATACACTGTAACAATAAATCAACACAAAATCGTGAATATAGCAGTCAAGAAATTACTGTCGAGGAGAGCCGCCTGACATAGAAGTTCGTATGTTTTACCGTGTGGTGTGGCAGGAGCGAGAAGTTGCATGAAAGCCAGTCATACTGTAGCCAACATACAATTCCTAGCATTACACTTGGACCAGAATGAGTGACCTAAATGGATTCAATTTCCTGACATGCCAAACAGAATAATTATAGCTACCCAGTTAGAATATAATAATAGCATCGGAACAGTTAGGAAATGCAGGAGGGTGGGTAGAGACATGAGACGTTTACTACTGTTTGGCAGCAAATATGGCATCCCCACGAATGAAGCGCACATATTTGCGCATCCCAAGGTCATTTAGGTGGACCCCAAATGTGTCAAAATATTGTTAGTGTGCATGCCTCGGTGTCGCTAACAGAGAATATATGGGAGGTTCAATGTTAAGTCATCTAAGGCGCGATTAACGACAAACCGAGCGTCGTTAAAATTGGCGCTCGTAGACGTAGTGTACCGCCGGCGCCGGGTCGGACGCACGGCAACGCGCGGCATGACCTGGCACAGGACCACCTCCCACACGGAATCGACTGCCAACCCCAGTCGACAATACGGGAAGCAAATTGACGGGATCAACTCTGGCACGGGACACGTCATTAGTGCCGATGTCGATAATCACCGCTCGTGGCCCGAGCTCTCGAATCAGCGGCAACTCGGTCATCAAACCGCTCACTCGAAGGCCACACACCCCGTGATAAAAAAACATTGGCAAATTGTGCAGAAATCCCTAAATCCGCCCCAACAGCCTGAGCCATACCCCTCGATGAAATAACGACACCTGTAACCTCTTAACAAAACTATGGCCGGTAACTAACAGATCCGGGGGGCAATCCATAGAGAACGTTAGAAAAAAATGGCAGCGAACAAAGGAAAAAATTACGTGACGAAACAGCAAACATAAATTCACTCAAACCGAGGAATAGCAAAGTAACAATCAGCGAAACAGTGCGTATCACTCAGATGTAGTGTAGATAGAAGTCTAAGCACAATATACACAACTTTGAACAATACGAACCTTGAAATCGCTGATGAATTCAATCTTCCTTTGTATTGAAAAACAAAGACGTGTTACGCAGACGAATTCCAACACACATGTCAAAGGGACCGATCCCAGCTCGGCATCGTTTTGAGTCTAGGTAAGTGTTTACGTAATCCGGACCGTTGTCAGACTATCATTGAACAAAACGTTTATAGGCATCTTCGCCTCACATTGCATTAATACTAGTTTTACGTATGTAAAAATAATCATTTAATATAATAATATGTTTCTTTGATATTGATACATCAATCTCTGCACAGTATATGAATAGATAACATGATAATGTGGTGTTAGTAACGGCGCTGGTGTTACATGGTAGTTTTGTTTGTACCTAGAACACCTACACATGCTATTATATGGAGAGTGTAGCCCAGCTAGTAGTGTCATTATATTTCTACTGTATCATGTGTCCAAACAAGATTGGGCCAGGTGTTGTGGTTATTGTAAAACATTGTCAACGAGAAAGTCCTGAAGTTCACCCGAGAGCGAGCAATTTATAAAAAAAGAGTACTACAGAATGGTCTATCATTCAAAATATTGAATCGGGGTTTCTCAAACATGACACAAAAATTACTACGTCATCGTCGATGCAGAAACGAGCAAGTAACTGAACTGTCTAGGCAGCATTCACTGCGTGCTCATCCGATGAGTTAGTTGACTCTAGTTTTGAAATTTGGGCTATCATCTCCATGTTGGAGGTTGCATTTCAGCAAAGTCGACATGGGCGACAGTAAAGAAATGTACCGCCCCACGTGTTCCCCTGGTCTTCGGTCTTGCACATTCCTCCCTGGACTGTTTTCGTGTAGGATGTAGGATTTAAACATTAGGAACTTGACTGGTCACGTCACCAAAACACGTTTGCTTTTGGATAGTCTCCATATCCATATTGGTCGTTCGCGGGTGAATTCCAACGTGATAAGGTGGCGATCGTATATCGCCACCTTATCACGTGGTGCAAGAGGTGTTAGCTTTGATCACATTGTTGTTACTGTTAAAGTTAATGAAGTGGGTGATCTACAACACATCAAGTAGTCGGAGAACATTTACACGGGCAGCTGCATGTACATACATCAGTATTAATTTAAAGATATTCAAATTGATGCTCATATGTCTTTTTTCAATGACAACGTTGGAGCTGGGGTGATTTGGTAGGTTTTCATTCTAGAAAAAAAACACTAAAATAGATGATGTCATATGATGAATGGACGTTCTCTCGTTGGATTATTCACCGGGTGCTTAGTGTAGCACGAGCTATTGTGGAAAAACACAGGGCCTACACATCAATGGCAATTTTTGAAACATTTACTGAAAATTAGTTTCCTCCATATTCCAACAGATTTGTGTATTTCCTCTCAAGAAAGTTTATTTTTATAACAACAGCATACATCGAAGTCACATTTACCCGTGGGCAGTCCATGCGTCTATGAAGTAATACATGCCATTGTTCTATCTTTGGCGGCCATTTACAGGAAATGGCATTTGTTGGATTGGTGTTCAACATATCTGAGGTAATATTGATGCCAGGACAATTATGTTTAGAATGTTATATTCTGAATTACGTTCCCCACACCACTACAAAGAGAAAGTTGTAATAAGATGCTTTATTTGTTCGTCAATTAGGTATTTACAACGAACAAAAACATCGATTTTTTTTACAATGTGCTATTATTAAAAATACAGTATATGATTTTTAAATATTTACAATTTGCGGTTATGCTTACATAACATCATATAGATTAGATAGGACATAGTAGGAATTGTTATCTTATCTGCTTTGGTAATGACAAAAGACTATAAATGTATATGCTACATTTTCCCAATGTGGCAGCCAGTTTGTTTGTTAACATGACAACGCCTGATCTGAGTAAAACACTTTCCATGCATTTTTACTCCCATTGATCTACTCTTTTAGAAGATAAAATAAATTTGTTATAATTACCAAAATTAAAATATATCCTATGTAGGTGTAGTGTTTTTCGCGCATTTTTTAATCACTTATACAAAAAAATTTACATATCAAATGGCACCTTTACGACCCGCACAACGCTCTGATAGTACTCTACGGCGGCGTAGAAGCACTTGCATCCGTTTCCGATTATGTGTTACTACGCCACCGTCTGGTATGATCACAGCTGCATGCAATTGACAAAGGTGCATTTTGATATTAAGAGTTTGCATGTTATTGTCGGCAGAAAATCATCCAAACCGGAAGATGATGGGTATCGTTGTTTGCATCGCAAAGAATATATTTATTTATATATTTAGTTATTGTTTTAAAATGTAGTTTAACAAATTAGATACTATTCATAACCGATTATTTAAGTAGTGTATCCTTTGTGATGCGCTTCGATTGCCGTAAAATAAAATAACGTGCCAGTATTAGTATTGTTAATATATGTAGTTAGTTAGTCAAAGAAGATCCGTTTTATATCAAAGTGCTGTTAATCGGAGTCCATATAAAATATTAAGATATTAGTTTGTCATGCCGTCTCTACGTTTGTCCTTGCCTGTTGATGTGTACGTGAATGCATTGTGTGGTGGTTTTCTGTTACGGGTTGGGCTTAAGTTGACGCCGAAGGACACAGTTTCATCATCACTCACGTTGGAGTGGTGTAAATGTTTATGATTATAGGAGTCGCGGTTAGCAAGGTGTAAATGATGTTACCTCAATCAATAGGTGCAGGGATCATTTCACCATACGTTGCACAGGTCCTATTATTGTTGGTATGTTGTTTATCTCAGGTGATATCACTGGACAAGGTAAAACATGCTATGTCCATTGGAGGCGGCTGGTGCGCGTGTGCGCATGTGCGCGTGTGCGCGTGTGGGCGTGTGCGCGTGTGCGCGTGTGCGCGTGTGCGCGTGTGCGCGTGTGCGCGTGTGAGCGTGTGCGCATGTGCGTGTGTGTGTGCATGCCTGCGAGTGTGCGTGTGCGTGTGCGTGTGCGTGTGCGTGTGCGTGTGTGTGGTGCATGTATGTGTGCGTGTGTGCGTGTGTGCGTGTGTGCGTGTGTGCGTGTGTGCGTGTGTGCGTGTGTGCGTGTGTGCGTGTGTGCGTGTGTGCGTGTGTGCGTGTGTGCGTGTGTGCGTGTGTGCGTGTGTGCGTGTGTGCGTGTGTGCGTGTGTGCGTGTGTGCGTGTGTGCGTGTGTGCGTGTGTGCGTGTGTGCGTGTGTGCGTGTGTGCGTGTATGCGTGTGTGTGTGTGTGTGTGTGTGTTTGCGTGCGTGCGTGTGTGTATGGTGTGAGTGCGCGCGCGCGCGTGCGTGCGTGCGTGCGTGCGTGCGTGTTCTCACCGTCCAACCACCTCCGTCTGTCGTGAGGTCGCAGTAAACTTGCAGTGGCTGACCGCTCTGGTAGATGGTGTAGACGCCATCTGTGTTCGCACCGTCATTCTCTATTTCTGCACAATTTGCCGGTAACGAATCGTCTGCAAACATGTGTTGTGTCGTTCAAAGTTTACTCTTAATATTATTGTCTTAATTCACCAATGTCAAATCCTAGAGCGATCTTTTTGATGTTCTTATTGCTTTGGTGTTAAACGTTTAGGGATTTCGTTACAAAACTAAGTAATGCACTAAGTGTTCACGACAAGAAACTTGTTTTACTTATGCAAATCCAACAAGTGGACCGTGTAATGTAAGCGCGCTGAAGCTAACGATCTGCGGCGTTTTCAGAAGACGGCGATAATCACAGACAAAGTGTTAGCCTCGACGAACAAAGTGTGTGCTGGTTGATGAGCCGATATATGTAAGGTAGAAATCAGAATTGGAGAGTTGATGTACTAGAGCGTCTGATGTATCGAGCCAATCGTCTTCATGTTTGTTGCCTTTCGCCTGACTCCCTTCGTTCGTCCGTGCTGTAATTCCTTTCATTTTTACCCACTCGTTCCTTGTGCCATAAGTCCTCCACTCCTTCGTCATCCTTCCTTGTCTCCCAATACATCCCCTCCTCTATCCCTACTCCCATTCTCCCCAACTCCCTCGTTCCCTCCTCCCTCTCTTATCATTGTGCATATATTTCAGCGACGTGCTTGCAACGTAGTAATATTAAACTACAAATGTAAATTTTTGATGGTGCGTGTATTTGTTAGACCTTTGTCGAAATCGTCCGATAGTTTTGCATGGCATATGTTTATGTTAAACGTGTGTTCCAACTGTAACCAATGCCTTTTATTTCAGTATTTAGTTGGTAGAGTTTCCTAGGCATATGCGTGTATGTAGGTCACATTATTACTTCTATTATTGCTTATCTTTCTCTATTTAACATATATACATAGGGAGTGTCATATCCGATAATAGAAAGATTCATTCATTCATTCGTTCGTTCATAGTACTCACTTCGTTCGGCACTGCACGCTCGAGGACCAACTTCCAGCAGACATACGACCAACAAGCAGCTGGTGTAGAACCCAAATTGGGTCATTTTCTCAGAAGTTCTGCTTTTGTCAAATTGCGAATTCTCAAGTCGAGTTGGTGAAGTTCTCACGCCGCTACCGCCATTGTAGCTGTGGCGACTTTATCTGTCCACGCCAAGGTCTGTCCTATATATATATATATATATATGTAATAGGGTATACTGCCTAAGCGATTAATCACAAGTTTCGCCATCCGTGCACGCCTTAACACCTTCGTGGTCTCAGTTACTCGGAGATAACTGTACTTGTATCACCGTTATTAGTTTATGTTTAGCATTCTGGAATGACTAACCCACGTAAACACCGTGAAACGTCGTTGAATCAGCAATTGCTGTAGATCTATGTTTCTGTCAAATCTGCTGATGGTGCAAAAATACTAACTTATAAAAATGAGATGGTTTGCCGCGATGCTCCATGTTTATTCAATCAATTAGTGGCGTAAGTCAATTTCTGCGGATTCTGTGTTTGTGGTCTTTGTATAAGGACCATTACTCGGCCATTTTATTTTGTATTATATTTAAAGGATGAAAGAGGAAAACGTATCAGCGCATCGAAAATACCTCTATAATCTAAAAATTTTCACTGAAGAATCTTCTTTCAAATACCAAGGCCAAGGCAGAAATCGTAATATATTTTACTGCCAACAGTTAGTCAACACAACGCTCGTACACGTTGTTACAACCGATACTGTAATAATCGACTGATAATGTAATAAGTGCCTGATACTGTAATAAAATCAACCGAAAATGTAATAAGTGCCCGATACTGTAATATAATCAACCAATAATGTAATAAACCTCCTGCCAGGTACTGTAATATTTTTGTAATAATAATGTAATAACGTAGAAATTTCATGTGAATTTAGTCGATTTCGTGGATTTCGTGGATTTCGTGGATTACGTGGATTTCTTGTGGACTTGATCCATTTCGTCCGTGTTTTCCATATCGTCCATTTCGCAATTCTTCAGATGACCTTATAATCAGAACATGTGCAGACACCATTCACGTTGACGATAAAATAGTCACACAAATAGCCTACCTGAAATAAACACAATGTGACACACATTGCAAACTGATTTGACTAGCAGCTCCACCAACTCTCTGACTCCTTGCACATCTACAATGATAAGCCTATTATGTTTTAGTAATGATCTTGAGCGTAATCATGATAAATTAAAGAGTAACACTTTCCACTCAGATAGAAACAGTGCATTTTATTTCGTAGTATTCTATCAACGTAAACTGTTGATAACTACACTACCCTGAGGTATGTTCTGACATCACCAAATTGTAAGCCTAAGTGCTACTGTCATTATTAGCATATTCATGTCTGAAAATAAATAATGTCACAAAGTGACGAGATTACTATTGCACTAGTCGTGCATCAATCGAGACAAAACAAAAACAAAAACAAAAAACGACTTCGTCATTATGAACTTACGCACACTAAACTACGTGGATAGACACCACACATTATAATAAAAAGGTCTTGCTCTACAAATGATACATAGTTGAAATATCCATTATTGGAAATTATCACAATAATAGCAAACAATAAATATATGCTCTCCCTGATAAAAAAGGGCGAACTGATTGTTCCTAAAACGCATCATCACCACTGCCTGATCTGATCACATGCGTCGTTAAAGAATATCAGTTACCCTATACCAACCGAAAGACTCAACTGCCAGAGTGAGCCAGACTTTGTACCATTGGGAATGTCCTTACAATAACTCTCGTACCCAACAAACTAAACCACTTCCTGGACGGGCCTCCCGCATCCGTCTTTTGATGCTCACAATACTGTCGCAATCAGAAGCAAAGTTCAATGCTACTGATAAAGTAGACTAAATATGTAATCGCGTGGTCGAGAAAAACCGGTTGTCAGGTGAAGAGCTGCTAATTCCCTGAAAGTTACAGACACGCGATTTACGGTGCCTAACATTGTCAAATCGGATGCGAATGTCATATGTATGATATGTGAAAATATTTCGTTCGGGAATAGTGGCGGATTGCTCATTAGATCATCATCATCATCATCACCATCATCATAATCTCTGTGTACTGTTTCATTGCGAGTAATTTCAACAACTTCGTGACTTGTTCTAGTTCTGTCATCATCACTATCATCGCAGTCCGGTAAATCGTCGATATTTAATTTAACGTCAACTGACCTATCTTCAATATGTTCCATAGACGCGGGACGCGGGACCAGGGGGCAGGGGGCAGGGGGCAGCTGCCCCTTGGAAAATCTCTGGGGGGCATACATACGGTTCTTCCCCCACCCTATTAAATGTGAGAGTGAATGTTTGTTTTTGTGGCGAGAGTCAATAGCAGGTGGAAATGTAAATTTATGAGACGATTAATGTGGATTTTTTTGGACTGTGAAAGGTGTGCGGTGGAAAAATAAAATTCCGAAGTACCCCCCCCCCTGTGTTCGGATGTCATAATTTGACCTGAGACATCGGAGAGAAGCTGAAGAAAGTAAATTGACTGCAGCGGCGCCACGTAATTTGTTTTTCAACAGCACTGTCCCCCCGTGTTTGTTCGGACGCTATGAGTTCACATCGACACAGCAGAGAAGGTGAAGTTACAGCGGCGCAGGGGGAAAAATGTTCAACAGCCCCTCCCCTCACGTCCCCCCTCCCGTCTTCCGAAGTCACAATCGACGAACAA
The DNA here is from genome assembly GCA_963995525.1 of Escarpia spicata. NCBI lineage: Eukaryota > Metazoa > Annelida > Polychaeta > Sabellida > Siboglinidae > Escarpia > Escarpia spicata. Next base: position 49,370,696 of record OZ023205.1, on the reverse strand, counting down.
ACCGAGACAGCCACAAGGAAGATGTGAAGGTATGCGGCGGCGAAAATGTTTCAGTGGTCCTGAAGTGAAGCTCCGTTTGCTCCCCCCCACCCAATGCGAATTTCGTTCCCTCGTCACTGATATGTTCTTTCCCACTGTCTACTAACCCTACTCTTCTGCCATCGTCCTCATCGTCTACTATCCCTCCTCCTCTGCCCTTGTTATCATCGTCTACTATCCCTCCTCCTCTGGCCCTCGTCATCACTGTCAACTAACCCTCCTCCTCTGCCCTCGTCATCACTGTCTACTAACCCTCCTCCTCTGCCCTCGTCATCACTGTCTACTAATCATCTTCCTCTGCCCTCGTCACCACTGTCTACTATCCCTCCTCCTCTGCCCTCGTCACCACTGTCTACTAACCCTCCTCCTCTGCCCTCGTCATCACTGTCTACTAACCCTCCTCCTCTGCCATCGTCCACGTCGTCTACTATCCATCCTCCTCTGTCCTCGTCCTCATTGTCTACTAACCCTCCTCCTTTGCCCTCGTCATCACTGTCTACTAACCCTCCTCCTCTGCCCTCGTAATCACCGTCTACTGTCCCTCCTCCTCTGCCATCGTCATCTCTGTCTACTATTCGTTCTCCTTTGCCCTCGTCATCACTGTCTACTAACCCTCCTCCTCTGCCCTCGTCATCACCGTCTACTGTCCCTCCTCCTCTGCCATAGTCATCTCTGTCTACTATTCGTCCTCCTTTGCCCTCGTCATCACTGTCTACTAACCCTCCTCCTCTGCCATCGTCATCTCTGTCTACTATTCGTCCTCCTTTGCCCTCGTCACCCCTTTCTACTATCCCTCCTCCGTTGCCCTCGTCATCACCGTCTACTAACCCTCCTCCTCTGCCCTCGCCATCACCGTCTACTGTCCCTCCTCCTCTGCCCTTGTCATCCCTGTCTACTAACCCTCCTCCTCTGCCCTCGTACCCTGAAGTCATGGCGATCAAGCCTGTCCATTTCGCCCGTCGAACCCATAGATATGTAATAAGTGTCACGATGTCGTTGGTGCATGGTTCGACGCCTCTTCTCTCGATAGCTGGTCAAACTTGTAATGTAGCTAACAGACTTCCATTTGAGTTCCTTCTACCGGGTAATGGGCGATATGAACTGCACCGAATTGTCCAGTCGAAGCCACCGATTTTTGCCGCCTAACCGAAACGGTAAGGCAGCCGAAGCTTCCTAAGTGCAAAAACGAAAAACGAGTGGCGCTGGCTGCGGTCGTATTTCGTTTTCCGTTCTGGTGCAGTGAAAATGAAAAACGATTTGTTTGATCGTTATTTTGTTTTTGAATAGTAGATTGTAATCCTTTTTTGTACTTCAAATATGAAAACGAAAAACGAACATTGTTTGCTTTTTCCTTTTTCGTTCGCAAATTTCAAAACGAAAAAGACGGTATATTCACGGACCTAGATATCCGCATTTACATGGCATAGCGGTGACACGTGATCACACACGTTAGGGTCATGCACGCACCTAGTCGGCTTATGTAAGGCGTTGTTCCCCGGAGATCCTAAATAAACCACTGTAGGCTTAATCATATAATCATGTCAGTGTAATTACTGGTTGGATAGATCTATGTTAGTAAAATGAAACAGATATTTTGATGTATTACTTCATAAATATATACATACGGTGAGGTCGTCGGTGTAATCGTTGAAAGCTTAACCGTAACCATAAACAAACCGAGCAATTACCAACCCCAACCATAGCTGACTCCAACCACAAGTAATCATCTAATTAACAATGACATTTCACACTAACTATTTATTACCGTCATCTGATTCGTTCCAGCTATTACCCTAGCCCCGATCATAAGTGACTCCAATCATAACTAATTATAATAATCTTAACCCTAATGAATAATGGCATTTCACATTAAATATTTGTTCTCGTCGTCTGATTGGTTCCAACAATTACCCTAACTCCAACCACTGGTAATGATAATAACCTTAACATAATTAATAAGGCCATCTCACACTAACTATTTATTCCCATCGTCTGATTGAGTATAACGATTATGCAATATATATAATTCTAACACACCATAGCTTACTCTAGCCATAACTAATAACAATAAATATATGAATAATGACATTTCACATTAAAGGGATTCTTTGTAAGCTAATATGCATTCGAGGTGTACCGTATCAAAACGTATTAATTTCCCATAAGTACTTTCTCAGCTACTTATGTCTAGCATGTTTATGCATAATATGGGTGTTATCTGCGCAAAAAGCCGATAAACAATTGTGTTTACGCGAATCATTTTGAGCTTGTTGCCACGTGGATGATTAATTCCGCAGGCCGAGTATAATGAATATTCATGGTCGCGCAGTGACCCACAGAAAGACCGGTCAATTATTCGAATACACAATACCGATAAGCTGCTCGTGCTAATGGGCGAACGGGTCATTGTATATTGGGATTCCCAGAAGTTGTTTATCCGTCTTCAAGTCGCGACTGGCGAAGTCAATTACTAGTTTGACTCAGCTAACTTCCGCACTTCGCGTAAGGGATCAGCAGGGCTAGTTTTGCATGGCAAACAGCCCTGGCTTGCGATGATGACCCCTGGGACTGTCACTGAGTCTGTCGAGCCTCTACTACAGTAACTAACATAGCCTTAGGCAAGAGTCTCGCCTTTCTAGTTAGTAAAACTGCATTGTCCAATATATGACATGCAGTGAACGAAAATGCACACTAAAATATAAGTATATGCAACCATAGCAAGATGATTAACCTGGTCGTGGATGTCCTTTTTTTGCCTAACTCTGGGATTTGGGTATGTGTGTCTACGAGTCTTGCCTTTCCAAATTCCAGTCAGCCGTTTTTGAAAAGTCCCCGTTTCCGCACTTAGTTGAACCGAAACATAAAAATTCGATTCGTACGTTCACAGACTGTTTTTAATGCTACAGCTACGATTGTTAGTAAACCTGGCTGGCATGTCATTATTCAATGTAAACGTTTTAGGTTTGTTAAACAGTACACAATACCATGTTGCCACGGAATTTTGCGATGTACGAATTTTGCATACCAGCAGATCTGCACTCTAATATACATCAGTTTTTATCCATGAATTTATATATTTGTGTAATCTAATAATAGATCAGATTAAGTTGCGCTGCTTCATGTGAATAGCACATTTCATAATAATAGTACTCGCTAAAACAAAATAAACATTTATTTTTGACATTAACTTTACCGTTACTGTACACTTTTCACGAGAATGGTCCATATATATAATTATATACAACATGAATTATTAGAGCAAGAATAAAGGAAAATATACAGTGCAATCTGGATAACTAGAAACTTATCAGAAGTTCCCCTTATTGGGACCTTCGCCCTGGACCGAGGAAAAGATTGACTTAACTTAGCGAAAATTCACTTAGGTGAGTTCGAGTTATGTGGAGTGCACTGCATATGACCAATGCATACAGGTAATTATGCAGAAACAAATTAAAAGTTGCGACAAATGCATAGCAGTGCTATTGATAGGACACTATGTTAACTTACACAGTAATGAAGAAGATGTATGACTTTGTTCTGCCATATTAGTTCCGTGTGGAAATATGTACATCACCACGTTTCAAATGGATTTGTGCAACCGATCAATTTGTGCATCCAAATGCACACCATCCCGTCATTATGTTGCAAAGTAGGAGTACATAATAAATGTAATAAAACATAATATGCTTTCTTATGCTCATCATGTTTGGATTGTGTTCTACAGCATATTCTTTAAAAAAAATTGAAACAAGTTTGTGTTAAGTGAACTATACTGGGAGTAGTGTTTTAGGGATCTTCTTGAGCTAAATACACCAATGATGACTGAAAACAGTGTTTTAAAATATGCATTACTTTTTACAGTTTTGTAATTGTATAACTTTATTTCCATCATACAATGGCCATTTTATTTGTTATCGAAACAGGAGTTCGACAGAAACATATTCAATATATTTTACTCTAAATGATGGGCAGAACAAATAGTTATTACACTCCCAGTACAAAATAAAACATGTTTTTATTCTGATGCAATATATTTTAATATTTTGTCGACAATAATGTTATGCTCTTTATAGATCTACATTTTTTCAAATTAAAATTAAACTTTATGTAGATAGGAAAATACATAGCCACCTATCCTATTTTAATAACACAAATTACCTTAGTGATGCATAATGTATTTATAATATTTTGTCGCCAATAATGTTATGCTCTTTATAGATCTACATTTTTCAAACAAAGTAAACCTTATGTAGATAGCAAAGTACATAACTACCTATCCTATTTCAATACCGTAAGTTACTTTAGTGATGTATAATGTATTTATATTGCTTATGAAAATAGCAGCTGGTTTTATGGTGCAAATAAAAATGGTTTAATTATTGAATGTTTATCGGCTTCAGTAAGTTTCTGTTATTTAAACGTTTCATTAAAACTTCACTTCTAAATTTATAGCCAGATGCACCTAGTGAAAAAGGAATATGATAGTACCATGGTTTTATATTCCAATAAAAACAATGCCAATCATTCAATATGATATCGGCGGCTTCGTGCATGGAGTTTTTTCTTTTAAATCAATCCGTCTGTCATGAACTGTCCCTAAGTTCTCCGTTTATTCCATATATTTTCTTTGCTGAATCTCTGACATAAACAGCAGCTGGTCCACGTTTCATTTTGATAATTTTATTGGTCACGACTCATTCGCATGGCGGTGGCTAATCCATATACACACATGTTGATGACGTATTTTTTGCATCTATTAACTCTGCGTAGCTAATCGAAGTCTGACGGACAGTCCCGAATATTCATGCCTTATACGGATCGTGAAAGTGGGCCCAAAGTAGAAACTCCGCGTACGCAGAGTAATTTTTTCGATATATTGTCAGGGTCATTAATGATTAATAAAACATAATTGTAATGAAATAATGGCATAGAATTACATGAAATAATCATATTAACAGGATTACCTAATAATTGCGTACATTACAAAGAGATTAAAATTCTCAAAGAATCCCTTTAACCAGTTTTATTCCCATCATGTGATTGGTTCCAACGATTACCCTAATCACAACTGGCTCCAACCCTAAATAGTAATACTAATAACCTTAACCGTAACGAATAATGATATTTCACGTAAAATATGTATTCCAGTCGTCTGATTGGTTCCAACGATTACTCTAACCCCCAAACATAGATAGCTATGTTTGGGGGTTAGATAATATACTTTAATATAATTAATACGGATATTTCAGATTAACTATTTATTCCTATCGTCTGATTGGTTATAATAATAATAATAATGTTTTTATTTCAGACAAACATTGTGTCCATATTGGAAAAAAGTGCATCGATAAAAACATCCATATAAAATAGAATCATCAATAAATTAAGATAAAAAATAAATATGTTAATAAAAATAGGATATTAATTTATTTTTATTTTTAAATGATACAGAGCCTTGATCCACTGATGCCGCAACTGCGAAGTACTGTATATGTCGCTAATAACAATACTCTGAATAATTGTATTAACAGACCTGTTAACCCTCGTGATTACGCTAAAAATAGCTGTAGCAAACATGTGGCTAGCGCTACATCTAATCGGCAGATTTTTCAATATTGTGTGTGAATTGTTACAGGCAACAATAAATTGCTGAAAATTAACCCATAGCGCACACATATAAAAATTATTGAAATATGCAGTAAACAGCTTATTCTTGACAGCAGTAGAACAAAAATGACATTTTTGCCGTAACATGTTACTTTTGGCACAAAGAAGTATCTCTTTGGCTTGAATATCAGCTTCATCCGATAAGTTCCTAGTTCCTAGTTGTTTTCAGCACTTGGCAACGTTCTATTAACTAATTAGTCTGTATATATTGTGGTTAAAATGTTATGATCTTATGAAGTCTCATTCAGCTAACCAGCCTTTCAGAACATTATCGCCAAGCCGACCTTTCTATGCTGGCACTGACGGTGGTCACTGCCAGGGTGCTTGTCGTCCTAAGCGGTTCTTTTACGTCCCAAATTGAGACGGGACCGACAGTAACGTGATCTCCGAGTCACAAATGACATTCCCAAGGTATTTACAAGAGGTGGCGAAGTTTAACTTCTTTCCTCCTAAAGTCATTTCCCTGAATTATTTAGAATAATTTTTTCGATATATTGTCAGGGTCATTAATGATTAATAACAGTCCACAATGACGCGATACCATATTGTTGAACTCACAGCACTGCAATGCAACAAGGGTGTGCCAGTATTACAACACCGCGACCCTCTTTTCCACAAGACGCTCTGACGTCGCACAACTTACGACGCTCAACGGCAGGATAAGAATGTGTAATACTAATTCAACTGCAGAAGATTGTATGACACGTGATCAACTTTGTCATGCGAACCGCCATACATACTTGTCGTGTAGTCGTCGTCGTGTTTCTGAAAAAACACACGAGACTGCGTGCATGCATCTTCGCGCGCCAGTGGGCGCTGTTGATTACATAGGTCTCAGTACCCCCTGGCAGATCGCTTGCCGAAACTCGGATTATAAGCTCAGCCAATATAATTTGCGGGCAAATTCCAGTGGTCTTCTGGGTGGTCTCCGTGGACTGTTTGAGCAGCAGACGTATAATTATTTGTACGGACGGGTGTCTGCACTGTTCTCACGGGTGGTACGGCGTAGTCAAAGGGAATGTGGTTAGCTAACTTTCATACAATGCGTAGGACATCTAGAGGTAGTGTATGTAACCACACTTCTGGCTTGGGATGATGGTTACACACATGCAGACATACATACACATATACAAACATACACACGCACATACACACATACATTCACACATGCACACACATACACACACATACACACACAAACATATACATACACACACATACACACATGTACACACACATACACGTACATACGCACATACACACCTACGCACTTACACACATACACACATACACACACACTTACACATATACACATGCAAACATACACACATTCACACACACACACACACACACACACACACACACACACACACACACACACACACACACACACACACACACACACACACACACACACACACACACACACACACACACACACACACACACACACACACACACACACACACACACACACACACACACACACACACACACACACACACACACACACACACACACACACACACACACACACACACACACACACACACACACACACACACACACACACACACACACACACACACATATATATATATATACACACATATACACACATGTACACACATACACATACATACACACATACACATCTACGCACATACAAACACACAATACACTCAATACACACATACACACAGTTACATACATGCATATATACATATATATAGACATAAAGACATACATAGAGATAAACATACAGACAGACAGACAGGCAGGCAGACAAACAGTCAAACAGACATGCATGCATACATACATACATACATACATACATATACACACACACTCACACACACACACACACACACACACACACACACACACACACACACACACACGCACGCACGCACGCACGCACGCACACGCACTCATACACACATGCACACATGCAGGCATGTGTGTATGTATCTATCTATGTATACATGCATGTATGCATGTATGCATGTATGCATGTATGCATGTATGCATGTATGCATGTATGCATGTATGCATGTATGCATGTATGCATGTATGCATACATGCATACATGCATACATACATAGATAGATACATACATATATACATACATTCATACATACATACATACATACATACATACATACATGCATGCATGCATGCATACACACATACACACATACATACATACATACATACATACGCAAACATACGCACATGCACACGACACCGTTGGTCACTTTTATCATGTGTAACCTATTCATGTATCGCAATGGAAAAACGTATCATAATGTTATTATATATATATTATTATATACAATATTATTATATTAACAGAGCCAATGGTCTCCGTCTACAGCCAACTGCGTTGCATTAGAGTAAAGAGGGCGGAGGAAGAGGTTACAGACCTGCGGAAAGTGGTTGGGTTGGAATGTTGCCTTACAGAAAGACTTGTGAGAAGCCATATGAGATGCACAGGCCACTTAGCAAGGATGAATGCAAACAAACTTGCAAAGAGAGCAGAGGCGGCGTAACACCAAGGACGCAGGAGAAGTGGGAAGTCCACAATTGAGACGGGAGGACTGTGTGAGGAGGGACATGAGATGTTCGGGTGAGGATGAAAGATGGAGAGAGGGGCTGCTGACAGGAAGTAATGGAGAAAAAGAACAGAGCGTGTGGTTCGACCTGACCATCACCCATATAGGCCTACAGGGAACAAGGTGGAAGGACAGAATAGCTGCACCTAAACCACACGCTATGATAACGGAGTAAGTGCCTTGTCTAGGCGGACACCAGCGCCATATAAGACCACACACTGTTGTCATTATCATCAGTCATTCATTCCTTTAGGACGTTCACAAGTGGAGCCTAAGACCAGTTGCTGCTGCCTTTGTGTTATCCCGTTGTCGGTGTTTATTGCGATATCGATCGCGATGGGCTTGGCGCGCGACTGCGTAATAAAGAACACATACACGACATAGTAATAAACCCGATATCTTCCGCCAAATTGCTGACCTTGTTCAAATATACTTCACGACACGCACTAGAATACGGATAACAATAAATTACACCCGTTTACGCGCCAATCCCACGACAATAAGACACTTAATTTTAATAAGTCATTCATAGAACACCTTCAAAGTTTTGTTCTACAATCTGGGCCAAAATTCAAATTAAATAATGTTACACGATAATTCAATAAGACTGAACTTTCAAATGTAACTAAGAGATGCGGCGTTCAACCAATCATACGAGGAATTTAGCACAGGCTACTTTTACTTCGCAAACTTAAAATATGTTACACTTCTAAATTAATGTAGCTGCGTAAGTTAGGATTTGTTTATTTCCTCTGACTTACTGTATCAATACATGTGTGCGCGTGAGTGTATGTGTGTGTGTGTGTGTGTGTGTGTGTGTGTGTGTGTGTGTGTGTGTGTGTGTGCGTGTGTATATGTGTGTTTGTCTGTGTGTGTGTGTGTTTATGTGTGTGCGTGTGTGTGTGATTGTGTGATTGTGTGATTGTGTGATTGTGTGATTGTGTGATTGTGTGATTGTGTGATTGTGTGTGTGTGTGTGTGTGTGTGTGTGTGTGTGTGTGTGTGTGTGTGTGTGTGTGTGTGTGTGTGTGTGTGTGTGTATCTTTTACGCTAAATATTCAGTCATTGGTGACATTAAGTTTAAAGATGCATGGGCATTATATGATATTGAAGATTTAATTTTGAAGGATCATTAACTACAATTGCATAGGCGCCGGAATTTTACTGGGGACAGTCATTTGGTTCTGCCCCCAGTAACTCTACACATCTCGGTTTTCTGAGAGCGACAAGATGGTTTTTTGGCGAGCGGTGGGTGCAATTGATGGTTTTTGGTGAGCTTAACAAAAGCTGAAGGTCGCCGCGAAAAAAATATTCAATAGCAAGACATAAACGACAAAGTCAGCATCATACGTGCTGAGTCAGGAAATGGCGCAACCGAGTCTTCGATTATTACAACCTCGGGAAAAAGACTAAGGTGGTGGTCTACATAGCCGTTTGTGTTACCACTCTATTCGACCAGAGCGACACTTGGGACACGTATCGTTGCCACCCGAAGACCATGGAGGAATTCCATAAACGATGCCTCAGAAGATTATTTGCATTCAATGGGATGACCGCCGCACCAACGCAATAGCCTCTTCAGCGCCGAAGACATCTAGCAATTGGGAAATTCTCGTGCAGAATCTGCTCCGTTGGACAGCCCACTGTGTCACAATGCTAGATTCCCGCCTCCCCCGACAGATACTGTTCTCACAACTGACGCATGGTTCGATAATGCTACATGTCAACATCAACACTTGGGAGGACATGGCTGTGGACCGTCTACATTGGCGCTTTAGCATCCACCAGGCATAGGCCAAATTCGAGACTGACCGCCTACTTCACGGGGTGGAGGAGCGACAGAAGAGAAAGGAGAAGGACATGTCTCAACACATATACGTCTCCATTCCACCCGGAACCTCCTGCCCACATTGCAACAATATACCTGCCAACTTCTTGTTGAAATCTGGGATATTCAACAGAGGTTAGGCACGCTTCTCGTGTCGCGCTGTCTCGGATCTTTACATCGAAAGACCGGCGGGGTGATGTTGGAGATTTTCAGAGAAAATCCAGGAGATTTGCCTATATTCCGAGAGACCGCGAGATACACCCAAAATCCGGAAGACTCCCGGATTTCACTGGAGAATTGGCAGGTATACAACAAGATTTGCAAAACGAGAATCGGGCTCCTGGTGCACCTCAGGACCCACGACCAACCCCTGGCGCACGTCATCGTCGTTTCGAGGTACCGCTGATGGTGATGATGATGCTTGAGCCTGAAGCAGGGCCTGGTCGATGTAATCAGCAGCGCCTCTGACGCTCGAGGATGTCTCCGTGTCTGACAGTGAGCCTCTCCGCTCTCTCTCTCTCTATTTTATTATTAGGCCTAATGACATCAAACGTTTAGCTAACTAAAGCACTTTGTCTTCGTCTTCCAATCCCACGGCTACGTTATGCGAGTAGTGGTTTACGTAAAACACTACATATGCGAAACAACATTTAAAAAAGGGAAATAAAAGGTATCGTTTGGGCATATACATCTAACAGCGTTAATAAAAACTAACCATTAACAACCATATACAATCAATAATATAACGGTAGGAGTTTATTGGAATAATCTTTTCATTTAAATAGCACAGACAGCGCCATTGCGATAGAAAGCCGGACATCACTAATGCCTATTCTTCCCAATACTATTCGCCAAACTAAGAACATTACTCTCGTTTGCGTCGCCGAAACTGTTTTGGCGCTGTAACTACTAACAGTGTTACGTCCGCTTGGTGCACTATATGGCGGCAGTACGACAGTTGGTACACGGGGTGTGACTCTGAATCAAAGGGAACACGAGAAACCAACGTATGAGCTGGCATAGTCATGCTATATATCAAGGAAACAGGGATATTCGACACGTCACCGCAGCGTCATGGTCAAAGAAGCTCTAAGCGCATAATATAAGTTTTGTGTACTTATACGCTAGTGAATATCACCAAACACTGGGTGTAATTAGAGAAACATTTAATACTGGTATAACAACTGAGAAACACATTGACGTCTTACTTGATAACTCGCTTTCACAAGTAGTTATCAGCACCACAAAACCTGTCTCAAATAGCATCCTTGACCTTCTGGTCACATCCAAACCCTAATCTCATAGACAACGTACAGGTGCTTCCAGGCATTTCTGACCATTGCACTGTACTGTTTGATATCAACATGAAACCTAAGTTACAAAATAAACCACAAAGAAAGATATACATCTATGACAGAATTGACCCCCAAACACTGCAATCCAAAGAGCATGATTTCGTCAACAACTTCTTTGCCTCAAACCCTGAAGAACATTCAGTTGACACAAACTGGGAAACAATTAGAAATGGACTTGACAAAATTATGGATGACAATATTCCATCAAAACTCACTAAAGGAAAACGAAATCTGCCTTGGATAACATCTGAAATCAAGCATAAGATGAGACAACGTGACAAATTGTTCTCAAAAGGCCATAAAACAAACAACCCATCAGACTGGAAAGCCTATCGTGAATATCGCAACTATGTTACCAAATGTATCCGCTCAGCACACCATGATTATGTTAACAACATAATAGGCAAGAATATGACAATAAAGGTCCATCTCCATATGCCTCCATTCCTCATTTACATTTCACAACTGCCGGCATAGCCAAACAATTATCTCACCTAAGCCCATCAAAAGCCTGCGGTACTGATGAAATGTCACCTCGTTTCCTTAGATTGTTGCAAATGAGCTAGCTCCAACACTTATATGTATATTCCAACAATCTTATAACCAAGCAACAGTCCCAAAACAGTGGCGCCAAGCACTGGTTACAGCAATTCATAAGGGCGGTCCAAAATCAGACGCCTCCATCTACCGACCCATATCCTTGACCTGATTGTGCTGTAAAATCATGGAACACATAATCCTAAGTCATGTCGCCAAACATCTTAACACTCATAACATCCTTATTAATAAACAACATGGATTCAGGAAATGCCTCTTTACTGTAACACAACTCATAAACTCAACTAATGACTGGTCAGAAACACTAAATCAAAAAGGTCAGACAGATGTAATATTACTATACTTCAGTAAAGCGTTTGATAAAGTTGCTCATCACCACCTTTCAGATAAATTAAACTACTACGGCATCCGAAACAACACTCTTGGCTGGATCAATAGCTTCTTATCCCATCGTAAACAATATATTTTAGTCAATGGCACGCATTCTTCCTGGGCTAATGTCAATTCCGGAGTCCCTCATGGATATGTTCTGGGGCCAGTCCTATTCCTTCTATACATAAACGACATCAAGGAACAAATAAATTCAACAATTAAATTCTTTGCAGACGACAGCATCCTATACAGAGAAATAAATAACACAAAAGATCAACATATATTACACAACGATTTAGAAACCCTCACAACATGGACTAAGAAGTGGTCAATGAATTTCAATGTTAAGAAATGTGCAGTCTTCACCATCACACGCAAACGAAACCCCAAACTATATCAACATTCATTACTGGGAAAATCATTAAACCACGTTCAAAACCACGACTACCTTGGAGTCTCAATATCACATGACCTAAGATGGAACGACCACTGCACCAAAATAACCACCAAAGCCAGCCGCACACTTGAACTCTTAAGAAGAACACTGTCACCTTGTTCATAAAATGTTAAAGAAACCCTTGTCCGACCACAAATCGAATATGCCAGTGAAGTCTAGAATCCCAACACAGCAACTGAAATTAACCGCATAGAACAAATCCAAAGAAATGATGCAAGATTCATCTTCTCCGACTACCGAAAAGAAACACATATTAAACTACTCATTAACAAGCTCAACTGGGATTCGCTCCACACACGTCGCCTCAATCAACAAGCATCAATGTTTTACAAAATCCACTACCACATGGTTAACATCATCCCTCCGTCATGTTTCCAGCACGCCACGCATATCTCTAACAGAATCCACCGTCCACTTAAATATTCCAACACAATAATTCCAACCATCAATGCATATAAATATGCATTCTACCCCAAAACAGTAGCCATATGGAACAGACTACCTCCATCTGCTGTTCTACACATCACGCCATCATTGCCAGCCTTCCTGTGTGTCGCCATGCCAGCCATCAGGGAAATGCAATCCAACAACTGCATGGCGTCCACATCCTCTAAAGCTACAAACTTATGTATATAGTGCACCACTTGTTTTTATCCGCGCTTTTGTTTGTTTTTCGTTGGTTTTTGTTGTTTTTCTTTCTTTATTTTGAACATCCTTCTACACGATTTTGTTCCTTTTTGTTCGACTGCCCTGACATTACGCACCGCACAAATCCCAGTTTAGCTGTGAACAGCTGTAAAAGGATTATTACATCAAGCATCAAGCAAGTCACTTCCACAAACAAGATGGCAGACACTGTAAGAGCAATTAGTCAGTCTGGTCAATGGTCACTAGAGGGTGGTTCAATAATAACAATGAGACATGTGCCACTGACATAAAATAACAAGGACTGCAATGTCAGTGAATACAACATAGTTCATATATCATGGAATGAGAAACATGACAATAAGTTATATTTCTGAAGCATTGGGGGGCGTGTACGTCTCAGTGAGTCAGCCGTCGGGAACGGTCAGATTTCACAATAATCTCCCACTTTTGAAAATAATTTCAGGGTAAACCACTGGCGTGACATTGCTGATTATAGTCGCAAATGGTCAGATTATTTGTAATAATAATGATAATGATAATAATATAATAACGTTTATTTCAGACAAAAGTCCTTTATGTGTGTACATGAAATACAAGTAAATAAAAACATGCAATATTAATTGCCAATTGCCTTTTATTTCCCTTAATACATTCGGCCGCATTCGGCCAACCGTAGTCTTAAATCCAGCGCGTTGATTGTAGTTGTTAAAACTGGTCCTCGTGTTGGTTGAACAACATTGGCCAATCGATGCATGCGCAGTCGCGTACAGTCACACTGTAGAACCACGGCGGCAGTTACACGTGTTTACGCCCGTTGCTGCGGTTGGATACGTTTGTCGTCTGAACACGCACTCGCCAGTGCTGGGTATGTACTGTTTTCGGCGAATATCACCTAAAATAAAGGATGTTGTAATTTCAACGCTGGTCAATCATGATGCTTGTTGAGACAACATCGTTCGGGTAACTCCCCTGAACAATAAGATATTGGAATTCCCTACTAGATGTAATAGTCAACATTACAGAGCCACATAGAATCAGACAAGCCTTAATGCACGAATAATAACCTATCATGCACACCCAACCCTGACCGTATGACACCTAAGCCTAAGGCCAGTACTCAAGCAAGATTTAGACAAGACAAACATAGTTATTTACATTAAGTTGTAACTCACTGTAATGTCTAGCGGTGTTTGGTGGGCGTAGGCCACTATTTGCTGGACAGGTGGATGGGGAGTGGCTTTGAGTGCTTTGCAACAATCACGTACGATTTATGCTAGCATTAACATTCTAACAGTGTCAAGCTTCAAGGCACAAGCGTCAGAACTGGGGGGGGGGGGGGCTTGGGGAGCTGAGCCACCCAATATTTAGCTTTTATTTAGAGCTGCAGATTCACAATATATTTTGGGAAAACGCGTTGCAGTTTGAGGTTTTTGGTGAATCTGAAGGGTTGATAACTAAAAATCTCCAAACTATCCCATTCCCACTCGACCATGAAAAATGCCGAAGTTTACCCTCTAGACTACGGAAAATCTCCAACACTACCTCCTCCACTACAATAATCTCCAACACTACCACCTTCACTACATTAATCTCCAACACTTCCCCCTTCACTACAATAATCTCCAACACTACCACCTTCACTATAATAATCTCCAACACTCCCCCCTTCAATACAATGATCTCCAACATTACTTCCTTCACTACAATGATCTCCAACACTACCTCCTTCACTACAATGATCTCCAACATTACCTCCTTCACTACAATGATCTCCAACACTACCTCCTTCACTACAATGATCTCCAACACTATCTCCTTCACGACAATGATCTCCAACACTATCTCCTTCACGACAATGATCTCCAACACTACCTCCTTCACGACAATGATCTCCAACACTATCTCCTTCACGACAATGATCTCCAACACTTCCCCCTTCACTACAATGATCTCCAACATTACTTCCTTCACTACAATGATCTCCAACACTACCTCCTTCACTACAATACAATTTTCGTCCTTGTGTTGATAATATCAACACAAGGACGAAAATTTAGTTGATGGCTAATGCCCATTAATATATTATATTAATGGGCATTAGCCATCAAATAAATTGTGCATGATGCTACTTTAATTGCTTTGCCCCTCCTTAAAGTTTACTGCAGCCAAATTTTGATAATTGTAGCAAGTGAATGATGACTTTGCCTAAAGCTATAGGTACAGAGTCCTATGCCGGCACCCCTGTACTGTCCACCCTTATATCACTTAGTGACTTGGGCAACCAGCAGAAAGGGGCAACTCTAAACTAACTAGCTAACCGTTTTTTTATTTGTTTAAAGTTTAATCTGTGAAATAATGTGTACCTATACAAAATTCAACATAAAGCCTGTCAGAATATATAAAGAGGAGAATGTTCCCTATGTGAATACTGTATGGACATACATACATTCAAAATAAATTTTAATTAGTTATAAGGGGGCAGTCTGTTCCTAGTTTTTTAATTAATTAATTAATATAATGTTCTTAAGACTATACTAACCATGTTGAAGGTGTACTGCCTGCCAAGTTGTGTTTAGTAAGCTTGTAACAACTTTCGTAATTTGGAAGGTACAACCCCAGAATCAGTTATGACAGTAACACTGGCATTTTATGTTTAAAGCAATTTTTTGGTGGGACAAGTAAATTTCTATTGGGAAAAGTAAACATGAATTAGTACTTGTCCTACCAGACAAGTGCTTTATGGGAGTTAATGTCAAGCCCTGCTATCCCCCTAGACCGCAAAAAATCTCCAACACTTCCCCATTCGACCGTGAACAATCTCCAACATTACTCCCCCTGAACGCATATAATGTCCAACAATACTACTCCCTGACCACAAAATCTCCAACATTACCCCCTCGACCATAATAAAACTTCAAATCTACCCCCTTGAATGTGAAAAAGAAAAATTTGTAATAACACTAGATGAGCGTCAGACCCCCCCCCCCAAAATGTTCACCAATTTCTGACACCTATGGAAAGTTATGTATGAATATAAAAACTAAATGTGTAAATATAACATAACAACATGTGCAGAAAATTACAACAATTTGATTAATATAACCAAATTATGTAGTTACATACTCATGCATAATTTTGATATGCAGCCTTTTTTAATTGACAGACGTGAACGTGTAAAACATGCAGACATGCGTGTACCGTGTTCGTTCTATTAAACATGCATGCCCTAATTAGTGTACAACCCCGCTTTTTAGCAGCATCTGACACTGTGACAGTGATCGCCAAGGCCAACCTTGACTGTTGAATCCATCGTTGTAATTTAATTTCTACCAATGTCACACTAGATTCAAAGCTCAGTGATGGGAAAATATTGAAATGTCTACCTAAATTATCAGACTTTACAGTGTTATGCTATGTGAGATGCATACACTACTTGTCAGTCATGTCTACTGAGATACACAGGAAGCCCAGAAAATGTATGCTTATTTGGAACTCAAAATTTCAAATAATTCTGAGTCTCAACCATTTGTTAAGCGTGTACTGTTGAATGAATACAGTAGACTCATTCACTGTGCTGGAATCACTATTCAATTTTAGATTCTGTGTAATTTCAGGTGGGGTGGAAGCGTTTAACAGCATGGGATGCTCATCCTCACAACAAGAGCAATACGCCGCCTTCAAACACAGTCCACCTTTAACGAAGGAACAGTTTGAACAACAGGTGGCAGCAGCAGTAGCAGAGAAAGAAGCAAGAGTCGAGGCTCTCAATGCTCGCAAAGTGGAGGCAGCTAATAAATCAGAACAAGTAACCAATGAAGTTGCAAAGCTTAAATCGCACAGAGAGGTAATTGCATAAGTTGTTGTAAAAATATGATTTTCCAAATGAAATCTGTTGGACGGCTAACAAATTTGTTTGATGTTGGACTGTTAGCTGTGAGGTGTTATTGGGAGGCTAAATTGGGGCATTTGGTTTTGCATTAATTAATATTTTGATGCATGCAGTTCCTATAGCTAATAACACATGTAAAAGGCACATGGGTGTGTAGCTAATCCTATTGTTTATGCCAACAATCTAGTTAAGTTTTTAGAGAAGATTCAGTCATATTATATTTACTGCACAAAAGTTTGGATACTTCATACCTGGCTAATCAGTACAGCTACAGACTAATCTGTGGCAATATAAAATGAACAAAAAGGCCCAGGTTTTGACACAGCAACAAGCAGATTAGAATCTGTATTCTTTTGATGTCAACCAATTGTAATTTTTGTTAATGTTCAGATGTGATTTTTAACCCACAGCTGTTCCAGTTAATAAATTGTAAGTTATTTGCTGCATTAAAATGTAAGTTTTCTGCTGTAGGCTAAATCCACACTGGTTCGTGAAGAGCATTCTGCAGACATGGAGACAGAAAAATATAGCACCCATAACAAGACGTCTTCAGTTGTGGAGGATGAAAACAGTGGTGCTATCATAGATGATGTCAAGGTCACGACAAACACATTCACAGCGGACCAGTCACTGCCTGAGTTGACTAGACCTATTGGACCAGGTTGGTAGCTATTTTTGGTTGTTTTGTTATTGATCTTATGATTGTGTTTTGTTGTCGCTGGTTTTGTTATTGTTGGGGCTTTCTTATTTGCATATTCTTTGTGCGATTGTTTTCTTGTGGTTTTCATGTTGGTGTCCTCTTGTGTGATTGTTCTGTTTGTGTATTGGTTGTCTGGAATCCACCAATTTCATGTGAGACTGATATTTTCGGTTATTTTGCGAAATGGCTGAGGGAAACAGTCATTTCGTGTAATGCCTTATTACACGAAATAACTTATTATGCAGTTTGGCAATAACATACAATTACAGTGTATATAAGGCTAAGCAACAACTGACTACCGGTAGGTGTGTGTGATATGTCCACATTTGTTATTCATGCGTGTATTTAGAAGCTTTGCACCACCCAGGACAATGAATCTACTTCTCCTTAGGACTACAATGCACGAATTTGTATTTTATTTTTCAGTTGATTTTCCATACACCAGTGGTACTAATAATTCCAAGTGGCCAATCAGGTGTTACGTACGCCTTCAACCGAGTCTGCTCAATGTGAATGCAGGACCTGGTGGGGCCGCTTCATTGGTTCAGATTTCAAATAGCTACGGCAGTGACGGCGGTGACACAACTTCAGAAGTTTTCCTTCTTAGGTTAGTAATGTAATTTTGTGTGTGTGTGTGTGTGTGTGTGTGTGTGTGTGTGTGTGTGTGTGTGTGTGTGTGTGTGTGTGTGTGTGTGTGTGTGTGTGTGTGTGTGTGTGTGTGTGTGTGTGTGTGTGGGTAAGAAGTAGATTAATGGTATTACACAGAGAATGTCAAAATATATTAATAATTTTTACAGAATTATTACACATAAGATTTACAGTGTTAATCCAAAATTATAGTTAAACATAAAATATAAATGTGAAATATTATAATTCTTTGTTGTAATACATAACATGTTAATTGTTTGTAACTTACAGGATAGTACGGCAAGAACTCTCTTTAAGATAAAGAAAAGGAATATAAACTTGTTTTGTACCAGATTAACTGAAGTGTTCTTATTTTGTATTATTTGGCGGTGACATATTACTATACCATGAATGATGTCTTAGTTATTAGTCTGTCATGTATTACTTGGCCGTGATGCATTAATTATTAATCTGTGATTACATTAGACAAATTATTCTCTGCTAAGCCTAAAACAAACCTTTTAGTATACAAAAAAACTTATGTGAAAGCTACGTTCAGGCATCCTCGCGCGCCAGGTGTCGCTGCTGCTGATTACGTCAGTGCCTGCCAGCAGTACCCCTTGGCTGATCTCTTTGCGAAACTCTGAATTTAAGCTCAGCCTATGAAATCGCTCACTAGATCAGTGGATGTTGGCAGATCAGGTGGTCAATAATAAAACTGATTTCAACCAACCGTGGTTCGTATTACATGCAATATTTAGGAAGTAGAAGCAAGTATTAGAATACATAATATCGCTCAGCTGCTCGTGCTAATGGGCGAACAGATCATTATATATTGGGATTCCCAGAAGTCGTATATCCGTCTTCAAATTGGGGAGGGTATTTGCGCTGTTCTCTCGGGTGATGCAGTCGCGACTGACGAAATCAATTACTAGTTTGACTCAACTAACTTCCACACTTCGAGTAGGTGATTAGCCAGGGTTAGTTTTGCATGGCAAACAGTCCTGGCTTGCGAGGATGAGCTGCACACAAAATCTATATTGTATCAAAACCAGTTATATGCAGATAAGTATATCAATGAGCAATGTTAACAATTGTGGTTATGTTTATTTACATATGTGGTTATGTTTATTTACATATGTGGTTATGTTTATTTACAATTGTGGTTATGTTTATTTACAGATGTGGTTATGTTTATTTACAGTTGTGGTTATGTTTATTTACAGATGTGGTTATGTTTATTTACAATTGTGGTTATGTTTATTTGCAGATGTGGTTATGACGGCAACCATATGTCCCAGGTGAACTTGAGACGCAGTCACGCGAGACATTTCGGTCCAGTAAACTCTTTTGTTACCGACGAGCACGGCAACCTTGTTCCCGACTGTCTATTTGGTTCTAACCACGTCGCCGTACTGTCAAATGATGCCCGCTACGGAAACCTCAGCCGCGTTGTAATAGCGGAGGGTTCGTTGGAAGAGAGCGCCATTGTGCTTCCTGTGAATGTGAACGGGACTCACACTGGGAAGCACGGTGCGGGAAGCACCTTGATTCTGTGTAGTGGGTGGGAATCCGGAGTAGACGGGGCACAGTTTGTCTTTGCGATCTATGTTATTCGATCGGGATCGAAAGGAAATAACCTGCACAGTTTGCTGATGAAAGGAGACGATAAGTGGACGTTTGTTGCAGGTGATGATGGGATACTTGTGGGGTCGGGCGCAGTCGATACGCCGTGTATCACAACCGCGATAATTTGGTCGAGAATCCGGGAATTAGGTCTCAAACACTCAGGATTTGTGGACCAGACGGACCATGTCGTGTCGCTTTTGTGTCGAATTTCCATGGCAATGACCTTGAGCATTTCGATCAACACGGTTGCTTAGCAACAGGAGAAGATGAACCAATCAGAGGGGCTGTTACAATCAACAACGATGAAGCGAGGGGGTGGGTGTCACGCCCCAGTGCGATGTTAGTTACTGTCAATGAGAACAGCGAATTCTGGTTCCGGGGATCTGAATTAAAGACTGTGGGAACGAAATGGGCTTTCCAACACAAGTGGGGGAAGGCAGACACAAAACCGGGCATTTCACTTGTGAGAATCTTCGCAGTCAGGAAGAATGTACGTAAAAGGTACGTATTTTCTTATTTGTTCCACTTCAGGAATATGCAACCACAAAACATAGTTCCGTCAAATCACAGCAGGATAACCAGTTAAATGTCAAGTCAGATTATATTCCAAGGTTATTTATAGTGTTGGTACATCTACGTAATTAGATTGAGTAATTCACAGTTTGTTTTGATATATCTATCCTAGGCCTGTCTGGAAAGTATTGTAGGATCCTAGGCTTTCTTGCAACCGTCAATAGCTAATATTTGTATAGACTTTTAGAAAAGAAACTGCCATTTGACTTATGTTTTTGAATCAGTTGTGAGTATGTGTGCGTGTGTGTGATGTCTGTGATGTGAGTTGTGTGTGTGTGTGTGTGTGTGTGTGTGTGTGTGTGTGTGTGTGTGTGTGTGTGTGTGTGTGTGTGTGTGTGTGTGTGTGTGTGTGTGTGTGTGTGTGCGTGTGTGTGTGATGTCTGTGATGTGAGTTGTGTATGTGTGTGTGTGTGTGTGTGTGTGTGTGTGTGTGTGTGTTTGTGTGTGTGTGTGTGTGTGTGTGTGTGTGTGTGTGTGTGTGTGTGTGTGTGTGTGTGTGTGTGTGTGTGCATGTATGCATGTATGCATGCATGTGGGGGATCAGTCACATTTGGTTTCAGGTGACCTAGTGACCCCCACCGGTACGATGTGAATTGTAAATACTAGCCAGTAGGGATATAGTTAGTAGTTGTAGCAGCTAGCTGCCAGAGACAATTAGTGAGACTACTAATAGGTCGGTGAATTGTATATATTCTATAGCAATACAAATGGGGCCGGCATGCTTGCTGTGATTATGTGATTCGTTTATTGTATTGATGGATACATAATCTTTGTTACTTAATAAAAGTAAATGTCATTAATTTGGCCTATTTTAATCTACACTGGACTTGCGTTGTTGCTCTGCATAAATGTATTTTGTTTCTTGCACATATGAATGTTTAAAGTGTTTTTGTTTACTTAATCTGTATGTATTGGTTTCACAAGGTCTGATGTGTAAGTGGAGGTGGATGGTTCGCCCCATGAACTCATCTTCCAGCCAGAAGGCGTGTTGTACGCTCTGAATTCGGGGGGATACCTACGTGGCCCATAATGATGTCGTGTACACCAGTGAATTCTCCCAGTACGCCAGCTACACATACGACCATGTATTTGGTGAGAACAGCATCATTGTGTTCGCAGTTTCAGTTAGCGTGAAATACAGTTATCATAACTTATGTTATAAAAAACTTGTCGTTAAATAAAGTTATAAATTAAGTTATCATAAAGATTTTCATAAAATAATATATATATATATATACATATATATTATCATAAAATAAACTTGTAATAAAATAAACATGTCATAAGATAGGTCAAAGAATAAACGTATCATAACATTGTAAATTAAATTATGATGCAACTAAATTGTGAGAAAATTCAGTTGTCAAAACATGTAAAATTACTATAAGATTAAATTAGTTTAAAATAAACATGTTGTTCTCCTTTTCGTCTCCCTGAATGTTTGGGGTGAAGCCAGTTTCAATACACATCCTTGACTTATGTTTTAGTTAACCCTTTCCCTTCTTGCACTGCTGTCTTCACCAACTGTCTCCACTCCTCTCTATATTCGTACTTGTCCTCTGCCCCTCTGAAATATGAGGTGAGAAGGGATGAAATATGACGTGAGAAGGGGTGAAATATGACGTCAGAAGAGGGGTCAGTATGAGGTGAGAAGGGGTGAAATATGAGGTGAGAAGTGGTTAGGGTTAATTTTTAAACACTTTAATTTTATTTTATTATGTGTAAAGGTTTATTATCTGTGTCCTTTTATGTATTTAATCCTACCTGTAATGTCACCAATTTCCACATCAATTCAATAAATTAATAACGAATACATTATGGTTTATTTCTCTTATTTGCTTGGCTATGAAACGTTTACATGACGAGGTTGCATCATGCACATTGTTAGGTGACTGGCATACATAATTTAGGCTGCATGTCCCTGTTTATGTTATCGTGCTTAGCTACTCTGGATTGTTGTGTCTATGTTCAGTATTCTTGTAGGGATCATGTCATGTATTGTTGCGTGTACAATTGCTGATTCACTAATGAATAATTAACTGTCATTAACTAGGCCAGTCTCGCTGTACACTGGACTTGAGTTGTTATTCTGCATACAACGCAATATGCTTAAAAGCAGAATTAACTAACAAGTTCTGTTAATGCAAATCATATGTATAATATGTAAATAAATTGTAAAACTTTTTTGAGACCAATACGTTCTGTGCGTCATCAGCAGCTCGGTCTTAACAGAGAACTATAGATTAATAGAACAAATTACTAGCAAAAATGCCCCTCCTCCAGATGGTGTTACACACACCTAGACGCTAAAGGCGGTTTCCCAAAGTATTTATACTTTAATTTTAAAGTTTTCCACGATTGTTGCACATTAGTAAACATCCCTAAATGATTGGTGGATCATTTACGTATTATAGAAGACACATGTAATGCTGTTACAGTCATCTAATATCCACCATGTCTGGTATGGACCCGTAACCAGTAAGAATCCTAAACTCACAAGAAATTTAGGAACATTTTACGCGTTACTTTTCTTTCCAGGTGTCCTAGATGAATCCCTAGCAGTTTGGCATCCTAGATGCAGGCTGTCTAGAAGGAAAACATTAACATACTCGCTTACACCTTAAACACGTGCAGCAGGAATATATTTAAGAACAAAATTGACACACATCTCTGAGGGGCAGGTTACAAATAGATACAACAAAAGTTGTTCTCTCTGTTAACCAAAGGCTTCCTTTTTCTCTGGATGGCAATAATATAGTTAAAACTTGTTATCGGTTATTGTGAAACATGTCAAATGTTTTCAGTTGCTGTATAGCTAATAATAATAACTGTTTTCCAGGTGAGGGACCTACCCAACTGCAAGGCAATATTGAGACTACACTTTGTACCACCCAACATCGGCAGAGTCTTCAACAGTGGACAGCACATCTCAGACGCAGTAAGTCAACTCTGTGTTTTCTACTCATAGCTATATCATAAAGCAATATGGTTTTACGTATGTCTGTTTGTTTGTCTCTGGATATATATATATATATATATCTGTTAGTGTTGCATGTGTGGAGCTGAACGTTTGTACGTGATCTTGTGGGATCATTGGGGTGGTTAATAGGTATAGATTTTTCTTGAAAAGGTGACCATTTGGTGAAAGTGGTACAGATGTGGTAGTATAACCAACATGTAATTATAATGTTTCTTTCAACACTATATAGGCATATTATGTATTACATGTTATATATTAAGGTAATTGCTTGAGATGCTTATGGATGTGATTAATGCTTGTGCACATATATTAATAATTTATTCCTGAAACCATTAACACATGTTCATTTACTCTCATAATACGGGAAACAATTGATGTTAAAGCAAAATGTCAACAAAAGGCCAGATTAATGCATATAGAAAATTTGCATAAAACAATTGGCTAAACTATTGTTATTTGTATGTTAAGTTTTCTTAATATATCTTGTGTTCCGAGATTAAAGAGCAATTTGGGAATCAGAAAAACCTTCCTGATTCCAACACTGCACACCAGGTGAACATCCGTGTTGACATAAAATACCACAAGGTGGCGCTGCACCTCACCAGTCAGATGATCAGTGGATTTGCACTATTGGACGCTGGGAAATACCGTGAAAAGTGAAATCGACACAGGCACAAAATGAAGAGGCAGAGGTAAAACAAAGAGTTAGTTTGTGTTGTTACGTCCTTACCCAATAATTCGTGCAGGTGTGCATGAAATGGCCATCCATGCAACCAGGTGCTCATAATGTGCAAACCACGTGGCTTTTATCTCTGCAATAATATGCGTGCGTGCGTGATTGCATATATAATCAATATTATAACTTAATTTTATTTTACTGTTGTACATTATTTTATAAATAGGTAAAAATAGCAAAAAAAATTAAATACAATAAATAAATGTTATGCATTAATTATATTAAGATGCAACGTAAAGGGTAAAAGGGTCGTCACCTTTTTTATAAAACTAATTTTAGATCGACATTGGTTTGTTTCAATTGGCAAGTTATTCCAGTGGCATATGCCTGTAGATACCACACAGGCTCTTGTGTGGTATCTGTGATGAACCATTTCAACATTTGCTCTTAAATATGCTGGTGCATTACCATTGATTAATATTGTAATCTTGTAATAATAATACATAGCATGTGGTCCAAATTTTACTGTTCTACTCTATATTCAACAGGGAGTATTCCAACGGTCTTAAATTCATTAGCACCGACGTGGACCCTCAGTGGAGAATTTAACATAAATCTGATAATCTTATTTTGTGTACATTGCATTCTGCAATTCGTTTATTTTGATAATCCATTGTACCAAGCTGAATATGTGTAAACAAAATGACATTGAATCAAAGCAGAGACTAGTAGCTTTTTGTTTTGATACTAAATTTTATGGCGTTCCTGCACACACAAAATTTGTTTATTTCAAGTTTTAGAAAGAATGTGAGAAGCTATACCATCACCAGAAAGGGACTGATCTAAAGTCACTCCTAAATATCTGACAATTGACTTTGATTCACTGACATTTCCTTTGCATTCAACATTAATATTGTTAGATTTATACAATTTTCTCTTCGTTCCAAACACGATGGATTGCGTTTTTCTTAAATGAAGAGACAGTTTCTTATCGATTAACCATTCACTGATGGATTCCAGCTCCGAACTTAAAGTTGCATCTATTTCTGCCAAATCGTCCGCATCTAACAAAAGATTGCATTTAAATGCAGCAGACATGTCATTTACATATAACAGGAAGAGTAGAGGCCCAAGTTTGTAACCTTGTGGTACACCGCAAGTGATACCTTTTGCCACAGACATTGTTCCATCGACATCGATAACTTGTACTGAAACAAAAGTCTACGTGTGAATAAACATAATAAAAAATTATAAATACCAAACAAGAACTAAATTAACTAAAGAAAGTACAATCTGTGTCGCGCGCGACGGTCGGACTGCTAACCAATACAGGTAATCGCCAAAGCGCTGAAGAGACAAGCAAATTTATGTGGCTAAGTGGGTATAGCGTGTGGGACAAGTGTTCTCGATTCGAACCCCGTAGAGTACTCGAAACTTTTGTTTATGTTCATTTAGTTTAAGATACTTTTATTTTGTATAATACTATTTCGGGCATTAGTTCATAACTTCATTCCGTTATCGAAAACATACATAATATATAAACATTTTGGAGGATAGACTTGCCAACTGGCAGTGAGCATTCAAAAGGCGGATTCTGAATCAGACTCTCTTCCCGGCGAAGTCACGCAGCTAGGCGAGAGTCGGTTTAGCGAGACTACACTACCCTCGATTATCCAGGCGCCGTGAGATGGGAGCACCATAGGAGCGGTACAAAGTGCGTGTATTCATAACCCGTGTTCTCGGCCAGACTCAGCTAGGAGAGAGTCGGTTAAGCAAAACTAATCCATATCCATACCAGTAGGGGGCGCCACTCTTTGTCGACCCTAGGCTTGTTCACGTGTGTCGTCGTTTTTGTACTATTGTGGTGGTTGTGGGTGTTTTTTCGTCGAAGAACTGTGTATGCACTGCTGTTTATCATCCTGTGGTACCTCATTTCAGCGATTTTCGTCGCTGGTGACCCGGGATCTTCCGCCATTTTTATCAGGTACTCTCGCGAGTTTTTGTTTACACTTCGGCACACCACTACACCCGACCTGAAACTGCCTCTTATTGAATTTACTGAGACCGTTGGGAACGACGACAGGAAGAAGAAGAAGAAGAGGGGTTCTAGAGGAGGTGTGAGAGAAAGACTGAAAAGGCGTGGCAGTAGACACCCTCTCCCCACCATCACTCTCTCGAATATAAGATCGCTACAGAACAAGATGGACGAACTTTTGGCCTTGACCCAGTTTGATGGTGACTTTCGTCGCTGTGTTTTACGGAATCCTGGCTAAGTGAGAACGTTGATGAAAATTGTGTTTCTCTTCCTGTCTACACTATGGTTCGAGCGGACAGAGACAGCAGCAAGGCGCAGAAGAGATAGGGTGGTGTGTCTGCATGTATATCAGTGACAAGGCTAAACAGTACCATGTGCGGGAGCGAGTGTGTACTCGAGATTATGAACTGCTGCACGTGTCATTTCGTCATCATCACTTACCTCGTGCATTCGGCCATTTGACTGTCATTCTCGTCTACGTACCAGGCACTGACTTCAAAGCCGCCGCCGAGAGAATTGCAGATAGGTATAACGCCGCTGCAGCCCGGTGTGCAGATCAACCAGTTTTTATCGAAGGAGATTTTAACCACTGTGATCTTGCTTCTCATCTTCCAACCCTCCAGCAGTATGTGTTGTGCCCCACCCGTCTCAATCGGACTATTGACTTGTGCTTTGGAAATATAGAGAACGCTTACAAATATGTGTGTAGGCCACCGCTTGGCCGCTCTGATCGTAACGCTGTGCATTTGCTGCCGAAGTACAGACAAAGGTTGAAGAAAAAAAACCTAGAACTCGTTTTTCTCAACTCTGGACACCTGAAAGCATGGGGGAATTACGTGGTTGTTTTGAAGCAACAGAGTTGTTTTTTACGGACAGCTGCCCCGACCCCTCTGAACATGCGGACATGGTGTCGTCTTATGTCAAATTCTGTGAAGAATCAGTCATCAACACCAGGACAGTGCGCGTGTACCCGAACAACTAGCCCTGGATAACGAAGGACCTTCAAGTACAATTGAATAAAAAAACGTGCCTTTCTGCAGGGAAAGAAGTATGAATATCGTGAGAAAGAAAAGGAATTTAAAAGGCATGCTAGGGAAAATTTCGGACTGGTAATGCTAGGGAGGCATGGAATGGCCTCAAAACTATGATGGGTAAGCAACAAATCAAACAGCCTGTGTACTGCTAGACTCTTACACTGTACCCCTTGCATGGAAAACCTCTATGATTATCCCTGTACCAAAGAAACCTAGCGCCAGCCAGTTAAATGACTTTCGTCCAGTAGCAGTTACCTCCACCTTAGCTAAATGCATGGATAAGATTGTACTCAGTCGTTTGCTGTCTGATGTGTCTGCACATCTTGATCCTCTCCAGTTGGCTTACTAAGCCTGTAAGGAGTGTTGAAGATGCTTCTCTCTTGTTGTTTAATCTGATTTCACAGCATCTTGAAGACTCCAAAGCCTACATCAGAGTGTTGTTCATAGATTTTTCGAGTGCGTTTAATACCATCGAACCTTATGTTTTTCTGAAGCGCTTGATTAATCTTGATGTAAGCCCAAATATTGTCCTTTGGGTGAATGATATTTTTTGAAAGACCGTCCGCAGCGTGTTAGTATTCAGGGTTGTATGTCGGGTGAGATTATTGTAACTTCCGGCGCACCACAGGGCTGTGTCCTCTCGCCGACAATGTTTTCAATATACACAGATCACTTGAGGTGTCACACCTCCTCTCACTGGCTACTGAAATTTGCAGATGACATGGCCTTAGTTGGCCTCCTGAAAAAAAAAAGATTCTCAGGTAGAATATTATTTTACAAATCTCTGTTTTAAAGAAATGGTGCACTGGCAGCTTTCTTCACCTTAAAGTTGGCAAAACGAACGAACTTGTGATCGACAACAGGAAAGTCTCTGATGTTTTTGCTCCTGCCAAGATTAATAATGAACCTGTTGAAGTTGTGTCCAGTTTTAAATATCTTGGCACATTTTATGACAACAAGCTGTCTTTCACTGATAACACTGGTCACATTGTAAAAAAGGCAAACCAGCGCCTCTACCTTATAAGGAAATTGAGATATTTTGATGTGAGCCAAGACATCTTTGAAATTATGTACAGGAGTTTAATAGAGAGTGTTCTGACCTTCAATGGTGTTGTATGGTTTGGTAATCTGAACATGAAAGACAAAGGTAGGCTGTCTAGCATTGTCAAAGTCGAGGAAAAAGTTATTGGGTCAGGGCAGTACTCGCTGGAAGACTTGTACAATGGCGCTGTCAGAAGGAAAACTACTACTATTGTCTACGACCCCACCCATCCTCTTTTTGGTCCCGGGAATATGCCCAATCAGTTCAGTTGGCTATTGACATAAACTTTAAGACAAAAATTACTTAGAATGTTTAATTACAGTGTTTTAGATACCAAAACGAGAGTAGGATCATTTTGGTCTTCAAGTTACATATAGTAACAATTAATTGTAACGCGTATAAAGTAACTAGTCTGAAACAATATTAATCGGTACTTTTGCAGTTTAGGCCTGCACCTCGAAAAAAACATGATAACGGTCACATACAGTCACCAAACTTCACATCATATATCTACAACACCTATTCTACACATATACACTTGTCACGTGATCAAACAATTACATTTACTGTCTTTTATAGATCAAAATGTAGTATTCACTTGTTTTTGGGTGTATTAATTAGTTTCACCGTAAACCCCGATAGGTGGCGTCACTTTATGGTTAACTTCAAACGTGGGGTTATACCACAATTCATATTTCAATAATATTGTAAAAAAGTCAATAAAATATGCTATATTTAATTAAATAATAGTACCTTAAATTCAGTGTTAACAGCAAGTGGGGGTTTTGTTACGACTATTGGTTTGTGTAAATACTGGTGCATTTTAATATTGTTTATCAGAGGCGATTCATCATAGCTATGATACAATACATATAATAATATGTGTTGTGTTTTACAAACATTTTATTTTGCAAAACAAAATATTGTTTTATTTCCTGAAACTAATAAGTGAACTTTAATATAAACAGTGACAGGTGAATTAAAAAATGTAGTTTGCTTCAACAGTTTTAACAGTTTTTAACATCAATAATGTCAGCAGTATGAAAGACTGTATAAAGGTCTTGATAATTATTTTATGGAATTTAATTCTGATCCATTCAGGTTATAATCTTAAAATGGCGTATTTAGGTGGGCAATAGGCCATGGATGCCCACATGGAAAAAATATAATACAGACAATGCAGAAATAATAATACATGGAAACAAAATAAAACAAGTTAAATTTACCGATTTTCTAAGAGTATACATAATCGAACACTTGAGCTGGACAGTTCATAGCAATAATTTGTTTAAAAAAATTGCACGAAATGTAGGAATGCTAAAAAAATTAAAATAGTTTCTCCCTATCATGAAGACATTATACTAATCATTAATATTATTTCATTTGCAATACTGCATTCTGATGTGAGCGAATTCATACACTATACATTTAAACTAATTAAATATATTACAGGATATAGCTCATACAGATCCTCAATACCCAAAACAAAAACTTTTAAAATTAGATGATCTATATAAACATCAACTAAGCATTTTTACGTATAAATCCACCAATGGCCAACTCCCAGATAGCATGTCATCTATGCTAATGCGCACAGAAAATGTTCCTGACCACAATCTTAGAACCCACAATGGGTATTACATTCAACACATTAGAACAAACAGTAGAAAGTTTACAACAAATTATTCTGGACCAGTGTTCTGGAATGCACTACCTCAACAGTTACGAGAGCTTGTGTCATTAAACCTATTTAAAAGAAAGCTGAACAAGTTATTACTGTCAATATATTAAACTTAGATATTAGTAGTGATTATTTTCTAAGTAATATATCATTTTGTTTGTATTAGTCTATTATATATGTAATTAGCATCATTTATGCAATACTAGTAGAAGTAGTAGTAGTAGTAGTAGTAGTAGTAGTAGTAGTTTTATTTTTGTTTTAGTTAATGTTAGATAATGTTATGACTATAAATTGTTCAGAATCATGTATTATTAAGTATTATTAAATATATAGTTATGTTCACATATTATATAGTATTAGTTTGTGTATTGGACTATGTGATGAATTGATACCACTAGTGCTAGTAACCAAAAATAGTAATATCACATTCTGGTATCATGGTATATAAACAGTAATCTCGCGATTGGTACTGAAAAATAAGTAAATAAAAAAAAATCATTTTAGTAATGCTATGCATGTTACACCAGTAAATATGCTGTTGCGTAAACATTCGCATATCAGTAATTTGTAGTGATTTTTTAGTTGCAATACGTTATTACATCTATTATGTGTTCACAGTACTTTACACTGTACTTTACATTGTAGCATACTACTTTATTTGTTAATCATAACCATATTTTTATCATTTTATTGTATTGTGTAATTCTATTCTAGGTGGTCCTTGACAAAAGCCCGTAAGGGTTTCAAGAGGATCTCCTGAGTTGCACGTGTTGTCTGCTGATTGTGTCGTATAAGATGTTGTACACTATATGTGTGACAAAAATAAATGCTGACATTGTGCGCCGTCGTAATGGACAACTCATTCAAGAAATAAATATAGATATACGCAGGTCCATCTAGCGACCAAGACACACACTAAATGTACAGTATATTCGGTGGTCTACATCGAGGGATGTTGCTTGTTCATCTACCCAGAATTAGTGAGAGTAGTAATTTCTAACAGGAAGTCTGCTGTGTTGACCGTGGGAAAGTGGGCAT
Organism: Escarpia spicata; assembly: GCA_963995525.1. Lineage (NCBI taxonomy): Eukaryota > Metazoa > Annelida > Polychaeta > Sabellida > Siboglinidae > Escarpia > Escarpia spicata. Next base: position 49,339,253 of record OZ023205.1, on the reverse strand, counting down.
CGTTGAACATCAAAGGGCGTAGCAGTTAACTCAGTCTAACTCCGTCGTATTGCTAAACACAATTTGGCGGGCAGTAAACCTTCAACAAAGTTTGTATAGTGTTAACTTAAGAACATAATAATTATTATTAATACATGAAAAACTTGGAACACACTATGTCCTTTTAAATGTCCTAAATTAGTTGTTGTCGCACTAATTGAAACCCTGCCCCTAATCAATAATGGGTAATTGCTATTTCCGATACATATTTCTGACTTCTACTTTACAGTTACATGTTAATGTTTTAGTATGCGTTATATTTCCTTGAGTTATAATGTCTTGAGATTGGACCGTAACTTACGATGTAACATCATATTAATATCGAGCTGTAATCAAGGTAATTAACGTAGTGTATTTAGTAATTTACGGGACGTATTTACGTATTTATACTGTTTATATATATAAATATATATATATATATATATATATTATGTGCACTTTCGCGTGGCAGATGTGATGTGGTACGCGTCTGTTTCGCTTGTGCCATTCCACACGAAATGAACTATCACAGTTCTTTTGTAGAAGTAGAGTTAATATATATATAAATAAATAAATAATATAAATAAATATATATCATTAAAATGTCCATATTGAGAAAAAAAACGTAAAAATACTTGTTAAAAAGTTAGTAGAAATTGCATTAAAATGTAATAAATATGTAAATAAATAAATAATTTAAAACATCAATCCCATGGATTCATTGATGCTTTCTTATTGTAAAATATCCAGCCCAACTCTGTTCACGGTCGAGTCGAGTACGCGCAGAGCGTCAACGTCGGTACGGCAACGTAGCGTACGACCTATGCGTCGCAGGTCCGCGCTCAACACCGTCGGCATAGTCGTTCGCGGTCGACCCTTGTATGTTGTGACACCTGCGTCCACAGCGAAATAGTTGTCGATCGCTCGCTGAGCGGGTGCTTCGGGTGGCATTCGGAGCACGTGTCCGAATAGACTCCATCTTGCAGTTATGACGGCTTCAGTGATGTGACAACGGTGGTACCCATCCAGACGGGGACAACGAAAAATGCGTACAGCCGTGGCCGCACGTGTAGAGAGAAGGTGTAGAGAAAAGCTTGCGTGTCATACGCCACTCTTCCTGTATGCGGTCAGGGTGTCGGCTGATGCTTGTTCGTTCTGTTTTCGATGCGTTGATCGTCAGCGACCATTCCGCCAAGCAAGCTGGCGCGATGCGCTCGATCTCGTCGAGGAACGAACGAGAATAGCTGACGGGGTCAATACACTGTTGGTTTTCCCTTAGGCGACCATGTTAACGTTTTGTCTGATTATAAGAAAACGTGACCTATAAAATGTCTTAAACTTTTCACCTGCTGTTATCATCATCTCATTGACATGCTGATAGATTAAAAAAAATTGCATACTACTACCTTTCGTAAAATGCCTGTATGTGTGACACCCGTCAATATTTACAAATGCCGGCAAGCATTACTCTGCTAACAGGTCACACAGGCAACTTGCTCCCAAATAACCTTCTGCTTATTCAAATCATCTAGAAATCCACCAATATACAGGCAACACCTTCTACAATCACACATGAAAATCTGCCTACTCAAATGCACTTACGCCACAGCATGCGTATTTGGTAAACAAATCATTTCTAAAAAATACACTGCATTCTTCGTGTAACCAACCCGGAAGTCTAACTAAAACATGACACCTGACGAAGTCCGTGTCGACAGCGTACTCGCTGTCCAGAGGTAGGGTGGCGTCGGCTGGTGGACGTGTCGGGAGGCGCGATCGAAGGTCACGGAGTGCCGCTTCGAGGTACACAGTGAATAACGCCGGGCTGAGACTATCGCCATGCGGCGAACCGATGGATGTCGCGGACGAATGACATTCGCCTGTTGAGAGACGCGGCTCGAGCGACGTTGCGGCGAGTAGGAAGCGAATCATCCGCAGTTCCGACTCACCGAAGAATGTTTGTAGCGTATCAAGCAACTTGTCGCGACGTATGGTGTCGAAGGCGCGACTCAGGTCGATGCCGAGGAATTCAATTGACACGCGCTGACGCTGCGCTTTAGCACATGGCCAACGATACTCGAAGACTACGTCGGCCGTCGGCGTCCGTGTCGGAATCCCGATTGTAACGGCGACAAGTAGTCGTCAACTTTCGACGCGATCCTGGATAGAACGATGAGAGACAGTGTTTTTCGGAGTACTGATAGTAAAAACTATCGGACGCACACTCGTTAATGGACCTATCGGTTTGCCAGGCTTCTGTATCAATACGAGCACACCTTTGCCTAGGTTGAGTGGTTCATGTTGTTCAAACGCATATTTGAAGATGTTGGCAATCGTGTCTGCTAGCAGGACAGCCGTGCATTTAAAGAATTCGGCCGGTGTGTCGTCGTGCCCGCTGGCTCGGCTGCTGTTCAATTTCCCGATCGCCCGCTTCACCTCTTCGGTTGTGATAGGTTCTACCAGTCGCGATGGTCTTCCGGTGAAGGCAGGCAGTTCTTCTATGGCTGGGTCGCTGAACTGGCGGCTGCAAACCAAAGAGCCGATAGTTGCCTGACCGTTCGTCAAATCCGCCGGAGGATTTTGTCTCCTGCAGACAACAAATGTCGATGTGTAGTTTGCCGAAATCTTCGCTTAGCTGGCCTCGTTTCGTTGCTGACGAGAGTCCATGTACATTGAACGTGCCGATAGTAAAGCGGGAGGGGGGTCGTTGAGCCATTGTTGCTGTGCCGGATTGACAGTGACGGCACGGCCATGGAGAATGTATACAAAACAAATGTTGAGAACGGTAAATTTTCCGTGTGGTCGCGCCTCTAAAGTATGTTAGTGCGTCAACAACACAGCATATTATCGCCACAGTGATAAATAATGCCGAATCTTGCCGAAAAATCAAATTATTCGCCTTCCACTAAACCACCAGAATAACGAATTAAAATAAAGAACTCACGACGAAGCACGGTGCGGAATAAATGTACATAAATTAACGAGGGACGTCACTCGACCTCGACCCAACGATATATATATATATATATATATATATATATATATATATATATATATATATATGTGTGTGTGTGTGTGTGTGTGCGTGCGTGCATGCGTGCGTGTGTGTGTGCGTGCGTGCGTGCGTACGTGTGTGTGCGTGCGTGCGTGCGTGCGTGCGTGCGTGCGTGTGTGTGTGTGTGTGTGTGTACAACACTATCTACCATACTGCCTGTACAGTGCCTAATAATATCACATTACCTGTACTTTTGCAATGACAACAACTACAAAAATGTCCACGGTCGAAAATGCATCAGATATGCTCAATATGAATTTAGTTACCCCTTTTATAAAATGTATGTGCTTGTTTTTTATTTAAATTGCATATTTATGAACATACTAATTTCAATGTACAGGTAATGTTGTTTTCACCAAAAACACATTACATGTACCGCTGTGTATGTACAGGCAATATAGTGATTTCACGTGTATGAGCCAATGAGCGCCCACTGTTACATTTAATTTGTCCGTATTTACAATGGATAAGTTATGTAAACTGATACTTATTCAATATTTTAATGTTGAGGTGTATACACCTGGTTTCTATGGGAACTGCAAGACCCCACTGTTGTCTTGCAGCATATTATCAAGGTGGTCCCATCTGAACGATCGTCCTCCAAAAACACATTCGTCTTTCCTCGTCCCATTTGATACACCGTAGTACGGCTGTAACACAGCTACATTTGTTTAGACTTGAGAGCAATATCGTTTTCTATATGATTCAGCACAAACGAGTATGTCACAAAAATAGCAATTACATCTGGAAGTGCCGATGGACTAAAGTGGTTAAGTAGCACTTGTGGTTATTTGTATCTCTTGTCTGGTAAGTGGATTACATGATGTATCAAAGTCGGTACGTCTGTCGAGACAATATTCCGTGAGCCAGGAGCTATAATTAGAACAGCACCACCTCCAAAAATTTAAGCAGTTGACTAGAATGATGCTACTTGTTGACATCGCCTGGTCGTATTAGTGCCTGCGGTTAATTGTGTCTTTGGTGTGACTAGTGGATACAATTGTTTCTGAACAAGCATAAGCATGAGTCGAGAGAATGGGAGAAGAACGGATGGCAAAGAGAGCAGATGCATGGAGAGTGGAAGGGAAAAGGAGGCGAGGAAGACCTAGTCTGCGATGGGAGGACTGTGTAAAGAGAGATTGTGAAGGATTGGGAGAAGGGTGGAGAACGAGAGCGAAAGATGAATAGGAATGGAGACGGCTGGTGAAGAGAGCCGTGTAGGATCAGTAAGAGAAAATTAAAAAATTAGAAATCGAGCATCTGAATTGAGGCCTGTTTCACCCCTAACAGACAAGGAGATAAGAGGAGTTCAAATTCATGTTTGTGAAGAACCTCAATGTAGATGGTTTGGTGAGACTCGGGGGGTGGGTGCAAATTGTGATTTTGGAGAGCCTCAAGGTGGATGTTTTGGCATACCTCAAGAGGGGGAGTGCAAATCGATGTTTTGGAGAGCCTCAACCCACCAAACATCCACCATGTTCCGACGCCAGTGTTTTGGGTTTGGCTTTGTTGTCTGGACTAGAACAATTTCGTGACCTTAGGCAACAATGGATGCCTTTTATGTTCAACACATGTGTCCATGGTTGATGACTCTGAGTGTACGTTTTCGGTTATACTTCTGTTTATTGTTCATACAGAATTGTGTGTTCGTACTTTTAAATATTGTGATAGAAGCCTAATGTGTTTGAATATAGACTAAGATCAATGCGGGCATGCGGGCATGCGGGCATGCGGGCATGCGGGCAATCGCATTATAGTAATGTAATCTAGGTTCTCTAACCAAAACCGGAGACCAAAAGCGAATTACGTCATGGTATGAGGCTTCTACCACTCCCCATTTCATTTTTGAAAGATTTCATCTGAATATCCTTGATCGAAAATATAAACGATAATTTATGTACCTCCACACATGAAAAACAGGGATGATGATGGCATCTTTCAGTTGGACATTAACCGTGCGCTTGGAAAAGTACATTTTATTATTATTTATTCATTAACGACATGACATATTTTCATAGGTAAACATATCCTGTTAATTATGCCTTACATAAATAAAAAATGATATAAAAATAAATATAATCAGTTAGACCCTACTAAGATTTGGTGTCTTTAGTTTAAGATCAAATATGTAAATCGTCAACTAAAATACTATTGTCTCTAATTATTATACCAAATCTATATACAAAAATGCACAAACGAGGTAGCGAATCGTTGTCCCTAGAGTGTAGTTTCATTTTGTGTTAAGGGATCACAGAAAGTCGATGTCCGATATCAAACGAAATTATTTTCGTTTGGGAACACAACAATTTCGTCTGAGGGAGGGGGTGGGGGGGGGCTGAGGCAAGATGAAGGTAATTCCTTCTGATATCGTTCTGAGATGATGCCTAAATTAATCGAATTGTAGACGCACCGTGTGTGTACCTCCTAGTAGACCTGCTACACGTTCACTGCCTGTCAATTTCGGCTGTTTACTTTGTGGCTCATTAGCACAGGTAGCTTGCTTTGAGTGGGCCTGTTTATTGACACTGTTATAATTATGTACTTGCTGCTTTTATATGCTACTACGGAACCCAGGTTAAGTCATTAAACATCACTGCATTTGTATCGAAGATCGTCTCCCGGAATATATGTAAGTTTTCCCAGACAAGTATTGAGTAAATCAAGAAGCATGAAGTATTAAAAGTTTATATTTAATTGATATAAGGCATAAATAACATGTTTTGCATTCTGAACAGATATTATGTCATTAATTAATAAATACAAACAAATAGGCTTCAAAACTGTTAGTTAATGTTCAACTGAGAAATGCCATAACCATCCCTGGCTCATCGTATCTGGAGGTACACAAAATAATGTTTATATTTGCCATTAGCGATATCCAGATGGAAGCAATTAAGCAAATAAAATTGGGAACCGTTGAATAGGTACATCTTTCATTTTATAAAGTAACTTATTTGGGCCCCTAGTCTAGTTTTTGCAAAGAGGCTGCTCGTCTGGCACCCATTTTTGTTTGGATAAATTAAATCCCAGACTTCCGTGACAATATTTAGAAATAGAAACACATAATCGTTTGTGCACAATAACTAGATGTGTAACCGTATACGTACAGTCAGCGTCATCAGCCATCATCACATGCTCTGAACAAAAATATATGTGTTTAATAAAATACAAATGGCTGCCTACGTCTCGTTTTCGGCGTACGCATGCTCAGTATGGCATCTTTATAATTTATACCATCGCATCGTGCATCGCACCGCGCATGGCATCACGCATCGCATCGCGCATCGCATCGCGCATCACATCGTACATCGCGCATCGCATCGCGCATCATCCATCGCATCGCGGATTGCGTCATCATCCTATCGCGGTTCAGATTTCCACAAAAAAACGGCCTTCATAATTATGGAACCAATCAACTGCATTTCTTTGAAAAGTGAGCGTATAGTCTTGGGCGGTAATCGCATAAAACGTAAAAATTGACATGTCAAACACTTGAGTCCAGAGGCACTGAGAGTGAGATCTGACTAAGTATAACTAAGTGTAAGAGGTAGTCAGTGATCCCTGCCTTTCGCAATCTCGGTCTGAGTGAAATCGGCCTGTTTCGGTGAATTCGGCCAGTGACTTCGGCCTGTGCGGCAGTGATCTCGGCCTGTATAGCTAGCGATCTCGGCCTTCTTGAGGGAGTGATGCTGACCAGAAACGATAGCAATATGTGTGCGGCATTGAGCTCGGCCTGTTTATCTAGTGATCTCGGCCTTCTTAGCGGAGTGATGTTGACCAGAATTAATGAGATATAGACATGATAATATAATATTTGTAACAATAAATTGTATCCATCTATATGTTACAATAAACAATATGCAATGTAATAAAGATGTTTTGACGATCAGTCGTGATCTTATTCGAAGTTCTTACCTTACCGCAAGTTCTTACATCATGAACGATCAATAGTTGTCCAAGTCTGAACATTGAGGCTCTTTCAAGGTTTAGTTTTCTGTAGTTGTCTTCCCAATTTATATTGATTTTTGTGCTATTGCTGTTATTGTTAATGTAATAATTACGTAACCAATTTATTATTACAATATACAATAATCACCTTTAAAATATATACACGTTAGAAAGGGTAGCTGTCATGATAATTTGCTTCATAATCGTTCTTAGTTCTCTTTTCATGTGGTCTGTAGTTGATTTGTGTCCGTTAAGAAAGTGTGAAAGTTGTTGTCTTGCTACTCCTGCATTGCTTCATTGAGCAGATCTTTTCATGTTGTTTGTCTTTGGTTTGTGTGCCGTGAGAATGTGTCTAGGCAGGCCGTAGTAATCTGCTGTCTACTCTTGCATTGCTTTACTGTACAGATCCTTTCATGTTGTCTGTGTTTCATTTGTTACTATGTGTCGAAGCCACGGCAACTGGCTTGCTAGTTGACTATTGTTTCACCGAGCAGGTATTTTGTTTGAATAACGGCGTAATCATTGTGTGGAAGGTCGGCTTGTTTACTATTCCCCGACTGTTACCAACATATCGATAAGAAAACTTAATCGGAAACAGAAAACATGTAAGACACATATACGTCCTAGTGCGTTTCAAGCACGAATATAACATTGTACACGCAAAACTACTAAAATATTACAAGAAATTGTATATTAAATCAACACAATGACCATTCAAACTACAAGTGTGCAGGCGTACAGTTTCAAGCAGTACGAATGTACAACTTCACACGGATATCAAATCCGCAAATTTAGGAGCTATATGACAGAAAGTACAAAATCATAGGAACACATCTAAATTTACCCCCCTAAGGAAAAGTGTATTACACAAAAGGTTATCTGATAAATACATATTATTTAGTGACTAGCTGAGTTACCCGGCGTTGCCCGTGGGAAAAGGCAGTCATATGTACCAGACACACTAAATCCATCCCAAATGTTTCCAGCCTACCTGCATTAATAAATGGTAACTGATCACTGGTTTGGTTTTAGGACAACCTTTTGTCAGAAATCTCAATCTCAATCGATCACCCGTCTCACTTACGTTACTAGCAACATCGGATGCTGCGTTGACATTTCAGCCCGATACATGCAAAACTGACGGATATGTGGGTGTAGATAGATACGTCGTATTACTAGTTATCCAATATAACTTTTGATACACATTTTTTTATAATACACTAACTTGACGTGCGATAATTTCGACGCTAAATAATAAAATGACACATAGCTCCAACTGTAGGAAATATATGAAATGCGAAAGAGGGCGCTACTTGTAAGACGTGACCAACGACTGGTAGACCTGGTGCATGTTAAGCGCTGAGGATTTTCAAACGACAGTAACTTAAAAACTATTACAAATGTTCTGCTTACATCCAGCGACATATTTGTAGATGGCACAATTATCTTTACGATGATATAGAAGAACATCACATTCCGCGGCTGGAACTCCACGTTCAGCGTTTTGAAATATTAAGCCCCCAGACGAATTACGAAAATGTCTAAATCCACGGACCGCTAGATCATATGCAAAATTTCAGTCCGATACATGCAAAACTGACGGAGATGTGGGTGCACAAACAAACAGAGAACGAACTGTTTTGTAATATAGACACAAGAATACTCAATGATAACAACATTTAATGATAACAAAATGTATGCTGCTCTATAACGAATAATTGTGCATGTCCGCATGTAGATGGCATCACTCTTTTTTATTTTACCGTGTAAAATGTGTCGCTATTTTGGTGTGACATTGACCAGATAAATATAGGGCTAGCTATAACATGACGTGTCGCGTGCATGAGTCACCCTTATCAGTGGGTGACAAAGTCGTCTAAGAGTAACGTGTAATTTGGAGTTCTTGATTTGTTATCGTGATTTTGCAGTCGACTGGCGCGTACGATTAGACTGTTAGATCTATATCTGCACCACTGAAATTTGTAGTTAAACATTGCTGCGTGTTTCTGGGATTGCCCATTAAAAATACTTATGAAATGTCTGCGTTTATGTTGTCTTTGTTGTGGTGTACAACAAAATACGTCCATAATGAATTCATTCTACTTTAGCCGCCTCACTGAAATCGCTATTTTAAAGACAAGATAAAGAATTACAACGGATGTTGCCAATGTGTAATATATGTGGATCGAGTACTTTTTAGTGTGTGGTATAATGCTAGTTTAATTCAAAGCTAAACGTAAAGTAACATTCTGAAGACTTAGAGATACACATTTCATTTGGACTATGATAATGAATTATATATGGTGAGATTATGAACCGATGCATCCACACTGCCACACTATACATTCGTAGCAGACGTTCATCACAAACACAAATTAACTAATTAAAAAAAAAACTGTTGTGTGTCTTTATCAAAAGGTGGCGCCACTGTTGTTTATTTTCCCGTTACACGACGCTGCTTACGACTGACCCAGTAGCACTGACCTAGATCTCTTAAATACAGATCAGTGCTCAGTAGCGGGCCAAGCCACGGCACACCTGTATGACCGCCACAGGCATATCGTCGTGTAAAATGCGATTATCATCGAGGATTGTCAACGAAAATGTGTTCATGTCTACGTGAGTCGAACCTATTTCTATGCCAGCGGGAGTTTATGCGTCATTGCGGTTGCCGTAAACAAGCACGGCGTATGAATCACGCGACAATCAACCAATCACACGTTCGTTCCGGTATCCGGGACTTCCCCTAATTTACCCCCAAGGATATCGCCGTCGTGACATCTGTTATTATGTTACGAGACCCGGTAGTTATCGACGTGCATGACTGACATCAAACAACTGTGTGGCGTGCCAAGACACTGAGACAAGTGCCAGTAGGCGAACACGTTACGCCAATCACAGCTCGGTTCGCTCCGTACGGGAAATCCCCGTATTGCATCAGTCAGGGATCGTCCTAAATTTCGTAGACCTAGTTAGTTCATATTTTTGAAACCGTTCGTTGAGAAGGGGTCAAGCCAAAAATGTTTTTAAAAAAGGAAAGGAAAAGGGAAGACCTGCATTTGCATGATGTCATCGATCGATGGTAACACGGCGCTTGTAGGTGGTCGTTGGCATAGGTGCCTATGAGATGTGCATAATTAAAATAGAACTGTAAACGAAATGCAGTTTTTATTGGTTATTCTAAATATTTGTGTGTATCAGTGTATAGCCCGGTCGTGTAGCATGTATGCGTAATGTATGGTTGGATGCTGTTGAATTTTTTTCGCCGCGAACTCACGACATCCGAACACGAGGGGAACAGTGTTATTCAAAACCAATTTATAACCCTAACCCTGTTCCCGCGCCCTTGGGTATTACCGTCATCCTTCCTTGTAATAATGTACATTGCCATAATTTTGATCATACAGCAGTGCTGAAATTTAGAGGGGTTTCCGGCCAACCCAAAAAAAACCTGTGTGCCCCCCTGCTGTACGTTACCGTATGGATCATACAATAGTGTGGAATTTTTGGGGGTTTCCGGGCAACCAAAAAAAAACCCTGGGTACGCCACTGCTGGGGTTCAGGATGCAGCCAAATGGGTTTGAAAGTAGCCAAGCGGGTGTTCGACAGAATCCCAGGCCAGCACTGTGTGTGGTTCTCTCGTGAAAGACTACTATGAAAAGCTTACTCCTTTCACGCCTGCTCCCTACGGGTACATGCACAGACACGACGACTTCTCAGTATTGATAACATCAAATTAAACTATGGCGTCTTATCTCGTATGTATCGCCCGGTCTACATCGCCATAGCCGGTGTGTGTCGTGGCCGTGAATCAGATATATTTATAGGACACACTGCCTTTGTGTGTGCCGCTCCATCGAGCACCGCGTCATTTCTCTGGAATGTCTGGCGATAAGTACTTTATCTAATTGTCGCATGTTGTACATTCAACGTTGAAATGGAGGAGCGGTTTTAACACGTTTACTCGGCGGGTAAAGAGGGATATTTTTTTAACAAGTAGCTTAGAGGGAGGGAGGGTGGGAGGGAGATAGAGACGCAGGGATTGAGGTAAGCAGGGAAGCAGGGAGGGAGGCAGGTATGCCGGGAAGTTGGGATGCAGGGACAAGGGGGTAGGGAAGCAGTGACAAGAAAACAAGGAGGTAGGGAGAGAGAGAGACAGAGAAACAGGGAGACAGAGAGACAGAGAGACAGATAGACAGGCAGACAGGCAGACAGGCAGACAGGCATACAGGCAGACAGGCAGACAGGCAGACAGACAGGCAGACAGCAGACAGGCAGACAAAGAGGTAGGGAGACATGTGTGTTCCCACCGAAGAGTAAATCTTAACATGACACCTTTTTGTTTCGTTTTCTTAGGTGGGTATGACTTCAATGGTCAGAGATAGGCTAACCAAAATGGTTGCGTACACAACGGTCGTCAGATTCCATCGCATATTTCGGTGCATATGCCTCAGGTGAATGACAGGGACAGAACAAACGAAGCTGTTAAAAATGTTCGACGCTGCGCTGTATCTTAAGCTTCTCAGCTGTCTCGGCTGTGAACTCATGACATCCGAACACGGGGGACAGTGCTGTTCAAACCAAGTTATAACCCTAATCCTGTTCCCGCGCCTGTAGGTATTACCGTCATCCTTCCGTGTACTCACGTACATTGCCATAATTTTTTATAATAGAGCAGTGCAGACATTTGGAGAGGTTTCCGGCCAACCAAAAAATGGATCATACAATAATGATGATTTTTTGGGGGATTCCGGGCAACCAAAAAAACCCAATGGGTACGTCACTGCACTAGCTGATTTACCCGGTGTTGCCCGGGGGAAAGGCAGCCATGTGTACCAGACACACCAAACCCATCTCAAATGTTTTTAGTCTACCCGCAATAATAAATGGTAACTGGTCACTGGCTTAGTTGTTAGGACAACGTTTTGCCAGAAATTGCCGTGTCAATCGCTTACCCGTCTAACTGACGTAACCAGCAACAGCGGATGTTGGGTTGAAATCTCAGCCGATACGTGCGAAACTAACGGAGAGGTGGGTGGACAAACAAACAGAGAACGAACTGTTGTATAATAATATTATATATATATATATCGTATTTCTAGTTATCCGATATCACTTTTGACACTCACTTTTTATAATACACTAACTTGACAGGTGATAAATTCGACGCTAAATTACCAAATGACACAGCTCCATCTGTAGAAAATATATGAAATGCGAAAGAGGGCGCTACCTATAAGCGTGAGGACGTGATCAGGTAGACCTGGTGCATGTTAAACGCTGAGGATTTTCAAACGTCAATAACTTAAAAACTATTACAAATTTCTGCATACATCCAGCGACATATTTGTAGATGGCATAATTATCTTTACGATCATATAAAAAACCATTAAATTCCGCGGCTGAAAATCCACGTACAGCTTCTTGAAATATTGAGCCCCCAAGTTCTGCACTCCCCCGGAAAGATAAATGTGTGAGGTTAATTAAATGTAATAATGTCAGAGTTAATTGTAATTTAATTAATTAACTAACCAAGTTAAGCTCCATGCCTGATACATACACTTTAAAAAAATACGAGTTCACTATTCACTATGAATAATATTAAATGTTTACTTCATGTTGTGTGGGATTATGTGCAAATGTCAAATATGCAATGAAACCTCACTACTAAGCAATCATTTCACTACCAAATTGTATACTATAGAACTAAGAATAAACATGTGCGATTTGTTCTACTGTACACTAAAGTCAATAAATGTAACGTCAATACAACCTTGTGTTCCCTTCACCTTTTATTATTTCACACACACATTCATAAAAACAATACATTATTTAGCAACATTAATTACCTCTCATGTGGTGACGTCCTTGTTACTTACGCACACGTTAATAAAACAAAACCCCAATGGGTAAATTCAACCCAAAGGTAAATGATATAAAACGAATAACAATTGTGTGTTACAAAAATCAAATAACCGATATACAGTGCGTTTGTCGGAAGAATGGGAAAGCGGTTGACCATAAGTGTGTGTTGTCTATTCACAACTAATACAGATTACCCGAGGACATTCCCCAATCTTTCTGTAACAGTAAAGTATTGGAAACTAGTCCCGGTAATACGGTCACCTCGCCATTCAGGTTACTTTTGTCCAGTCCCGAGTTTTATCACCTTAAAACAACTTAACAATCAGCATCAGTAAACAATTAAACACGAGTTAACGTGGTTAAGTAAAGCCACTGTTTAAATCTTAGAAGAAAAGCCGACTGATAAAATGAACATTAAGTGTGATTGCGCCATCACGACATCGTCCTAGTTGTGCACGGTCAGTATAACTACATCTAGTTTAATACAGTCCGCATGTAACCTTAAGCCCTTCAACGTCAAACTACGTGTTTGGTAACTTGAGAGAATCGCATCACTCAGCCATTTACAAGGTATCGCCAATTGTAATATGCGGCATTCATGAAAACGTTTACAGTTTCTGAATATTACTCTAATGTAACACACGTATTCAATATGGCAACATGAAACTTGAAATCCATCGAGGGTGCGTATTCTCCAATGTCGCATACCATGCTATGTGTATTGCTATTGCCATCAATGGCATGAGTGCAAACCTTGGATAGAATTAATATTTGCAATGTGTGTGCTTAGCACCTCAACCTCATGGAATATGATACAGGTCCAACAAATCTCATCTGCTATGATCCGAAGCGTGCTTTTTGGGAAAAAATTATTCGGCACGCATTTGACAGTGCTTAAAATATAATGGAGTATGTGAAGCCGTGTATAAATGACTGTTCTCTCTTAATGCACGTTATCCGTTTACTGTTGATATTACATGTGATCTTGTTATCGTGTAGCCACACTACCAAGCTGTGCATTCAGTCAGTAATAAGTGTGTAGTATGTACCGCCGAAGATTGTCATATACATGATAAATCACTGTTCTCTGTTAATGCACGTAATCCATACTACATATGCTTTTGTTATCTTGTAGCCACACTAACAAACTGTTACTTCAGTCAGTATTAAGTGTACGATACTCCTAATGTTGTCATATACATGATAAATGACTGTTGTCTATCAATGCATTTTATCTATTTAGTATTGATATCACACAGGATTGTGCACACTCCCAAACATGTGCATTTAGTTAGTTGCTGCAAGGAGTGGAGAGATAACCGGGCGTACTTCCCAAAAACATTCAGATCGATTTCTGGCGTCATATTGGGATCCAAATTTTAATACGTTGTTCGATAGTTTAAGTATCAACAACTCGGAGGTACATAGTATCCACTTAGTAATTACCGACGGTCAGTATTATATATATAATAATGACGGCGAGGTAACTCAAGGGTGACATCTTGGTAGACGGAGCACCGTTTAGCACCGGATCGCGGTCATCGATGTCCGTCACAGTGACCACCACCTCGGCCATCGACGACTTGGCGGGCGTACCTGCAAGGAAAGAAGTCACAAGCATTCGTCAATTACTCAGACTAACACAAACATGCTCACCCATCCGGATGTCGCTATATACACACGTGCGAAGAAGTACGTAGAAGCAAAACATATTGATGTCGTTTTTCTGTCATTGGAGAAACAAACCTTCTGCACGCATGAGTGCGTCATCTATATCAACACAATCGTTGAGTGTCGGTTGGGTATACCTGGTATTTAGCCTCACTTGTAATGTTCCGGCTTTTCCACACACGTCGTTTGAACTATCCAGAATATGTTTGCACTTCGTGTATGTCAGACTGAATTGATTTTGCACCATTGTGAGTTGACACAGAAACGTCCCGGTTTTCTTAGTCTGCAGCTTCCAAAACGTTAGCGATCAGTCGAAGACCTTACAATAACCAAACATTCGCGTATGGCCTACTCGCTTAATTAACGTGTGATGTCACAACGACGATTTACATATCAATATATCGGTCGTATCTAAAGCTATATGATGATTCATCCACTGTCTGACGTCAACCATTTCGGCCACAACAAAGTTATAACAAAACTGAAAAGGATAATGTTCACTACATTGGCAAACTCTTTATGAATCCATCAACAACGTGGTGAGCTTCCTGCTATGGGTAGCTGTTTGTGCAAAATAAACTGACACTTTACGGTGCGTTGTATTACTTGGATTGAATGCGTACTTCTGATTGCAACCAACCATAAAGCTGATGTCGTTATACGTTCTCACCACTGCTTGCGGTGACAAGGAACAAATGACTCACCGTCGTCTGTGGCCCAGACTTCGAGTCCCACTTCCTGCACACTCTCTCGGTCGAGCGACTTGACGAGGTCGATCTGTCCCGTGCTCGCGTTGATGGCGAAATGTTCGTCAGCGCTCGCGATCGAGTAGGTGATCACGTCGTTGTCTCCGTCAGAGGCCAACACCTGTCACAGTGAGACGTGAGTGGCTAAATAAAGTTTTCGTCGTTAGAATTCACACCGAACCATCGTCTAAACACAAAGCACCATTTCTGTTATATATGCATACCGTCAGATGCGCCCATTTTGCAACTGAAACCCGCTGAGCTATATTTGAAACGCCGATACTTTCTACTAGTTGTAAAAACTATTATGATGTGCATATTCGTAGAGAAAAACTACGTGATATAGCGCAAACAATTGCCAGCCCGAAACCTTTTCGTCTCCATCACCATAAAGAGGGTTTGTAATGTAATAATACACCAAAGTAGATGTTGTGACCTATTTCATTCGTCTGACCTTGAGAGCTAGGCCACCTAGCCATGGCAACTCTCTCCACAAAATTGTTTATGTACCAAAGCAGCATGTATGTCAATGTTGGTGCTTTAGTCATTTCCCTCACGACTTGTTCTTAACCCACCGGACTAATTTAGTGTATATTCAATTATATTAATTCCACGTCATGTGTAATTGATACGATACGCAGTGTATCTATTGCACTTTACCGTGACTATGTTGGGGCGTATCTCCTTTTCCGTAACGGTCACATTGTAGACAGCTCCGTTGACGAACTGAGGAGAGAACTCGTTGACGTCGAGCACTGTGACGGTGACGGTGGCGGAGGCGGAGAGAATGTTATCGCCGTCAATGCCGCCGTCAGACACCTCAATCACCAACTCGTAGCTCGCTGTTGTCTCCCGGTCAAGACTGCCCAGTAGTACTAGTTCACCTATAAACAACACGATATGTTATAATGTTACTTATATACTGGATCATAATAACATGTCGCTGTAGGTACAACATATACATGCTAATTTTGTATCTATATTTACGGCTTTAGACATCTAACTATAATCGATCTAGCGTATGCATGTGTGTGTGTGTGTGCGCGCGCGCGCGTGCGTACGTGTGTGTTTGTGTGTCCGCGCGAGTGTGTATGCGCCCGTGCGTGTATGGATACCATTTTCATTCAGAAATTCATTTACGACCCGTCTGAAGAACAGTAACGACTATATTTATTCGAAGTTCCCCGGACAAATGGATATAAACGAATTGTTCGCAACGTAAAACGAAACTTTTAACAACCTTTAACACTTTTGTTCATGCATTGTTTCCAATAAACCTGTTTACCCACCAATATCATGTATCCTTGTTGATAATAAGCGGCAATGTGATGCCGTTAGTCCAGTGCTGCCACGTTCTTAACCTTAACCGTTGCACAGATTAGTTCATAGGCATCGGGCACACAACATCACTTGGTGTCGTGACATTTATTTATTTCGTTTCGTATCCTAGAGATCACATCGGCGTATAACTCAGGTTTCGCAACATTTGTGCGGTAGACTGAGTGAGAGTACACATTACTTTCAGCGGGGACATGTAGGTTCCCTTGGCAGAAAGATACCAGGTGCATTAGAAATAAAATATAACTTTGAATGACTCATATGGAAAGCACATAGTTCGAGTTTCATTCCCATATGTAGATAAAGAGTACAGGTTTCGCTAGATTACCATTCAAGACAACACGCAAAATGTAGCAAGTGGACACGCAAGCCATTTTTATTTTAGATATAATATTATCGTTTATTTATCTTTCTCTGTGACAATGAGTTGTTCTCATACATAGCTCATTAGTGGCGCTTACGTATACTAGTAAAAATGCTCATACTCCGGTTAGCGCTAGATACACATAGACGCAAAGGACGGGTTCCGGAAATAATATTCGTAACGGAGGATTTCTATAACGTCAATTTGTTTTTGCAACACAAGTGACGTCATATGTCCCCGACTCATCATTCGGCGGTTTACGTTGTTCCGAGCAATAGCAGGAAACACGGGTAAAGTTATGAACAATCGATTAACATCCGTTTGACGTCTGGTACGAACCGCAAACTGGTGAGAACCTTTAATTAACAGGGAATTTCAAAACAAATAAAAGTGTGGTCGTAGATTAAAACCCGAAAAGATTGGCAACAGAGATGCAAAGCGTCTAGGAGGGAAACTCAAATCAAATTTATTTATACACCACATATCTCTACAAAGCAGATTCAGGGGTGTGAAACGTGCCATACAAACATGTACACACCTGCACGCACACATGCGCACACGCATGCACGCAAATACACATATACAATAGCCCGATTATAGTTTGATACTACGATGACGAAATTTTACCTTTAGGTTTTGTTGCAGTTTTTATAATATATTGAAGGTTTGATCGAACTGAGATTATACAGCGCATGATAATTTTTATGGAAACTGAGCTTTATAAGTAATAATAATAATAATGTTGTTGTTGTTCTTCTTGTTATTGTTATTATTATTATTATATTATGAAAAATCAATCACAGGAAGCCGTACCCGAGAGCGGCTTGAGCGAGAACGCGTTCGCAGTGTTTCCTGACACGATACTGAATGTCAGCACTCGACTATCGGCGTCAGAGGCGTTGACTCGGAGCACTGTGGTTCCCACGTCGGTAGACTCTTTCACGGAGACTGAGAAGGCTTCTTGTTCAAACTCGGGGGCCTTTTCGTTAATGTTTGTTATAGTGACAAACACTTCTGCACTCGATGACCTGGCAGGTGTTCCTGTACTCGGGAACAGAGCAAACATTACACTGCAGTCCAATCTATTATCTAGAAGGTGAGCGATCGACAATTTCATGTTCAACGATGCTTTTGTTTTCATATTGCCGGATGATTTACAGTTACTTCTTGCAAGTCTCCCTGATGATTAGCAATAATAATCTCTTAAAATTAACACATCGAACACTGAGTCTATACGACTGATAATCAAAATATTGTTAGTACCAACGTTACCAACGTATTAATCATAACAGCGACGTTTTGTTTACCAAGGTACAGGCACGTTCTTATGCTATATTCGATCTTTTTTATTCGAACTCCAACTAGACTTATCTGGGAAGTATTTAGTCATTTATATCAACCACTGTCTATAGACAGGTACTCATCTATACAGTTGAGTGAACTGCGACAACGTGGACAGAACGACACTACCGAAGACCTATACGGCAGAAAGAGCATCCAAACCCCGAACAACTACGCTATATATATATATATATATATATGGTATCCCGAACACGTAGTTTACATTGATATATAAGGGTCTGCCGAACAACATCACAATTTCACTGCAACGCAACATGTTTTGGTTTTCCAAAAAGACCTTACCAAATCAATCAATAAAACAAATGTAATGAGACTATCTATACATGAGACGGACAATATGTCCATCTCATGTATACAGTCTCATGCTAACGATGTGGTATACTATATTATAGTATACCACATCGTTAGCATCAGACTATATATTCTGAGTAAACTTCTGGCGTATACTATATTATAGTATACCACATCGTATACTGTGGTATACTATATTATAGTATACCACATCGTTAGCATCCCATTTACGGTAATTTTGTGAAACATTTTAAGTAAACGTTTTGTTAGGACCTGTGCATCTGCACAAGTTAAATATAACTATTTGCAACTACAATCAATAATATCATATCATAAGGAAAAACCTTGTTGAACAAATATAAGTTACGTTTCATTAACAACGCCATTGTGGTAGATAGCATGACGTCACGGTGTTGTCCTCTCCTCGCTGGGAACACTAACATAATTTACGTATAATATATACATATATATAATATATATAAATATATGTATATATATATATATGTATATATACGTATATATATATATATATATATATATATATATATATATATATATATATATATATATATATATATATATATATATATATACTATATATATTATATTATCCGTGTGATAACGTGCTTAACGTGAGGTAAGTAATGTAAATCGTTTGATGTATACAGTGACATGGTTGTTTATATCCGTAGCCGGCATGACAGACTCAGCCCCGAAAAATATAACTAATTGGTAAGCTTATAATTCATCACTACTTATTCGTCGATGTACTTTTTAAAACAATTACACCCGTTTGGTCAATGGTATGACATTATAAGTGTTGCATATATACAAGTGTAACTCAAATTCTGAAGTGACGAAAATAAAAGAAACCAATATGCTTTGGTGTATTCGTATACTTTTCGAGCAGATTGAGAGAGAAACGTATCGTAGCCGGGCCAACGCCACATAATAGCTCAATGCTTATTGGTTGATCAAAGGGAGCGAGTAATAATTATGTCAGTTGTCGCGAACTATGATATTTCATCTGAATAAACCCATTCTGAGTAAACTTCTGGCGTGTTATTTTCCGTTGTAATTGCAAATGCTTACTTTGTATTACCTATTTTTCGAATAAGAGTGCGAATACAACTGTTTTTACGTCATGTCCATGTACATGTATATTGTTCGTTTCCTTTTTACCATGATATATAACGGCACCGTCGACGCAACAGGCGCATTCATATATTAAAAGTGGTCAATACTAGAGAAATAGCGTTGACATTTCGATATAGTAACATCCCTATGAAAATTTAGTAATTGACTGAGCAAAACAAAAACCTTAGCATAAGGACAATTAGGCTTAATGACTACATAGTAGTTACCGTTGTCGGTGGCCCAGACTTCGAGTCTCACTTCCTGCACGCTCTCTCGGTCGAGCGACTTGACGAGGTCGATCTGTCCCGTGCTCGCGTTGATGGCGAAATGTTCATCAGCGCTCGATATCGAGTAGGTGATTACGTCGTCGTCTCCGTCAGAGGCCGACACCTGTCAGAGTGATACGTAAATATGTCATTGGTAGACGATGCATTTTTACTAGTTTACTGATTGACAGACAGTCAGACGGACAGACGGACAGACGGACATACTGATAGGCGGGCGTGAGCGAGGGCGGACAAGCAGGCAGGCAGGAAACAAGGCAGGCATGCTGCCAGGCAGACATACAGTGTTTATAGTGACAATTATGATCGTAATTATAATACAAATTATATTAATAGTCGTAATAACGCCAGGGAAACTCCCATTAATATAACTATAACGATAACTATTTTTGTATAAATTTATAGGTTTTAGAGTGTCAAGGATTTCACAAAATTTACATTTGACCTTTTGTGACATTCACATCCGCCATTTTTAAAGATGATTGGCGTCAATACAAATGTCACCATATCTTAGCAACTACGTAACGTAGAGCAGTACGCATGCACGTACACACGTACATACATATATCCATACATACATACATACATTCGTACATACGCATGCTCGGTTATAAATATATTATAATATTCTTGTTCATGCGTGTGTTATATTGATGTTATCACGTTACGCAGTTGTTGTTGACTAACACACAGTTATCTGTGTGTAAGTACCGTGATGATATTATCACTTGTCTCTTCCTCTTGTACAACCACTCGGAAGAGAGTTCCGTTGTCAAACTGAGGAGAGAACTCGTTGACGTCGAGCACTGTGACGGTGATGGTGGTGGACGCGGAGAGAACGTTGTCGCCGTCAATGCCGCCGTCAGACACCTCAATCACCAACTCGTAGCTCGGTGTTGTCTCCCGGTCAATACTGCTCAATAGCACTAGTTCGCCTACAATGAACACCACATGTTATATAGTAATGATAATTCATTAAGATTATCTGTGATTCACCGGAAGCTACTGCGATTCCAATTGTGTGAAGTTTCTCATTTCACGGGTGCGTGCTATAAATATTTTGAAAATAAATGCCACAATGCAAAAATGCTAACAAACTACCTATGATGTGTTGTATACAACATATAACGTCAACATGTTCAGCCACCATGCCAGTTAAATTGGTTGGCTCATATATTAAACATATAACTAAATAACATCCATATAAAACGAACACCCAACCACAAGACGCCGTACCCGAGAGTGGCTTGAGCGAGAACGCGTTCGCCGTGTTTCCTGACACGATACTGAACGTCAGCACTGGACTATCGGAGTCAGAAGCGTTGATTCGGAGCACCGTGGTTCCCACGGCGGTAGACTCTTCCACGGACACTGAGTAGGCTTCTTGTCCGAACTCGGGGGCGTTGTCGTTGATGTTTGTTATGGTGACAAACACTTCTGCACTCGATGACTTGGCCGGCGATCCTGAATCCGGGAACAGAACAGGCGTGACACGGTAAACCTACCACAGCTTTACATTGGGGAACAATCGACTGCTCAACATTTATAGAGTATGTTCACAAACGACTTGGTTGTAACATGGCCCTGTAATATGAGTTATCACGACGTGGTTATATATAAGATGATTTCATGAGTAGCATAATAATAATAATACGGTAACTTCTATTGCGCCTAAATCATTGGAAACCAACATCAATACATGGTTGGTCCATCTCACAATCGATACGCAGTATTCAAGTTGTCAACATATGGATAGACACACCAGGGAGCTATGATGGATAAGCAAGGTTATTAAGATACGTTTTTAAATGACGGCGGATTACATTACATTCAGGTTTTTTTCTCAATTTAATTATATATTTCCTAATGAAAATAGGAAAACAAAACAAATGTACATAAAAAGATTATCAATGTCAACCATTCAAACAGTAAGGTAGCAATTGTTGATCAGGCACTTTCCCTCACACACATAGTAGACATACGTTTGTAGCACTCATGTTATTGGTAAAAAGCGAAAGAAAGGAGACTGTCTTAGAGAGGCGCTGCACGGCACTCTACCATGGAGGGCGACCACTGTGAAACAAATGAAGGTATGAACGGAGCGCATACTGTAATTTATGCAGTGGCCAGGGCGGGCCTAGTGCGGGTAGTGGGGTAACTGGCTGAGGCGATAATTACTTCCAGCTGTTTGGCTTAATAAAACCGCCCAGCGCCTTCAGCCAATCACGACATGTCAGGATTAGGCCCCAGCATACGATTTGGATTAGTGGTTAAGCCGCCACTCCCGCGTTAGGTATCTGTGTGTCATGTCGTGTATATCATGATACTTCTAAATCCTGATTTCTAACTGTTTGTATACCCTATAGATAAATTAGATTTAAACGCAGATACAGGTACACTTCGTTGACGTCTACCAAACCGCGGAAGGAAGACCGTTCGAGCGCCGATTGCAGATGAGTATCGCTCGCTTAATATTTGCCTTCGTGGTTTTCCTTTGTCTTGAAGTCTTGTGACGATCAAAAATGGCGTCGGCCGTAATCATGTCGGCTGCGATGTCTGATCTAGAAATACTTATTATCGGACATTCTCATGCACATTGGTTGGGCGAGTTTGTCAAGCCCACTAGTTCCCCTGGGTTAATTGCGAACAAAAAGCAGGTCGGGCAGTAGAAGCAAGCTGCCGGACCGTATCTATCTTTTCGGCAACCAAATGTTATGCCTATGGCTATGCCATGGCGCAGATTTCGCCGATACAACCTGACATTGTAATTGTTTTGCTGGGTGGCAATGATTTAGGCAGAACATGTTCTCCTACTCCACAGTCCGTTCGATCACGGCTTTGTGTCTTTGCCGACGAATTGTTGGCAAGAGAAGTTAACCAAGAATGTCTGTGTCAAATCGAGCGCCGGCGAAGGTGGCGCCATTTTGATTTCGAAAATGGGTCCGCTAGTTCGAGTGGCAGCGGTAATTTCTCTGCTCAAAACGGAATGTAACCGGAGCCGTGGCATGTTTTGCTGGCGACATAAGTATATATGGAACAGCCAAGCGAATATTTTACGATCTGAAGGTGTACACTTTACTGACATCGGGAATCTTCGCTTATATCGTAGCATCCGTTGAGCAAATTTTAAAGCAGTAAGCCGGGTAGTTACGGTTCACTGGTTTTGTTTGTCCCCGGGCATGACGGGTAAATTGCGACTCCAAGTTGCCTTTAAAGATTGCCGTTGCAATTGGAAATATCAACGGCCGTTTGCCAACATTAACTTTATGAGTGCATGCAAGAATTAGTACCGCGGTGATATTAGTTCATGTCCTAGTACTATTTGCGCAGTTAATATTGATATACGGTTTGCCAATTTCGCAAAGTTTATGAGGCTTTGACATGTTTCATTTCTGAAGGGTGATTGACATAATTAAATTGGCTAGTGTCCATATTTTAAGATGCCCGTGACTGTTTTTCATATGTTATTGTTGACGATCGACTATTAATGGCGGTGAAGGTTATAGACGTTTGCCAGTTATTAATTACTCGCCTGTTGGCTGTAAATATAACTTATCCTGGCCTTGAGCCAAAATTAACTTCTAGGCCGTTCGCCATTAATAACATATAAATGATTATGAATAAAAACAAAATTTTAATACCACTTTAATTACAATTTAAAGTAAATAACAACAATTAATTAATTAGTAAATATAATAGTTGCTTGCAAAATTACTGCATCTTGGCCGTTCGCCATTAATACTAATAAAATACTTATCACAGCCAGTTGCCAAGTTCATGACCAGTCGCTGAAGATAACATATCATGGCCATTTGCCATTAACGTGTCTTGGCCGTTTGCCAGTAATACAAAATACTTGTCATGGCCGTTTGCCAAACGTAACATATCATGGCCGTTTGCCAAGCATAACATATCATGGCCGTTTGCCAAATGTACGTCTCTTGGCCGTTCGCCATTAATACAAAAACTTAACCTTGCCATGTATTAAGTTTTCACGGGCGTTAGCCAAACAATTACTTGATTGCCATTTGCCAAATTACCGTCTTTGGCCGTTCGCCATTAATGAAAATACTTACCATGGACATTTGCTAAGTATTCAGGTTCACGGCCGTTCGCCACAAATAACATATCATGGCCGTTTGCCAAATTAACGTCTATTGGCCGTTCGCCATAAATAATTTTCCAATAATAATGATAATAGTTATAACTTAAGTAAAAATACAAAAAAGTAATAATTACCGCCATGCGTTAATGGAGGCCTGTGAAATAATATGATTACCGCTATGCGTACTAGAGGCATGTGAAATAATATG
This sequence comes from Escarpia spicata, assembly GCA_963995525.1. Lineage (NCBI taxonomy): Eukaryota > Metazoa > Annelida > Polychaeta > Sabellida > Siboglinidae > Escarpia > Escarpia spicata. Next base: position 49,314,861 of record OZ023205.1, on the reverse strand, counting down.
ATTACCGCCATGCATTACTGGAGGCATGTGAAGTAATACGATTACCGCCATGCGTTACTGGAGGCATGTGGAATAATATGATTACCCCCATGCGTTGCTGGAGGCATGTGAAATAATATGATTACCGCCATGCGTGCTGGAGGCATGTGAAATAATATGATTACCGCCATGCGTTACTAGAGGCATGTGAAATAATATGATTACCGCCATGCGTTACTGGAGGCACGTGAAACAATATGAATACCGCCATGCGTTACTGGAGGCATGTGAAATAATATGATTCCCGCCATGCATTTCTGGAGGCATGTGAAATAATATGATTTCCGCCATGCGTTGCTGGAGGCATGTGAAATAATATGATTAAAGATAAAGAATGCTTTATTGATCCTCGGACATAAATTGTGTTTCTGTCTGTGCAGCACATACAGTTACACATATAAACATACAAGAGTAAAATATCATGTTGTACAGATGGTACAGATACCAACATTAACAAAACCCACATATGCCAACACACACACACCTTTCTTACTGCCATGCACTTAGTTGGCGTCATGGTCAAGTTTCTGGGTTTTCAGACATGCTTAATATGCTTGACAAATGGTCCCAGTACAACTTTGTTGATTATCGTGCATGGCGATGGGAGTGATTTTCTCTCTAGTTCGAGTACTGTCCTGTTGTGCATTTATTATTGTAGAATTTCTCCTGAAATTCATCCTTGAGTCAGCCAACATCCGAGTCAGAGGCAGGATAGGTTACACTCGACAATATACACTTGGAAATGTTTGGCTGCCTGGCAGGGACATTGGCAGATCGCTGCTGCGACAACGAGGGCTCCTCCGCCTGAGCCAGTAAATGCTCGACACAGGAGCCATGACAGTATTCTCAGACTCCAGGTAGTTGTGGACAGTTAGTCGAATGCAGGGATACATTTGACATTTGTTGGAGCAGGATATAGAACACAGTATGGCATCTCTTGAGAAGCTGCTGCACAGGACAAATGTTTTGTAACAGCAATCCATCCTGCTACACGTATGGCAGTTGCACGTGGTTTCAGTCCAGCAACAGACACTTGACTGGAGTTGGGGCAGTACCAATACGACGCCTTAACCAAGGGAACAAACAACATATTTTATGTTACAGGTAGAGGACTTTAGCTATGCAACGCAGGACCTATGATCAGACATTGTGTAACAGTATAGGTAATAGTGATTTTAACAGGTAATACATCGTTTCTTATGTCATAGTAATAGATGAGCTTTTATCAAAAGTAATAGTAATAGATCTGAAAGTAATCGATAATAGTTTAATTACCCCTTTTATTACACCTATTGCTGCAAATGTCCAACACTTGGGTTTGTTTGCATGTTATTCCAAGCGTGTATGTGGTAAGAGCAAGGGATGTGTACACAATGTACAACCGTGTATGTGGTAAGAGCAAGGGATGTGTACACAATGTACACACAATTACTGAACCGGTATTTACATAACAGGAAATGATCAGTCTGCTAATAATTTGATAGCTTCAGCGCATATCTGCTCAGTGAAACAATGCATAATTATCAAGCCTTTTACTAATTGTTGGGATACACCATTGGAGAGGCTAATAATGGCTTCAAAACATTCCTAACACACACATCAGAAGCTGCATCCTGGTGTTGAATTCAAAGGAAGTTTGTATTTAGGAGAGTATCCTTTGGTTGTTTTAAGCACATTGCACAACAAGGCCCATACTCTCTGCAAGAGAGGGGTGAATTTATAAGGTTCTGTCATTTACTAAGCAGCAGTGTTAAGGGAATTTATTCATGCCAGGGGTCCAGTACAGGGTATCCTGTTTGCATACCTGGATGGTTCGTCTATGCTGCGGAGTGAATTCGACGTGTCCCTTAAACGGCTCCTCAGCTTTTGTGTCTCCCCAGTCAGCTATGGGGAATCTTTAAGTCTTGTTATCAGCGGGCATGGGTAAGTTGGTAGTGTTTTTTCAGTCACTGAGCATGTATTCTTATCTGCCAATCTCAGTGGAAATTATTATTATGCTTTTTGTGGCACATATGCATGCTGGAGGATTAGCCCCAGCATCTATCGTTTCTATCGTTTCAGCAGTGGCATATTTTCACAAGATTAATGGGTTTCCCGATCCAACTACTAGTTTGACTGTGCACAAGTTACTGCACGAAATGTTGGGTCTTTGCGTGAGGTCCGTCTGCTTGTCACACTACCCATCCTCACTCGCCTAGTACAAGCTCTCTCAACTGTGTTCTCTGTACAATACAAATGTACTATGTTACGGGCCGTGATGGTCCTTGCATTTAGAGCATACCTGCGAATAAGAGAAATGGTACTGAGGGCAAGGCGCAGTGTTCAAAGCAGTTTACATTTAGGAGATGTTATGCTATCTGGTGACCTTATTACAGTGTCCCTTGGTCGTTTTAAGCATAGTGCACGACAAGGCCCACAATCTCTGCAGGTAAGGGCTGAATGCTTACAAGGTTCTGTCATCCACCAAGCAGCAGTGGTAGGGGAATTCATTCATGCCAGGGGCCCAGTACATAGTAGCCTATTTGGGTACCCGGATGGTTCGCCTATGTTGCGGTGTGAATTTGACGTGTCCTTTAAACGGCTCCTCAGCTTTTGTGGCTACCAAACTAGTTCATTTAAAGGTCACAGTCTTCGCATTGGTGCAGCTACAGCAGCAGCTTTGCGAGGGAAATCTGACGCACAAATCAGAGCAGCAGGCAGGTGGACATCTGATGTTTTTAGGAAGTATATCCGACTTGCATAAGTATCTTGGGTCAAAGGTTTGATGTGTTTCATACGGTGGGGTGGTCACAGGTTCCTCATGGTGACCTTGTGGCGGAATGGCCCCACCTTTTTGTAATTGCATGTGTCTATTGGTGGTGGAATGTTTGTATTGTTTGCTTAGGTTTATATTCGTAGTGGTTTTATACCTCTATAGCGACAAATAATGTATATTGTCGTCAAGTTGTAGGAATGTGTGCCTGAGAAACTTTGATGGGGCTGTACAAGGGTTCAGTTTCCCATCTGGTTTGCAAGTTAGACATCACATTCCTACTCTCTTTATGTCCAAAAGTGGCTGCATTAGAAGCAATCCACTTTCCAATAAAAACGTCATCCTTTGGCCAATTTCAATTCTCAAAGTACACTGGGCTTGTGTTGGTTATTGCATAAATGAAGGTATGAACGGAGCGCATACTGTAATTTATGCAGTGGCCAGGACGGGCCTAGTGCGGGTATTGGGGTAACTGGCTGAGGCGATAATTACTTCCAGCTGTTTGGCTTAATAAAACCGCCCAGCGCCTTTAGCCAATCACGACATATCAGGATTAGGCCCCAGCCTACGATTTGGATTAGCGGTTAAGCCGCCACTTCCGCGTTAGGTATCTGTGTGTCATGTCGTGTATATCCTGATACTTCTAAATCCGCCCTCCTCCCTACTATTTTGCCTAGGCACGTTTAGGTAAACAACTATTGTACACTGTTGGTAGAAAAAGAAGTTGGAAAATGTCGCAACGCTTTCCCAAATTTCGGAATGAACACAGGGGCATATCCCCAATTCTTGCATCGACAGGCTTTTTGTTTTACAAACGATATATATTTTTCCTTATGTTTATACAGGATAAGCGGAATGGCCACACCTTTTTGTAATTGCATGTGTCTATTGGTGGTGGAATGTTTGTATTGTTTGCTTAGGTTTATATTCGTAGTGGTTTTATACCTCAATAGCGACAAATAATGTATGTCTGTATATTATCGTCATGTTGTAGGAATGTGTGCCTGAGAAACTTTGATGGGGCTGTACAAGGGTTCAGTTTCCCATCTGGTTTGCATGTTAGACATCACATTCCTACTCTCTTTATGCCCAAAATTGGCTGCATTAGAAGCAATCCACTTTCCAATAAAAAACGTCATCCTTTGGCCAATTTCAATTGGCCAAACTACACTGGGCTTGTGTTGGTTATTGCATAAAGACGTTTATGTCTGGCAGGTCAGGTGATGCGCCACGACGAAATAACAAACAAAGTTCTTCAATCGAAACCGTCAGGCCTTCGGAGAGGATGGTCCCCCTAATCTGACCCTGCGAAACAACACTGAGAGGGACAACGCCGGTATTAACAGGAGTTGGAAATACGCCATCGTGTCGCCACGTTAAGTGGAAGACAACTAAGTAACGTAAGTAGGTAAAGCATTAGGCGCTCAAGTAATGGTTTTTATTATTAATACTGATTCAAATACTATTATCTATGTAGGTATCAGCATACCTGTCTAACTGAGGCCCCCCGACGTACAACCTGTTTTGTACACAGAATTATCAACAAAACGAAACATATACAAATAACAAGATATAAACGTAGGTTACCGTTGTCGGTGGCCCAGACTTCCAGTCTCACTTCCTGCACGGTCTCTCGGTCGAGCGACGTGATCAGGTCGATCTGTCCCGTACTCGAGTTGATGGCGAAATGTTCATCAGCGCTCGCGATCGAGTAGGTGATTACGCCGTCGTCTCCGTCAGAGGCCGACACCTGTCACAGTGAGACGTGAGTCATCAGTGCATTATTGATGCAACATAACAGTGATACACACCTGTTGACACAACTATCTAGCACAATATTTACGTTGTATAAAAAATGTCTGCACGTGTTTTGTTGATGTTGTCAAACGATACAAACGTAGTTGTCCAACACATATCCATTGCTAGTTACCGTGAGGATATTGTGACGCGTCGCTTCCTCTTCCACGGCTACTTGGAAAACAGCTCCGTCATCGAACAGAGGAGAGAACTCGTTGACGTCCAGCACTGTGACGGAGACGGTGGCGGAGGCGGAGAGAACGTTGTCGCCGTCAATGCCTCCGTCAGACACATCAATCACCAACTCGTAGCTCGCTGTTGACTCGCGGTCAAGACTGCCCAGTAGCACTAGCTCGCCTACAAACAAAATAACACTTGAAAGTACCGGTTGAGTAGTCACGATGCAGTGTCATGTATTTTGTTTGAATATGAAGAATCTTATACATATGGTCATATTGTGTTGATTATTAAATGGCTTCTCTGAAAGAGAGCTTCAATGTTATACGTGAACTACACTGATCGTATCATGTAACGATAACATGAAGATATCTTGTTAAGCCGTACCTGAAAGTGGTTTCAGAGAGAACACGTTGTCCGTGTTTCCCGACACGACGCTGAACGCCAGCCCGGAGCTGTCGGCGTCATCTGCGCTCACTCGCAGCACCGTTGTTCCTACGGCTGTCGACTCCATCAGCGAAAGTGAGTATGATTCTTCTTTAAATGCCGGCGCGTAGCGGTTCTGTTCTACGATATGCATTGTCAAATGAGCAACTTGATCATGCAAACCGTCAGACGCACGCACCGTCACGTTGACCATCTCAGAGGAGACTGAAGACAGTGACGAGAGCAGCCGAAGGACGCCCGTATCACTATTTATGGCGACAATATCTGGCGTGCTGGCAGATACCACGCTGTAGAACACTCGTGCTACAACAAAATATCGTCGTTATTGTTACTGTCCTTTAATTAGAGTGGCTGTATACAACTTTCTGATATGACAATAAATCAACTATAAAATAAAAAAATAAAAAAACATATATAATACGAATATTCCAATTGTGAAATCAAGTCCAAATACGTGTTTAATTTAAATTATATGTTGTACTCTGCATAAAGGCGATCCACCTGTCTAAAATGAGTTATTTCTTGCTCACGCTCATTACGAGCTAAGAGACAAAACACCGCTATGACACTGACTTTTTGAAAGGAGCTTCGATCGTGAAAGTTTTTTGACACCTATAAAATTTCATTGTAATTGCCCTTAGTGCTTTGGGCATGACAGTGGTCCATATTTTAAGCAAGTACACATTCCTTCTTCAAACAAGACATACTTTTTCTATCAGATATTCCCCAAACGTGTTGTCTGTTATATGCTTACACGAGATTAACTTACAAAATTCGCCACTGATGTCGGCGTCAGAAGCGGTGAATGTCGTGATCAAAGTGTTTACAGCTGTCACGCGGGACAACGACATTTCCAAGTTGGTAACTCTTAGGTGCGGTGAGTTGTCGTTGACATCCGTCACGTCGACTCTAACAAGTACAGACGTCGTCATCGGCGATGTGCCTTTATCGACAGCCACTAGCTGGAGATCGTAGTTATCTGTCTCCTCTGCGTCGAGTACTTGGGTCGTTCTTATAACGGCAAAGTCGCCGTCGACCGAGACGGCGAACGGAGCTGATGGCGGCTGTAGAGAGTAGCTGGCGATTTCCCCGTTGTCTTCGGCGTCCACGTCCACGGCCTTGGTTCGCATCACCTCTGTGCCGGCTGCACTGTTCTCCTCCACAGACTGCGAGAATTGTTTGGACGGGAACGAGGGAGCGTTGTCGTTAATGTCACCGACCGTGACGGTCACGTCGGCCGTGGCAGTCTTAGGGCCAGTCGGTGATGCTCCGTTGTCGACGGCCAATACGTGGAAGGTGTAGTTGATGGTCGTCTCCCTGTCCAACGTCGCCTTCGTAGACATATTTCCCGTTGTCGCGTCAACAGCAAATGGCACTAGCGTCTCTTCTGCAATTGCATAGTAGACGACACTTCCATTGTCCTGGTCAATGGCTTTAACCCGTCCCAGGTTTGTTCCCATAGTAACAGTCTCCAGTACATCATACTTGTACAGAGGTTGTTCAAACTCTGGCGTGAATCTGTTGCTCGCTACCACTCTCACCACAAGCGTCACGTCCGTCGATCGTGAAGTCGGCAACCCTTTGTCCGATGCTCTTAGCAACAGCGCGTACTGTCCAGCCTTTCCAGCCAGTGACGCTGCCGTAGTCAAACGTCCGGTGGTCGTGCTATAAGCGAACAGCGATGTGAGATTCAGCAGGTGTACATCAACAACACCGTTGTCTCCAGCGTCCGCATCCGACGCCGTGATCGTGGCCAACTCGTAGCCGACTGTCGCCGTTTCCTCGACGTCCACATCTGACTGGACTGTGTCAAACACCGGGGCATTGTCGTTGACGTCTAGCACAGAGATCAACACGGCGGCGGCTGACGCACGTACTAGCGTGCCGTCGTCGAATGCAATCACGCTGAATGTGTAGGAACCAGTTACTTCACGGTCCAACTGACCGATCACTTGCACAGCGCCAGTTGTGGCGTTTATCTCAAACGGCAAGGCAAGCTCAGTGTTGATGTTCTCTATCGAGTACTCTACACGTTGGCCGGCGTCATTGTCTGTGACATTCGGTAGGAGAACGACCTTTCCAACCGTCACGTCTTCCGACACGTTTACGCGGAACTCGGTATGTTCGAAACGCGGACTATGTCTGTTCGATCTGGTCACCGTGACGTCGTATGTGAAAGACACCCCAGCGGTGTCGATGTAGTCGATCACTTGCAGATACGTAACGTTTTGTAGTCGATCGATCCATAGGTTGTACTCTACGTTGACCGACCTGCCAGTGTCTGATCTGAGGGCCGAAACTGGGGTGATGTGTTCGTCTCCGGTGTAGGCGTACCGGAAGTAGACCCAACCTGAATGATTGGGAGTGACGTGGACCTGCCGAGTAAAGACATTCGCATGATTTGCAAACAGCTTGGATGAATTGATAAGATACATTATCCCATAATTGCACATTTTCGTAGATGTCTATGGGGCGTTAGCATAATGTTAAATGTTTTCCTCTCTCTCTCTCTCTCTCTCTCTCTCTCTCTCTCTCTCTCTCTCTCTCTCTCTCTCTCTCTCTCTCTCTCTCTCTCTCTCTCTCTCTCTCTCTCTCTCTCTCTCTCTCTCTCTCTCTCTCTCTCTCTCTCTCTCTCTCTCTCTCTCTCTCTCTCTCTCTCTCTCTCTCTCTCTCTCTCTCTCTCTCTCTCTCTCTCTCTCTCTCTCATTCTACTCCAGTTAATAACTAGTCGAACAATTACTGATTAATTATTTTGGTATCGATACGTATCTTTTCAGAGTAACCAGTATGCACTTATTACTATACTCAGCACCGTAACAATAATACTGTTTGGATTCGGCTGATATCGACCTACGTACGTTTTGTTGGAAACGGATTTATATAATATACATTTGTTTCGGTTCACTGGTATAAATATAGATTAATTATTAGTTCTGCGTGTGTTAGCATGATGGTGAGCAATTCGGGGAAATTTTCGAATCCTGTTACATAAACTACTATGTGTTCTTTTAATACAATCTCACTTAACAAATCCAATAGTTTTTGTTTGCGTATATGCAACCAGAATACCTTTATACAATACATCGTTTTCACAGTAACCTGCGTAGATAATTGTTGTGTGTTACACAGCAATTTGTGTTTCCTTATTCCACAAAAAATATCTCTGCAACTTGCGTATACACATATCAGTACACATAAATACAGAAGGGGAAATATTTACTGAACGCTGTGACAGTTTACCTGCATTTGAGTTGCACTGACGTAACCGATGCTGGTGATGTTACACGATGAGACGTTGAGCGGATGTCGACCGTCCGTGCTATCGTAAATGCGGTCCGGAAGTAGGTCGAGTTTGTTCTCGCTGAAGACGAGGAAGTCGACGAGTCCGTCGTCCTCGGGAACGTCGACTCGTACAACATGCAGGAGCTCGTGGAAGAGCACCGACTCCATCACCGACAACTGAGGGTCGCCTACAAGCACCACGCGCAACATGCCACTTCCTTTTTTCACGTTTAGTGTGACAGTCGACTACGACCAAATATTGTATGGAGGCCTGTAGCAGGAAGTAGCTTTGGTGAGGGATGAGTGTATATATATATATATATATATATATATATATATTTATATATATATATGTAATCTTTCTCACGGATACATTAAAATGGGCGCTTTCCATGAAGATCCATATTTTTTTGTAATTTTTCATACGTAAATTGGGAATAAATGACACTATGATTTACGACGTGAACGACATTGCTGTAGCTTGGCTTTTTGTGATACATATAACATTTAAAATAAATTAAACTAATCCGGACTGTTCTGCAGGTTGTAATGTCTTCAACATATACGTACAATTTGTACAACGTCATATGAATTTGAGAAGGTAAAAGAAAGCGATACTCGTAAGTTGAACACAATTGTATTCAAGTGTTTTAAAAACGATTACGAATTGGAGTTGGCCATATGTTGTGTGATGTGACAGTATCGTACTTGAAACCAAATTGAAAAAGATAAGCACGGAAGAAGATCGAATTGAGTAGGGCTAGTACTAAAAATGGTTCTGGAGAGAAACGGAAAGTCGGTAAAAAAGACAAATGATAACTAGGATTGAAGTTTTACAATTACCAAATACATATCAAATGCACCGTCAATGTGTGCGTCACGAGGCACACAGATGATAGGTAAGTTCATAAACGTAGCACGTGTATACAAAACCTTGAGCTCAGTCATCGGCAGCTTCCTCAAATACTATGTGCAGAGATATATTCCATTGAATAATGGATAGTTAGTTACCTAGTGGGTTGACATTTTCGAAGGTCGCCGTGTAGTTGCTGAAAGTTCCTTTGAGTGTCGACGTCATCAGCCACCTCGAGACCCTTGTGGAATGTGGTTGAATGTCACCAAACGTGACAGTCAACGACGGTGACACGGGCTGGTCGTCGACCTGAGCTCCAATGATCTTGAAGGTGATCAGCAAACCTTTCTCGTTCTCGATGATCTCTGGTTGACCGGAAGTTATTCTCGTGTTCCTTGCCGCCCCGTAACCGTCGTTGGTAATGAGTAGCCCCAGGTTGAACGGAATGGTCGGCTCGATAACGTCTGTTTCAGAACCAAAACACGCCTAGTGTAGTGTTGATACATCCATGAACGCGACATGTCAGATCAAATGTAATGTGTCAAATACTATAATTAACTCAACCGATGATGTGGCATAATTACTGTTTTTAATGCCACGGGTTTATTGATACATTATGTCAAAGGAAGTATGTTTGTCATTGTGTAATACAGCCTATACTTCACCATAAACAACATATAGTTGCAGCAGTGCCATTGCCAAGTGTACATTTTGGTGGAGGACGACAATGTATGATTGAAACGCATTATCACCTGATGGCGTAAATGCCCCCCTCTCTCTCTGTCTCTCTGTCTCTCTGTCTCTATCTATCTATCTATCTATCTATCTATCTATCTATCTATCTATCTATCTATCTATCTATCTATCTATCTATCTATCTATCTATCTATCTATCTATCTATCTATCTATCTATCTATCTATCTATCTATCTATCTATCTATCTATCTATCTATCTACCTATCTATCTCTCTATCTATCTATCTCTCTATCTACCTATCTCTCTCTCTATCTCTCTCTATATATATATATATCTCTCTCTCTATCTCTCTCTCTCTCTTTCTCTCTCTCTCTCTCTCTCTCTCTCTCTCTCTCTCTCTCTCTCTCTCTCTCTCTCTTTCTCGATATGCCTCGCCAAGATCCTCATGGCTGTTAGAACGGGATCGAATGACTCCATAGAGCATACATAGCTAGATCATGTAGTCATCAGTTTGCTGTAGCCCTTCCAGAAATATGGAGCGTGTGTTAACAATAACGGTGGCTGTAGCAGTACGAGTAGTAGTGACTTAACCAAATGTAGCCCGCCACAGTGAACCGGGTATTAAGTCGCACAGGTCTATTCTGTGCACGAGTTATAGCTGTCTAGGTCATATCCCATCACATTTATGATTTTGGCGGAAATGCATATCTTATAATATCGTGTACACTTGGCAAATAATCCAGAATTAATTAAATATATGCATCTACGAAAGGACAAATAAAAAAAACAATAGACAAGATGAATAAAATTGATCTATTTTCTCAAAACGTCGCTTTTTGAAAGTTTACTTCAGTTTTAGCAATAAATCAAACACTAATGAAAATGACTCAACAAATGAGGTGTCGTTTTTAAGATTTATGACTGTGGCATCCAAAAAGGTACAAAACTTCATTTTGTCAATGTTACGACTTAACACCCACTTTGCTGTGGCAGGTGACAAATATGGGAAATCATTGCGCTGTCATTTTCTCACAAAATAGATGTGCTTCGTAAGCTAATTTTCTCATGCAGTCAGTCTGACCTCGGTGCTACGGTCCACGTAGTGGAGTATGCAGCAGCACAAGAGTAACTTCGTCTTTGAACACACAATTGTACCTTTGGTCATCGGGTCGTCACTGCGCACGTTCCTCTCGAGGAAGTAGTGGAGGTACAGACGTGGGTCCGAAGTGACAGTGATTGTCTCCGGGAAGAGCGGCACCGTGATGTTCTGGCCGCCGACCGTGTAGTAGAGCGTGCCTCCGATGTCGTACTGGACATCGTGCGTGGGAGCAGCCTCCGAATACGGGATGATGAGCCACGTCGCTGTGCCCGCATCTCCTGTCTCCAACACCCCGTTTCCGTCGACACTTCCCATGCCCGTTACTTCCGGTTTGCCTGGATATGCAATCCATTAAACAAGTTGGCGTAATATAGAACGTTCATCTTTATAATTATCCGACATTTTACAAATTAAAACGTTATCTTAAAGTAACGAGAAGGGACAACAACATGTCATTTGTCTAACCCTTGTCTTGCAACAAGTAATGTCATTGCTATCAAACGTATTCCTGTTATTATTATAACATAATTAAAACCGATTTTGTATTATGTTGGCTCTGGTGCCACATACGTGTCTCTTACCCATGGCAAACTTGTACTCAGCACTCTCCTCAGTCGCGTGGTCACGAATAAACACCACAACCTTGATTCCGTCCAGTCTGTCCGACTCCCCATTGTCCAGTTCCAGCGTCGCCTCGAAGGCGTCTCGAGTGATGGCGAGTCGTTGCTCGATTCGGATACGCACCATTGCGCAGACCCCCGTGTCATCATCCTACCGTAAAACCAAGTATACAAATATATTATTTGTATCCATATGTTCTGTATAAACTGGCCACACTTCTGCATCTGCTCAGGGACGTACGCACGCGAACAAGAACGAACTCACGAAACGTACGCACACCCACTCACACACGCGAGCGCACGCACGTACAAACAAACACATTCACACGTGCACATACACCCGTACTCAGATTTATGTACGCGCGCAAACAGTAAGACTTGTTGCACACGTATCCCGCTAAACATATTATATATTTTGTAAAATAAAATGCTGTCATGCCTTTCCTGCGTTCTTGTAAGCGTTTGCCCCGTCTTCATACCAGTCTCCGAGGTTATTGAATCCATCCTGGAGAAAAAAATGAATAAACCTTAATAGTAATTATTATAAAACTGATTGATCAACAACATTATGTTTTTACTACACTTATCAAGTTTCACGTTTAAAAGTCGAAGTTTTAATATAGCACTCCTTAGCGTTAAATTACACACAGTATAGTTATTTTAAATACTAGTTGGATTACGTAATGTGAATAAGTTACCAGTAGACATCCATATACATGATACATATTATTCCAAATCCGAATCACTTCCAAAGATCATATATCACAATGCCTACAAATAATAATAAAGTAAGTCTTTGTTGGATTTTAATCATTAGTGAATGAACAGTTTGAACGTTAATTTCATAATGACAAATTACTGGCATTTATTTTCTTTAATATAAGTGACACACTGTTCAAACGGGTATACATTTAGCATTAGTTTTGTTAATGTTTCCCACCATTCTATACTGCTACCGACGTAACTTTTGTTTAGCTCTAACCTGTTTCGCTTCGTCTAAGTCGGTCTCGATGTGTTTTGCCAACGTGTTGAATTCTGTGTAGTCAACCATGTTATCACCCTGCAGCGTGCCGTGATCCCAGTTGTAATAGGTGTTGTTGAAACGTATAAGTAACTTGTCCGCCATTGCCCTCGTGACGTTGACCGGAAGCGGAAACCTGTGTATCTCGTCATACTCGGCCTGTGTAATAAGTTTTCCACTGTCACTGTTATCAGCCATACTCGGTTGCACGATATTCTCCCACCATTCACGACCATCGATCTGAAACCTATAAAAGCACTTTCGCTCTATACAATAAGTCAATGGGTATATTGCGACGGGGATATTTAAAGAAGCCATGATACATGCTTTTGTAAATCAACTAAGCATCTTTTTAAAATGTAATATAAGTTGAAAATAAAAGAACATGTCTGCAAGAGGACTTCACTGCTCATAGTAGAGCCTATGACCGAAACGACACTTCACAAAAAGCATTCTGTTGGTTGTTGCTTTCCACATTTCTTACCAGGAGGTTTTTCTTCTACGGTCGATCTCTTCCATCCGACTTGGATCTGCATGGTTTTCGTATTTTCCTTGCGGGTTACATTCCAAAGACTGTATTCTAATATTGATGAATCCTTCCGGATGATATGTTCATTTTCTGCTAATGCCAATTTTCTTGTTGCTGAGTTAGTTGGACTTGTCTGGCGGTTAAATGTTGGGAATAAACTGCACACATTGACCCAAACGTCGATATGAGTTTGTTTTTTATTACACTCAGAGTAGTTCATGCTGCGGTGTATGTTACAAGTCAGATACAGCGTATGTTACAAGTCAGATACAGCGTATGTTACGCATGATAACAAATAGAGGGTTTACTCCTACTTACCAGGCGTCGTCGTCGAACACCATCTGTGCCAGAAAGCCGTAGTTGGAGGCAGCAATTACTCGTTTGGTTAGCTCCGGGGCGAGGTCGTCCTTCGTCAGCAAACTGCGACGACGTCGAGAGGATGAACTACTACCTTGTAAACCCTCGTAGCATAGGTACAGAGACCTCAGACACCTTAATGAAATTATAAAATAGGGTACCGTTACATGCAAATTAAGAAGTCAATGTACACAACTTTTCAGGTGAACAATACCCGTATACGTACACAGAATTCATGTTAACGAACTTGCCATCAGTGTACTAGTAGATATATATATATATATATACATTTTATTTCGATCGATCGTGAATATAATTGTACAGTTAATATATGGTAATGAATTCAGGATGATTGATCTATGGAGACCTGCACTAAGACCTAAGAGATCGCTGGCATGCAGGCTACCATGACTAATATGTATTTATAGTATATAATAGTAATAGTTAAATAAAACAAAACAATTAAGTAAATAACTTTTATTAAAATACAAGAATATGAGTCAACATGTAATTAAAAATAGCAATGTCAGTGATTTACACTGATACATCTAATTCCCACTAACTTGATCACTAGCAATTATTACTAACAGAACAAAACTAACTTATATTACCCTAACCACTATTGACTGTCACATACCACATAGTAAATGTAACCAATAACGATATATTTATAGCATAGAATGTTTACTGCCAAATGGCTACTACAAAATTCGTATGTTTGGCTTGCATATGTAACAATTGTGCATATTACAGTGTGAAACATATTTGCTAATTATATATTTTTGCATAGTTTATGAAGCCTTGGTATGAGTGGCTGTTTAAATTTCAAGTACAAGTTTTGGGAGATAGTTCTCTTGAATTATTCATACTTCTTAAATAGGGGTATGGTAATCGAATTATACTGTTTGAGAATTTTCTAACTGCCTTCTTTTGCAACTTATTTATTCGTTGTCCCACATTGGAACCCTACAACTCAAACTACGGCACTGTCATATTAGACGGGAATTCTCATCCAAATCGCAGCGTTAATGCCACCCCACAGCAACAGATGGCGCAACTCGTTCGATTTCAATATGGCGTATCGCCGAATGACTCTGCTTCCTTATTCAAATTATTTCCTACTTACCCGATTTGGGGGAAGAACAACAAGCCGCAGGTTAGCACCACTGGTCCGACGTTAGACAGGGTGTACGGCGGGTTAAGAGTGGCGATGTCACGGATACAAAATATGGCGCTTGCAGTACCGGAAACGCAACCCAGTAACGCCTCGATGCAGTTCTGTCCCTGTTTACACGTCAATTCCGTCGTCACCGATATCGCGCCGCGATTCGAACCTGCAGACAAATCATTGACGACGTCAGTGTGTTGTTACATGCCCATCTATATACGCTAATTTTGATGCATTGTAAGTACATCTCCTCCCAGGCGCCGAGGTTCATTCGCCTCTTTCTATGGTCGGTCGCTTCCTTGAACTATTGACCTCAGATCCACCAATTGGTGATGTATTTGAAAATTGACACCACTTGTGTTAATTAACATTACTACTGCTGCATGCAATGCCTGCCTGTCTGCCTGTCTGCCTGTCTGCCTGTCTGCCTGTCTGCCTGTCTGCCTGTCTGCCTGTCTGCCTGTCTGCCTGCCTGCCTGTCTGCCTGTCTGCCTTTGAAATATTGACCTCAGATCCACCAATTGGTGATGTATATGAAAAATACATAGGTTTAGTTTTTACTCTTTTAGTTGTCAGCCATTCCACAAGAGGCACCACTGGTGTTAATTAACATTACCATCTGCTGGATGCAATGCCGTAATTGGCGACAACATAAATAACTTGGTCATGGAAACGAGTTTAAGTTCAAAATACTGTAATGGTGACATTTGCTGGCCATGTGTTTTGCTCTTTTTGTCTGCCTGCCCGCCCGCCCACCCGCCCGCCCACCCGCCCGCCCGCCCGCCCGCCCTCCCCTGCGCTCCTCAGATCCTCCGCCCCTCCGTCCGTCCCTCCGCCCCTCCGTCCGTTTCTCTGTCCGTCTCTCCCTCCCTCCCTCCCTCCCTCCCTCCCTCCCTCCCTCCCTCCCTCCCTCCCTCCCTCCCTCCCTCCCTCCCTCCCTCCCTCCCTCCCTCCCTCCCTCCCTCCCTCCCTCCCTCCCTCCCTCCGTCCAGCCGTCTGTGTGCTCACTTGTACCACCGCCGCCGCCTCCACCGCCGCCGCCCCATCCACCACCGCCGCCGCCACCTCCGCCGCCGCCGCCGCCGCCGCCTCCGCCACCGCAGGCGGACTGCATTGCATTTCTAATCGGCACTTGTATTTCGTTGAAGCGGGCGCGGTCACAGATGTATGTGTAGCCGGCGAAGAATGCGAGGGCAAGGCATGCAATCCTGGGTGCAAGACAACAACACACATACAGAACTTCACTACACGCCGGCACGGTGGGGAAGACTGTATATCGAAAGACTAATGTCACATGTGCACGAAGATGAGCGTTTCAGATAAGGAAATCTGACCACGTTTCAACAAAAATACATCACAGGAATGGGTGAACCAAAAAGGTGTATGTTATATTTATTCTGGATGCTACAGATAATCGCACTGGTATTATGAATGTATTTACGTATTGTACATGTAAATGCTTTGACTTCCATAGCACCATATGTATATACAATTATAGTATATGGTGCTGTACAATATAACAATGGCAGAAGGGAAAGTAAACATCCGACATAGTATACACAGCTAGATAAAAAGGTGAAACTATTTAAGTGAATAAAATTAATAAGTTAACTAGAAACATCCAACATAGTTATACAAAATGTTAAAACTATTTAAATTAGTAAAATCAATAAGTTATGTGTATGCTGTACTAAAATAGTGAGTCTTCAGTTTGCTCTTTAAAATACTGACATTGTTCTATCTTTGAGTAGGAAGTTCTATAACTTCTGGCAGCAACTATTTTTGTTATTGCTAGATGCATTACGAGTCGGTTTGGACGCCTGCGCCGAGATGTACATAACATTGCTACTGCATTCAGGTATGTATGCTATCTCCAAATAAACTAAAGCTCGCTTGGTCAGGTGAACGTAGATGTGTTCAGGTTCACCTTATGGAAGTCCAGGGAATCTAACCCAATTTGGAACGTGGAACTAATTGCAAAATAGTTTTACCACAGTGGTTTTCTACGAGGTCTCCAGTATAAAGTAGTAAATGTCCTACGAAATCGGAAAATATGTATAATTAACAAAAGTAAAATTTAGGAATTATGTATTTGAAATACATTGAAATGTAATAGGGTGAGTAGATTATTTGCATAAATCCAATATGGCCGCAACACACACATACAAACAGGCAGATCTGGGAACGACAACGAGAGCCTTTGCCCAACCACGGGCGATTGCGGCTGCATGATGATGATGATGATGATGAATTATTCTGCACGTCCGATGTCTTATTTAGATTGATTTATATATATATATATACGTTTATATACGTGCAGAATAATTCATCATCATCATTATGCAGCCGCAGTCTCCCTTGGTTGGGCGAAGGCTTCAGCATGTCGTTTCCAGAGCTGCCTGTCTTGCGCTATCCTTTGCCAGATGATGCCTTTCCAGTACTCGTCTAGTTCCTTTCTCCACCGTCTCGCCAGTCTTCCTCTAGATCGTTTCCCTTTGTAATGTCTCCAGGTAGTGATACGCGATGTCTATCGGTTATCTCGTAGCCTACTGATGTGCCCTGCCAAGGTCCACTTATATATGTTTTCTGATTTCTTCTATCACGTCTATTACCTTTGTCTTCTCTATTACCCAGATGTTAGTTTTTTTCTCCCCATATATGGTTTTAACATACTTCTTTCCATCTTGATTTGTGCGGCTGCTAGCTTGTTCTTTGCCTGATTGGTGAGTGTCAATGTTTCCGCGCCGTATGTCATCGCTGGAAGTACGCATGAGTTGTAGACTTGTCTTTTCAAGCAGGTTCCCAAGTTATCCTTGAAGCTGTCGCGGTGTTTGGCGAATACTGTCCAGCGGGCCGTGATACTTTTTTGAATTTCCTTGTCTTGGTTTTTGTCTCTGATGCTCTATCGCTGTCCCAGGTAGACGTAACTTTTAACGTTCTCTGTCTGCGTGGTGTTGATATATATATATATACATATATATATATATATATGTATATATATATATATGTATATATATATAAATATATATACATATATTATATCAAGAACGGAGGATAGAAGACGTATACATCGCACTCCTGACAGACCTCTACACCAACAGCTCGATGAATTCCACCTACACAAAAAAGCAACAAGATCAACATCGGGAGAGGAGTACGACAGGGTGACACCATATCGCCCAAGTTGTTTTACGGCAACACTCGAAAGCATATATATATATAAACAAGGTCATGTATATATATATGACTTTGTTTTTTAACTTTCACCAGCTAGCTCCTGCAGCTGTTTTTTGTAATTATTGCCGTGTAGTATATATATATATATATATATATTACACCGCAATATATATATATATATATATAAAACAAGGTCCTATATATATATATATATACATAAAACATATATGGGTGTTGCCGTAAAAAAACTTGTGCGATATGGTGTCACCCTGTCGTACTCCTCTCCCGATGTTGATGTTGTTGCTTTCTTTGTGTATGTGGAGTGTCATCGAGTTGTTGGTGTAGAGGTCTGTCGGGGGTTTGATGTGTACGTCTTCTATCCCCAGGTCTTGATGGTCAGTATTACTTGAGTTTGCACCGAGTAGAAAGCCTTCTCGTAGTCGACGAACGCGATGCAGTGCGGGATATTATATTCTCGGGACTTCTCCTTCAGTTGGTTTACACCGTGGATGTGGTCTGTCGTTGAGTACCTGCTTCTAAATCCTGTTTGGTCTCGTGGTTGGTTTCCGTTGAGTGTCGTCTCTAGCCTAATCGGTAGTATTTTTGTGAGTAGTATGTAGATGTCTGATAACAGGCATATCGGTCTGTAGTTCTTTAAGTCTTTCTTATTTCCTTTCTGAAGATGATCACCATGTTTGCGTTCTTCCATGCGGTGGATATTCTTCTTTCTGATAAGCGTAATTATAGCATCTTAAATAATTCATTGTATTACCGTTTTTTTGCTTAGTTATCAGATTGCAAAGATGTATGTTCTTTATCTACTCACGAATTGCTGCGTTTTGAGATGGTCCCGTGCTCGGCGATGTAACTTTGTTTCTTAGCTTCATCAATGCCGACACGGACAGGAACTACCATCGTAGTGTTAGCTTCAATGCTTCCAAGTTCGTCGCCGTCCTATATGTGAACAACGTGTGAACAGCGGCTTTAGTATACGCATCAATGACGACAGGAACTAAGATTGTAGTATTAGCGTAAATATAAGCAAGTTCGTTGTCGTCACGTGTGCGAATAACACGTAAAAACAGTGTGTGGATACCCGTTAATGACTGCGCGAACAGGAACTAACACCGTAGTATTAGCTTCCAAGTTCATCACCATCTTGTGTGTGAAATTCATGTGAACAATATGTGTAGGATACTCAATAAATACAACTGGGACTCCTAGAACGGTTATCCTTCAAGGTACCTGCATAAACAACTCTGGCAACAGATACTCTCTGGAAGTCTATATAATGTGTTTAGACTAATGTAATGACTGAATACCAAATGTGAAATTATACATAGTCAATTGTAGTTTATGACTTGCTTAGCTCAACGTAATGTAAGTGTATTCTAATTGTGCGTTAAATATTGACAGGAAATACGTTCGCTGCGAAAGGACATGCAATAATTATTTTCAAATACACATGGATTTAGTCAAATAACGAATGAAAAGTACAAGAACAATTCGGCATATTAATGCAGAATCAGGATATCCGGTGAGCACACAAGAGTTTGATGACGATGTGTTATATTGTACCATTTCGAAGCTCATGAAAGGATGACTGTTGCTCGCAGGCAGTCTAAAGTTTACGTCCTCTGCGCGGATCAGACCGTGGTTTGTGAGTTCAAAGTTGATGACAGGAATCAGTCCTCTCTGAAGAATCTCCATGTCGAGTTCTCGCGGCGTAATCGTCACGACGGGCATGGGAACGTGTGTCTCAAATGTCGCTTCTAACGTGATCTTGTACACATCCTCGAACGTCACGCGTTTCACGACCCAACTAAAATGTACCAACAAACGTGTGACGTGCGTCAACGTGTCCGGATTCTCTGGGCAATTATGTATGAATAAGTACAATGTGTCATTGCATGTGATGGCGCTGCAACAACACGTGTGTGAGGGCTTTAGTTCCGTGGTTGGACGTATAAGTCCGATCTGAGAAGATTACACTAACAATGTGTAGAAGAAACGTTGTCACAAATATAGACTCGTGAATATTCCATTTCACGTAGATTCCCTCAGGCTAGCAAACACTGACGAAATGAAACACCCAGTGTCATGTGTATGGCCAATGACAGTGTTACTTCATGTCATTGTTTCACAATATCTCATAAGACTGTACGTGACTCGCACCACCGTCAACGCAAAGCCACGACTGACCTGTATGTAACGGCCGTTCTCTGCAGGAAGACTCGCACGTCGTTGTCGGATGGCGTAGCCAGGATCACTCGAGTGTCCCCTGTGTGTTTGGTAGCGCTCGTATACAGACTGTAATAGTCCTCTCTGATGTCAGAGAACACCGCAATGCCTGTTGTGGAAATCATCAGCACAACATCAATACAAACTATATATTGCAATCACACGCTCAAGCATTTTCTCACTGATCGGACGTCGCGGAGTTGTAATGAGTTCTAAATTCGACGCCCATATAACAGCATTAGCGTATCTAAAACGTGTTGATGACACTTACGTAGAATGTAACGTTTCAACTTTCATCAACTGTTGACAGACCCTGTTGTTTGCGTTTTTAAGACGTCAACACAAATGACTATAAACAGTACCTATTTATAAACGAGCTTGCGTGTGTGTGTATGTATGCGGGTAAGTTAACGTTTTCTCCTTAGACGGGTTGAACCTCCTACGTCAAGCATTCAGGGATTAATTTACGGACCATACAATAGAATACAAGACTTTTTTTTTTAAATACCCCATTCATGTCATATACAGTATGTCAAAAGAAACAACGAGAATCTGCGAGCGTGTTATGGTGTTACTGTCAACTTCCAAGACATCCTGTCAGGTAACAAGCATTGTAGCTAGTTTTAAAATAATTATGCAAAGTTAAATCCATTCATGCCGCAATGTCGATGTACAATACATGTCGCTAACTGCAATGTTCTGTATATTGGTGGATTCATCTAGTAGGTACTTCTATTGAATGATCACAAGTTCAAATACAATCGACTGTACCTGATTCGTTGGTGTATTGGGTGAGCGAGACACTGCGGAGACGACTTCTCAGTTGCACCTTGGCCCCGGCCAGTAGAGGCCGACCAGCGGCGAAGTAGGTGAACTCGTCCTCCACTCGCACCGTCAGCTCGAGTTTGTCGGACGACACGAGAATGAAACTGGACAACATATACCATGCACAGTGTACCATATGTCACGTTGTCCCTTGCCATGTAGGCTTTTTTCTTCTTTTCCTAGTATATTTATAAAATGGCGAAATGTGTGTGTGGGTGTGTGTGTGTGTGTGTGTGTGTGTGTGTGTGTGTGTGTGTGTGTGTGCGTGTGTGCGTGTGTGGGTGTGTGTCTGTGTGTCTGTGTGTGCGTGCGTGCGTGCGTGTGTGCGTGCGTGTGTGTCTGAGTGTGTGTGTGTGTGTGTGTGTGTGTGTGTGTGTGTGTGTGTGTGTGTGTGTGTGTGTGTGTGTGTGTGTGTGTGTTCGTGTCTATTAACATGGCGATATCATATCCCTGATGAAAAACGTAACTTTAATAATTATACAGGAAAAGCTATTCCTCGGTTGACTATGACCTAATTTTAATAATGATCTATTGATTTGATTAGTGTTGTACTACACTGGTAACAAAAGCTCTTTGTTATAGTATACTCGTTATTCAAAAAACGTTCTACACATGTAACACAAATAACCTGTATGAAATGCTGGCGTCGATCTGCAGGGACCGAACCACGAGAGTGCCAGAGCGTCTTCCGAGTGGCTCCCGTTCTGACGTCGACGCAGCCAGCACTAAGACGGCGCTGTCGCCGGGTACCAAAGTCAGCGTGCCGTCTCCTTCGCTGGCTTCCGCGGTGTTACCGAAAGATACAAGAGACAGCATCGGCTCATCCGGAAGTTCAAGTCGGACGCCAGTTGCAGGACGCAGACCCACGTTCGTCACGTTCACCTGCAAGCACGGTCTGGTTTACTACGTGCATGTAGATAGTATGAGCTCTGTGCGTGTGTGTGCGTGCGTGCGTGTGCGTGCATGTGTGTGTACGAGTGCGTGTGTCTGCGTGTGTGTGTGCGTGAGTGCATGTGTACAACCGACAGTGTGTGTTCAAATGCCTCAGCGTATATGGATACAAATGCAAATGTTCGAAAGGTTTCAAATGTGTTTTAAATAATTCATATGACAATGTAAGTGGTTGAATATATTCAAATGCATGTGCAAGTACTTGAAACGATTCAAATGCAAGAGTTTAACATTATTCCAATAGAAGAAATAAAATATAAATATCATATTTCAGTAACCAACATAATGAGTATATTGTTTTGACAAATTAGTTGCATGTTCAGTTGACATCCGTACAGCATGAGCATGTTACTTGTTTCGTTCAGACTACTCCAAGACATCATACAGTGTTTAAACACAGTACAGTTTCCTACCACAAATGTGTACTGCTTTCTTCGTGTCAAACTCGCACTGATGCTACTCGGAGTCATGGCGAACTTTGGTTTCCTCAGCCTGAAGTTGCCGTGTATGTCAACATAGCGAGACAGTCCCTCTGTGCACGTCACAGCGAATCGGAAGTATCCACGCACAGGCTGGTCCACTGATGAAGAAACGTTGGTTTATATTATTTGGTATGCACGCAGACATTACTATATCGAATGTTTCTAGATAGCTTCCAGTTCCAACAAACGGCATTGTAAATGAGTAAATATGGCAGGCACAATGATCGTTTATGTGTAAAGTTAGGAATCTACTTTCGCTGGCGTGTCGTGAAAATAGTAGAACTAATGAAGACGGTTATCTTGCATGGGTTTAGCATTAGCCTTTCAATTAGAAATACGCAACCTACCAACAGCTGTAACATTAAATCGAATTTCGGTGCCTGGCATCAATGGTGTGTTGACTGGGCAGCTTGTCAGGTGAATAGGACATGCCTGACTCACTGGTTGTTCCGCCAGCATCACAACGAATGGCGCGTTCACTTTCTAAACCAACAGCATACAAAGAACGACAATCAATTGGAGTTCAGTACTCATACTATTAACATTTCCAGGGTTTTCAGAGAGTAGCAGAGGCAGCAGTAGCAGCAGTAGCAGCAGCAGCTGCCTGCTGCAGCAATAACTGTAGCAGCAGAAGACAATATTAACATATTCAATACAACGCAAGAACGACTACAACGTAAAGAGAACATCAACAGTGTTTTCAACCGACAAACCCTGCACTCGAAATCTGACTCGCCTGAATCACAAGACCGGTCAACGGGTCTACGCCTGTATTCTGTATGGTTAACGACAGGTGATACGTGTCCAAGTAACCGGACAATGACTGGGGTGATGACCGGATACTGAGTCCATAAACCGTCCACATCAACTGAGCTTCGAAACCTTCGTCTACCGGATGCCTCGCGTCCTGTACGGAGCAAAATCGTATATATAAAGATACTGCTCACGCGTCTAATGTGAGGACAGTTGCGCAGTGCAGTGGTTGCGACCAGTTTTGTTAATTGCATAGGAATGGGGGTATTGCAGTGATCTGCCGAATTTGAATTTAGTAAGCGACGCATGTGTACCTGGTGTGGAGGACGAGCACGATATAACAAGCACGGAATGCACCACAAGGAGCAACCCATCATGTTTAAAATCCTAATATGGAATCAATTCGTTTAATGTCCAAGAATACATTAATGTTATACGATGTAAAACACTAAATTGCTCGGTTGTGTTTTTGTAATCAAAAGAGCTATTTGTAAGCAAATTAATTAAAAAGCCTAGCATTGTGTAACATTGATATAACATCTTAAAGTTACCTTTAGTAATTAGATAACGAATGTCATGACAAAGTGAACAGGCCAACATACTAACAAAAAGAAATATGCCATTGAAATTTAGCAAACTTAAATCAGTTTAACAATATAGTTTAGGAAAGATACACTACTAGCTTTTACCAGATATATCGTTAGCGAAACAATAATAATCCCCTACCACTTGGAAGAGACCTGTTTCACTGGAATAGGGATAAAATCGTTTGAAGAAAATGTCACTTCCGTACAGTGTTGTCGTCTGTATTGTTCGAACTCCAACGGAAGATTTTATTCTAAAACAACAACAATAAAGAAAATATATTTAAATACCGTAGTTCACACACACACACACACACACACACACACACACACACACACACACACACACACACACACACACACACACACACACACACACACACACACACACACACACACACACACACACACACACACACACACACACACACACACACACACACACACACACACACACACACACACACACACACACACACACACACACACACACACACACACACACACACACACACACACACACACACACACACACACACACACACACACACACACACACACACACACACACTCGTGGCTACTAATCACATGACATAGTTATACAACATAGACAAATCATAACAATCATTAAACTAATAATGCTACAAGTATCTTACTGTAGGGAACTAAGTGAAAGTGAAACATCGGTAGCGAGTTCTACATGGTACAAACACACACACACACACACACACACACACACACACACACACACACACACACACACACACACACACACACACACACACACACACACACACACACACACACACACACACACACACACACACACACACACACACACACACACACACACACACACACACACACACACACACACACACACACACACACACACACACACACACACACACACACACACACACACACACACACACACATATATATATACACACACACAAACACACACACACACACACACACATAAACACACACACACACACACACGCACACACACACACACATACACATTCACATCCACAGTGCTCCCTTACGTTATGGTGACTGGGACGTCGGTGCCTGTCAGAGAGCTGTTGCTGACGAGAAATATGACTTTGCCGCTGATCATCACAGACGAAGCTTGCAGGAACGGTCCTGAAGGTACGGGATCTAAGACGACCCTATACGACGGATGTACAACGACGCTAAAGGTCATCTGGTCAGAACCGATGCTGTTTGTGGCTTTAACCACCACTATGTACGGCGTGGCCCTTGCCACTGTCGTCCAGGTGATAGCAGCGTTGGAAACGTCGATGTCCATACCTGAAGGAGCTGACACGAGGCTCCATGTAACCGGAACTGTGCCCTGTTGACAGCAATAAAACATGCGTATATAAACACGTAACAAAAAGACACAACGGAACAACTACACATATCTCAACAATATTTGACATTTCCCGTTGCGTCTCATTAACATAGCGGACAGTCGTACCTTTGACACGCGTCATCTCTCAACATCTCGCGTCATCTCTCAACATCTCTTCGATTGTATTGATAGGCAGCCCCCGCTATGTCATAGTTTTGAACAAACCTCTGACGTAGTCATAGTGTTGTGGAACGTCGCCCCCTCAACCACGGTTTGTTGAGACACTATCGTGATCTTGGGCGCCAGGCCAAGGATCTCGCAGTCGTTGCCGAGCCATGGCAAGGAGCAGAGACATCGGCCCATGGAGCAGACACCTCGTCGCGGAGTCTTCAGACTGCCACAAGCGCTCTCCGGACACAGCGCGTAGTAGCTGAACGACGCCTGGCAAAGAAAACCCGCCCAGAGTCGGCATGTATATATATATATATATTTATATATATATATATATATATTGGTATCAGAAATACCTTCCGAAACACACACATTTGCATATATATATATATATATATATACATGCATATATATATATATATGTAGTCAAATTATACGTTTGTGTGTGCGAGCATGCGCGCGTGTGTATGCGTCCATGCGTGCGTTCGTGTGATGTGTGTGTGTTCCATTAAATCTATATAATTCATACCTGATCGTTGCTATACGTGTCCTCCGGAGACGGCGTTATTTCCACATGGACACTACCTGTCGCGTGTTGAGGAGACGAACAGAGAACCTCCGTTGACGAGACCCACGTTCCTGTCTCCACGTCGTCCCCAAACCTGATGGCGAATCATACGTGGCGAATAGTTTTCAGTGTGCAACATTAAAGCAATTCTTTGAGAATTATGATATGTTTATAATGTACACTCTTATTCATTAATCCGTTGATATGACTAATTCAAGTTATTCTGTTCGTTTATTCATTAGAATAATGTCTTTTTAATCGCGAATTGCCATGACAATATATAGTACAATAACTATGCGCACAGCGTTCGCGATCGATACAAGGTATGCTGTTGAATATACGGTACCGTTCGACATACATAGTTTTATGGGTCAAGAAAAATAACCAGTTGCTGTTTATGTCACGGATTCAGCAATGAAAAGAAAGAAAAGGAAAAGGTAACATCTATGCAATAAACGGAGACTGAATGTAGCGGCAGCCCATGTCAGATGGATTGTTTTAAAAGTATACTTCACTGAGCATGCGTGCAGTCTTACTTGAGCTGCATAATTAATTATCCACGTGGCAACAAAGTCAAAACGATTCGTGTAAACACAATTATTTATGGTCTGTTTTGCGCATATAAGAACCCATTGTGCATAAAATGCAAGAAATAAGTGACAAAGAATGTACTTACGGGAGAATTTTGCGTTTTGATACAGTACATATCGAATGTATTATTAGCTTACAGAGAATTGTATTAACTTTTATAGTAAATCACAAGCTGAAGCTCGCATGTAGTCAGTACCATACATTGTTTTATTACTTAATAGAATAGTATGTTGATATAGTAATAACATTCATTAATAGATGTGTCCTTACATAGCTCACCTGCATTGGTATTCGCTGGAGTTTTGGAAGTTGTGTCCGAGCACATGGACGACAGTGCCGCCTACGTCTGGCCCCGTGTCCGGAGCAACTTGTAGCACTTTGAGCAGAGGAAGACAGCTTGGTCCGTAGAACGTCTCGCTACACACGTCACAGAGTCGCCCAGACCAATTGACGGCGTCACAGACACATTCACCTAGACACCAGACCATCACACAACGGAATCAATAACTTTTTATATGTTTTGTGTTCAACGTTATGACACTTTCATAGCAGGGAGGCCCCTAGGCCCACACGATGTCTGCTTCCTATATTCCTTTCGGAGCAATCACAGTCACATCATCACATTAGCGTATGCTACTTTGCAATTAACTATCAAGGGCGTTTTTAACGTACAAAGTCCCCCCTCCAGTCAGACCACCCCCAGTGTGCCCCATTCTCCCAAACCAGCCCCTTCTAGGGCTTACTTTTTATTCGTTTTAGTGTGTTTGATTTAATTTGCACTGGGGTATCATTAAAAAACCATAAGTAGCGGAAGGGCAATATGACTACACATGACCATTTTATTGATGTATCGAGCATTTTCAAAAAAAGCCTATTTAGTTATATTTCCTCTTCCGTAACTAGATGACAAGTTACTATTTTTATGTTCGATGGTGAGGTTTACATCCGACTCGAAACAGAGTGTTTTAACGTACAACGCCCTTCCGTTCCAAAGGGCAATGTGTCTACAAAAGACCAATTACTACAAGAAAATGTTGTATGTCATATACTAACTGGAAAAAGTGCGTCTGTCTCAAATGTTAAGCCGATGTATAGTCTTCAGTATGCAGCTCGATGGCAGCTGTTACAGGCAAATGTTGGACCACAAGTTATAAGTGGACGGATGGCTAGCAGTGACGGCAGCGTAACGAGTGTGTTCGTTGTCATGCGTTCGCCAGAGAAGAACGGAGCTCCTGGACTACTTGAAGCGGTGAACAAAGCTCTGGATCTGACAGGAGGTAAAGACACGAAGCTGGTTGGTGTCACCACTGACGGCGAGGCGGCAAACACCGGCAGACAAGGTGGACTATGGCGTCTGCTTGCTGACCAAATGCAGAGAGGTTTGGCAACAGGTTGGTGTGCTGCACACCGGTCTGACTTAGCCACCAAGTCGATCATCAGCACCGTACCTGAGTTGATAATCTGAAACTCCAATCTACTGGGACTCGTGCGATTCTTCCGGACGCCGAGAAGGATGAAAATGTTGTTAGCGCAGGCCGGGAATGTCAAACAGTTCCCCCGGCACCACGATGTCAGGTTTGCCCAGCACAAGCTGTAGCTGGTGGATGCTGTGCTGAACAACCTACCAGCTTGCAGTAGAGTGTGGGAACAGATTCAGGCGCCAGAAAGTACCAGCGACAGAAAGGAGAAGGCTGAAGCCAAATGGTTGCTAAGAACCAGGAACCACCAACAAACGTTGATCACCGCAGTGATGGGCGATATCCTGGATATATTTGAAACATTCCAGAAGAAGTTGCAAATGAGTGATTTGTTCATCAGCGATCTTCTCACTGTGACTGATGCGGCAATCAAGAAGTTGAACCTAATGAGGGATGGACCATACCCGGGAAGAAGGGGGGAGAAAGTGAGTTGTCCAACCGATAACACAAAAGAGGACCTAACACAATGAAAATGTAATCACCAGTTCGTTTGTACAAACCACCGCGATGGACGAGCAATCAGGTTGGAGGTCGTGCAAGCATCGTACGAATACCTGTCTGAACACATGCACCAGGAGCAGAAGGACGTCATCAAAAACATGAAGGATTTAGTGATGTCAAGCAGTCTAAGATCATTCGTTGAACATGGTGTGTGCGTCGTCAGGTGCCTTTTTTCCCATATGAGACATCTGACTTTGCGGACGGGGCAGCCGAGCAGTGGGAACACATGCTGAATGTGCCATTCCTGCCTGATGGCTGTGATCTCGGTTGTAAGTTGACTGTCAGATTGCGCCAACTTCTGCCAGTCACAACAGGTTCAGTTCAGAAGGTGTTGGCATATATGGTTTGCATAAGTCCACACTCTATGCAGATCGAAAGGATCGTCAGCCACCACAACCTCGTGGTCGATAATCACCGCACCAGTATGAGTGAAGGTACGAGAAACGCCCGAGGTGTGAGCACCGCCTACTATGATCCTCGATCCGCTGTCGTCAAATTATTTGAGAAGACAAGAAGTTGCGGGACTCCAGACTGGGGCATCTACGGACAGCGTGAATTCGCTAAGAAATTCACCCGCGAAACGGGACTCGTCTAGTCGAAATGAGAAAACTATCAAACGTTCTGATTTGCAGGATACGTCTCATGTTTCTATGACTACTGCATGTATTGGTTGTAATAAAATGTGTTTCTAGGCTATAGTTATATTAAGTTTTCATACATGCCTAAGGGTCATGTACATAATCAATAATGTATGCGTAAACTGCCCTTTTTACCTATTAGAAGTGTCCTTTTAGGACATTGCCCCCTACTGAAAATTCAATAAAAACGCTCTGACTATCCTGGTATGAAGTATATCGCGTAAGTGTGTATAATTTATTATTTACTATTTTCACCAATATATGCAAATAGCTACTAGAAAAATAGCGATCGAAGTCGAGCATGCCCCTGGAAGCAACTCAGATAATTAAATGTCAGCCTAACTGTTGCTTCAAGTATCAAGAACTGTACAGTCTGTATATAGGAAACATGGTCCCGATTTTCACTTAAGGTGTTTAATTATATCATCTTATATCAACATCAAGGAGTTTGTTCTTTCTTGCAACAGTAACAAGTCATATTCCAAGCAAATGTCATGGTTTTTATCTTATCTCATTACTATTATTACATTATTTTATTACGAACGCACGAATATTTCAGGATGCATTGCATATATCAATGAGACAAAAGACAAACACAGTTGGCCTAAAGCGAACTTTGTCCACATAGGCTACTTTCAAAATACGCATCTATGTCTACACGGTTACGATTGTGTATGATAAACTGATTAGATGGAATCTACATAGAGTACCATCCTTCACCCTTTACGGGTGTCAGCAGCAATAATTAGAACAATTATATTAACACTGACACACAAACACACACATACGCACGCACACACACACACACACACACACACACACACACACACACACACACACACACACACACACACACACACACACACACACACACACACACACACACACACACACACACACACACACACACACACACACACACACACACACACACACACACACGTGTGTAACATAATGCATATAACATATATTAAAAAAATAATCGTACGGCAATTATTACTGACATCAGAAGTTGTATTAAATATTTGACTCTTCTGTATTTGCCGTCTTAGACGTGTACAGGTAGGAATGATGCGCATGTCGGTTACTGTATCTATGACGTACCCGTCGCATTGTTACATTCGCCGTTGACACAACTGGGACACAAAAGACAGTCGGGTCCCCATCGGTTGTCACTGCACGCGTCACACGATGTCCCCGTGTACTGCTCAAAGCAGGTACAACTGCAAACACGAGATGCTTAGAGATTGCATTCACTTAAAGGTACACATGAACGAACACAACCCTTTGGAATATGCTCCCTCTTTGTGTTAGATCAGTTGAAAATATTACAAAATTCCGTCGTCATTTAAAAACGTATCTACAACTTTGCTTATCCACCGTAGCTCCCTAGCGCCTTGACCCATCTGTTGACAACTGGAATACTACTTATGTTTTGATACGCTTCTGAGTTTGGTTTCCAATTTAGGCGCAATAGAAGTTAGCTTATTATTATTATTATTATTATTACATGTGAATAGGCAAATATTACGAAGGGTTTCCGTAGATACTAGCAATGAAACGTTCTGTTCGATCATGAGTCATTCATTGAAGCATATCATGTCAGAAGATGGGATAAAGTGACATTTTGGTTATAATACAATGAAGCTGACGGCGTGCCTCTAGAGACCGTATATTTTCTCGTTGATGCCATCAAAAAAGAGGATAACAAAACAGAATGATATAATAACAACAGTAGCAACAATAATGTTAACAACAATATCGACGATCGACACTAATAATAACAACTACCTGTTTGGCTCGACACAATCGCCGTGGCTGTTACAGTTGCTAAGGTCGTAGCAAGAGGCTTCTGCACAGTTCGGCAGCATCCAACCTTCTTCGCATATACAGTTACCTGGAAAGGGAAATCGTCGAACCTGTTGGAATACCATTTAACTAGATTTGAGCATGGTGTATGTAAATATAAATTCCAACCAACGAATAATGAATGACCAATCAGCCAACAAACATGGGTATTCACACACACACACACACACACACACACACACACACACACACACACACACACACACACACACACACACACACACACACACACACACACACACACACACACACACACACACACACACACACACACACACACACACACACACACACACACACACACACACACACACACACACACACACACACACACACACACACACACACACACACACACACACACACACACACACACACACACACACACACACACACACACACACACACACACACACACACACACACACACACACACACACACACACACATACGTATACAGACACACACAACACACACGAACACACACACACACACACACACACACACACACACACACACACACACACACACACACACACACACACACACACACACACACACACACACACACACACACACACACACACACACACACACACACACACACACACACACACACACACACACACACACACACACACACACACATACGTATACAGACACACACAACACACACGAACACACACACACACACACACACACACACACACACACACACACACACACACACACACACACACACACACACACACACACACACACACACACACACACACACACACACACACACACACACACACACACACACACACACACACACACACACACACACACACACATACGTACACACACACACACACACACACACACACACACACACACACACACACACACACACACACACACACACACACACACACACACACACACACACACACACACACACACACACACACACACACACACACACATACACACACTCATACTCATGCACGCACGCACACACACGCACGCGCCCCGCGCGCACACACACACACTATTGTAACAAGTGAAAAGACCAATTTACGTCGACATACCTGTGTCTGTGTCACATACTCCGTGGCCGCAGTCTGGACACGGGAGACAGTCCGGGCCCCATCTGTTCTCCGTGCAAGCGTCACATGCCGAGCCCATGAAGTGATCGGCGCAAGTGCACCTACACAACCATGCGCGATACCTCATTCAATAAGCTTGCACCCATAAGAAATCTAAAGCAGACGTGTTAGTTAAGATAAATAGTCCAGAAACTTGATTGCTCAGTGGTGAATTAGCATCAACAGACCACTAAAAGCAGTGGATAAAGCTCGGCCGGTGTTCATCTAAATAGAGTAAAACTGAACCTCAGAAAACAAAGAACAGACATCACCGAAACTGTCAAAATCATCAAAGGAATGGACACAATCAACCAGGATTATAAATGCTCACAGTGTCCATCAAAACAGGTCTTTCTGAAAATTACTGGTAACACAAGAGGCTACAGTGAAAAACTACAAACATAGAGATCAACAGGACACAGGCACGCCTTCTTCTCCACCCGAGTCGTAAAATCCTGGAATTTGCTATACGATACCGTTCAAGCATCTGTGGGGCGCAATGCGGATGTAGTGATTAGGACATCAGACACTCAATCGAGAAATTCCGGATTTGTATCCTCTTGCTGCCGCCTTGCCAGTTCGCTCAGCTGTGTGCATGATTACCTAGCGGTAGACACTGGTGGATATTTACGTATAAACAGTCTTCGCGTAGTAATTGTAGCGAGGCCTTCCATATAAGTTTAGATGCTGTTTGTTTGAATATATCTGCCAGAGAGTAAAGATTAAAGATATTTCATCACCTGTTTGGCTCCACACACACGCCATGGCCGTTACAGTTGTTCAGGTCGTAGCAAGAGGCTTGTTCACAGTTCGGCTGCAGCCAACCTTCCTCGCATATACAATTACCTGGAGAGACAGAATAATGAACCAGTTTGAACACTATTTACAAACGCTGTTACGTAAGAAACGTAATACTAATTAACATACACGTGATTTTCGTATGGTTTTATTAGAGGTGGCAAATGGTACGCCCGTATTGTTTCGAATCATTTTTGTATGAAATAACTAAAAGCGATCCTGAAGTATGCGAAGACAGTGTGCCCTAGTTACACATTATATGCAACACAATTGCCAACTAAATCAAAAGTTCCACTTGGTAAGTGAATCCGAAAGCCACTGAAGCATCGCTTGCTACGCAGTCGTGAAGCTGCTTCACCATATTATTACCTGTATCTATGTCGCATTCTCCGTGTCCACACTCAGGACAAAGTGCACAGTCGGGTCCCCACCTGTTCTCCGCACACGAATCACACGAGGAGCCCACGAACTGCTTAGCGCAGTGGCATCTACAACATCACATGACAGAAACTCTGCGGTACAACATGTTATAAAAATTAATGACTTCGTATCGACCAGGAAGCTGAAGGCGACATAACTAATAAAACGAAGCGGGGACGTTGCGTCAAGATTACCCGGTGTACGTGGATTGGACTATTATAATAGATTGGTGCACATAAAAAGAGAGAAAGAAGGTTGGCCCGTTGAAGAGCGATGTCTGAAACGAGGACTCATGTGATGACTGGACGAACAGAGAATTGGCTGAGTGAGGAATGTTGACTTGATGGCTGCTAAGGTGGTTGAGAAGGTAAGCGAGAAAAGATGGCGAGACAGAATTAAATATGTTGCATGATACAGCCAGAACTGAACAAATGTTGGTTGAATGAATAGAACACCGTGAAAAGATTAATTCGATTCGCAAACCAGGTGGCAGTGTCAAGTCGACAACGATACATTACGACACTACAATATCCGTGTAATTGTGAAATGAGTCGACAGCATGCCTGATGTATTTATCAACAAGTATAAAGACATACCTATTTGGTCCGACACAAATGCCGTGTCCGCTGCAGTTGTTCCTGTCGAAGCAAGAGGCCTGCACATAGTCTGGTGCCATCCACCCGTCGTCGCAGTCACACACATAGGGGCCAACGCAAACCCCGCGATCTTGACAGTTGCCAACGTCAACGCACGAGAACTGGTTACATTCGGCGCCTGTCCAGCCGGACTGACCCTCACACGTGTTGGGGCGGACACACGAGCCGTGTCCTGTGCAGTTGGCCTCTTCGTCACACGGCTTCGCGGTCTTCATGAGGAAAGGTTCGTACAACACGCGTCCTAAGTTCGAGTCGTCTGACTGATCCCAGATCCTCTGTGTTACGTGGTCTTCGTCCAATGCACCCCACCAGTTGAATGGAGCTGTCAAGTTTTTGCCCTTAAATGTCACAAGAACGTCGTAGGAAGAGAGCACGTTTGAAAACATGTTCCGCGACACAGTACATAGTTCTGTGTTGGTCACTATGATCGCCTGGTTAGCGACGTTGTCGTAAAATAAGTTAGCCGCGACATCCAGCTGTTGCTGTATGTTGGCCGACCGTGACAAATGTACGTGAACAACATTTGTCCCGCTGTTATTCCGGAATTCGTTCAAACGTATCCGACCGGACGATCCGTAACTGAACTGCAAATAGATTCCTGTCGTTGTGGAGCTCACTCGGTGGTTCAAAAACATGTTCTTTTCTACAGTCACATCGACATATTCGGCGTTACGGATGTTGACTGGAATTCCGCTGATTCTACTATACGTGTTATTGCGTATAATAGTAAATTTGGCGTGTCTTCTATAATGGTATACACTCAACGCTCCCTGTGGTAGGTCAACGAATGTGTTATTTTCCACCAGTATGTATGTTTCATACATGTTAATTTGCACAGTTTTACCGTACCTCTCGTTCTGGAAAGTGTTCCCACGAATTCGGGTAACGTTTGCGTAACCAGCAGTAAAGTATATCGCGATGTAATTCCTTTGAAACAAACTGTTCTGTACTGTGATGCTTCCCCGGCCTCCTCCGCTAGAGATACTAAACGCTCTGTTCGCGGTGTCAATGAATCGACAATCTGACACCATCAGGTCTGCCATGTAAGATCCTCCAATGCCGTATGTGTTGCTGTGGAAATCGCATTCCAAGAAAGTGAGTCTGATAGTCGTCGCGTACCACGTAACTGCATTGGAGTTTCTGGTGAAACTGCACCTCTGTACCTTAACTTTGCCGCCACTGTAGATCATGAGACCCTTGCCGTTGCTAAATGTACAGTTAACCAGTTCCACATTGTTTTGGTGAATGTGAAGTCCACGATCGGACCCGTCCATGTTAAAGTAACTCATTTCGTCTGCAATGACAATGTAGGATAGTCTTACGTTTTGAAGCTGTGAACAAGTTTTGCATAACGAAATAACTTTACGAATAGGTTATACAATGGAACGATGTATCAAACTTGCCGTGTATACGTGAACAAGTTGGTTACTTAATCACATCTCAGGTTATGCTCTCTATGTGAACGTAAGAAACCGACGTCTCACCTGTTGATGAGATTTTCTCAAAGAACACTCCGTACCATTTCGCAGTGGATGTCGAGTTCAAGGAAATCCGTTTTCCTTCTGTACCACTGAAGTTCACTGCGCCTGTAATTATACCACGAGTGTCGTGGAAACTGCACGAGTTGATTAACATTCCAACGTGAGAAGCATACAGTTAATATAAAATTCGTGCTATCAATGACTGTATGTTTCCCCATTCCAACGAGTAATACACTGAAGAGATATGTGCACACGTTTCAAGCGAAAGCAAAATATGTTTATCATTTTACATTAACTACACACGATGGAATGGAAAGCCCTGAATAAAAACAGTAACTCGCACGTTGGTCTATGGAAAAAACATGCAGTTGGAGATATCTGAGAAACACAGTTATCTGATAATCTCCACAATGACAACGTATGGTACGATTGGATTACAATACATTAAATCATTGGTCATTCTAGGTCGTTCTTCGTTTTGCAAACCTTTCACTCTGATTCCCCGTCCATGTTCAAATTGGAGATTTACGCCAGCTGCTATCTTCAAATGTCCGCCTCCACTGCAATTGAACCAGACCAATGTTTAGGCCTGTACGCGGAAACTAAACTCGCAGACGTACAAAAACAACATACAGTTAAAGACAATACACACACACACACACACACACACACACACACACACACACACACACACACACACACACACACACACACACACACACACACACACACACACACACACACACACACACACACACACACACACACACACACACACACACACACACACACACACACACACACACACACACACACACACACATATATATATATATATCGTTTAATGGGGATTTATGGCGTTGTTGTATAAATTAGATAGCATCCTAGCTCAACACGTGTTTAACCAAACGTGTCGTCTTTGTTTAGGCGAAATTTCAAAAATGGCGTTTGTCTTGTTTTGCCCTGAAACCTTTCACATATATATATATATATATATATATATATATATATATATATATATATATATATATATATATATTATACAAGTTGATTTGTTAAGTAAATACAAATTAGTGACCCATTGTTTCGCACTAGTCCATACTCAATATATATGCTTCGTTTGACAATGTACGGCTGTTCGCGCTCGGTTATATTCAGCTCCCCGCTAACTACGCCGCCGATGTCGTTCGAGAAGAAACCGTAGTCTTCGGGTGGCATCACCAGCGGCTCGTCTCCGTTGGCAGATGCGCGGAATGGCCACACGTCAATGAGAGCCAGGTCCATGTTATTGAAGAATGAGTCCGTCCTACGTGGTGCGCCAGTGGGAAAGAAGTATCGTTATTGAAACATGATGTCACGAGAAGAATTCCAAGTTGTACGATATTGACCGATTATACAAAAGTTATACAAATTTTTTTAAATTCAGAACGTTTTAGTGACAGAGTTACAATGTTAGTTAGGGATGAAGCAGTGTAGATTAGTTATACAAAAAAGACTATTCCTTCTCACAGAGGACGTTAGATTGACTTTGGGGAAAAGTGCTTAATAAGCAATGAGCTTTCACTTTCTCCATTTGCAATTAAACATTGGAAATTTACATTACGTATATATGTTGTATGCATTTATTTTTATTATTTATAATTGGAAATAAAGAATTGAATTGAAAGTGAATTGAAATGTATGGAACGCAATGGATGTTAATTGTATGATTGCTTGCAGTGTCAAAAAAAAAAAATTAACAAACATCTACATTACATCTAGATACACAAATGTTGGAATCTCGGTTAAACAGAGGCATCTTTGTGTACTTGCTATCTGGGGTTACTGCTATGGATGGTAATCCTATCAAATATCGAATAAATTAAATATAGCAATACATATCATTGACAGTGCAATGTTATCAAATTAGGCGTAAGCTTCTGGAGACTGAATCTACAACTTCGAAGTACACACATACGAGCGAAGCTGTGGCGGTGGCGTCTTACCTGGAAATGATTTCAGCGTATGAGTATACGCCCCAGTAACAGCTTGTAGCATTTATCTTCAGATCATCCGCATAGGCGGGGACATGTATCTCGTGAGCTGCATTCGGATTGTTAAATACATTGTTCGCCAGCGAAACACCGAAGCCGTGTGCTATATAAACGGTGTTCATGTCATAATTGACGACGCGTGAGTTGTTAAGGAAGACGTTGTCTTCGATTACACCCGTCACAGGTTTCGTCGGCCTGTTGATTTGTATCACACCAGCGCCTGAGTTGTTCTGGAATATGTTTCCAGTTACCTGGAAATACACGTGTTATACACTTATATTTAAAGATGCTTGAAACAATAGTAGCATTTATTCTAAACTGAAAAATATATGAGTCGTTTCTTTGAATTGTAGCTTTATTGCAAACTTACCTGACTCATGCTCTAACTTCCTGTGCATATGTGTGTGTGTGTGTGTGTGTGTGTGTGTGTGTGTGTGTGTGTGTGTGTGTGTGTGTGTGTGTGTGTGTGTGTGTGTGTGTGTGTGTCTGTGTGTGTGTCTGTGTGTGTGTACAGATAAACGTACACACACACACGTTTGAATATATATATATTATATATTCAAACAAAGTTAACCAAACTAGATGGCACATTGTATCTTATATAACATAGCAAATAACTTGCATAAATTAATTTCTGACAGCGGCGACACTGGCAATATGGATACGTGTTTTAAAACAGGACGAATATTAATCTTACAGGAAAAGGCAATACTCTACTTGTCTTCGCGTAATATGTAGCTCTCTGCTTTAGAGTACAATCTTCTTAAAAGGTTGTTTTTAAAATGTCCCACCACCGATTGTTTTATACTAGGACCGACCTGTATTTTTATGTCCAATCCGTATCCAAAATATATCGTGTATGTAACACTATATCGGACACTCCAATAAGAATATTTGAAGAAGTTGATGTTGTCGGTGAAACTGTTATTCCGTATTTCGATGTCAACGTATCCACATTGATCCAGATGGAGGGTGGAGTAGAGATTGTTGGAGCCGATCACGTTTCTTGAAAAGTCATTATTATTAATCGACATTTTCGCTGCGCCCTGCGATTTCAGACCGTGCATTCGGTTTTCTGATATCCTGTTCGTGTTGAACATTATATATCCCGATATGTATCTTCTGTTCATGCCGCGGCCGCTAATTATGCAACCGGACTTCGCATTTTTGCGAATGCTGCTTCCAACGATGCTTATGTTAACGTTGCTTTCGATATTAATGCCCGCACTTCCGCTATCTTCCACCGAGCAGGCATCCAGTTGAAGTCTGGCGTTAGACAATTGAGCACCACTTCGAAAGGAGATCCCGTGCTCTTTGCTTGCCAAAACAGAACATTCGTTTAAGGTGAATTCGCCACGCAGGAAACCGTCAAAAGTAATTCCATTGGCAGACGAGTTTAATACGGTCACGTTATGCATGATCGGTGGGCGTCCCGTGATGTACACACCCTCAGTCGGTTTGATGATTTTCACGTGATTCATCACCGACGCTGTCACTGTAACAACGGGGATCGCGGTAGTGGTCATTGCCAATGTTGTTGTCTTGGCAGTGGTCATTGCCACTGTAGTTTCGATTGTAGAGGTGAAGTCTTCCCCTGAGCCGTACCATCCTTCCTCCTCGCCAATATCGCCGGAGCCTTCCTCTCCCCTTGTATTTTCGTCCGGATAGCCTGGCTCGCCTTCTTCGAATCCTGAACCATCTTCTACAAAAAAACACCACAAAAGAACAGTTACATTCTGAGTTCACTAAGCCGATTACACGAGTATTAAACCTTGGTCCCAGGACGCAGACATATATTACGGAATATACGTTACTGAATCATTGTAATGTATCAGAAAGCGGCTAGAGCATCGGACTCTCAATCGAGAGAAACCGGGGTTTGAATCATGCGCTGCCGTGTCGAATATTCTGCAAGTTCGTTAACTCTACGTTGTTCCAGTTCACTTAGCAGTATCAATGAGGTTTGGTTATAGACAGTGGTGATATTTTGTACGAATCGTTTTCGGGCATTAATTGCAGCGAGGCTGAATGCTTCAAAGAGAAGTCGGGATGGTGTTTAATTGGACAGATTTTCCATGGAGTAAAGTGTAGAGCACTTCGAGCAGTCGGAAGGAGTGGATGGTGCGCTATATAAGAACACACCTTTACATATGCATACATCGATTCACTATTGCTACATCAAACGAGCTGCTACTTGCCACTTGCAAACTGGATCTCAAAAAACAATAACGCTGTCGTTCTTCGTTCCACAATACTCTACTGAAGTGTGCTAAAATGTTGCATATTTTCCATTACTTCGTCATGTTACATTAACGTAACATTATTCAGGATATATCTCGAAATTGACCACGCTTGACTTGCAATTAATTTGCGATTCCTTCTCATTCCGAAATCTACATCTTTGTGGTTGTATACTCCCTAACGTGTAGCCAAACCGAGTAGCAAGTTAGCAAGTAACTATTGTATCAAGGAGAGCTAAGATGATATCAATAATCTACAAAAAGATAAAGCAATAAATATAATCTGCTTCTCAGAGAAGTCGAACAAAGTTAAAAAGCACTTTGAGCAGTCCTAAGAACAGGTTCCTGCGCTATATAAGAACTTACCTTTTTAATCCTATGACTAATTTCGAATAATATAGTTAATACTTGTTTTTTTTAAAGACGATTTGATGTTCTTGTGTCTATCAATTCCCCTAAAAGTTCACTGTGTCATATAATGTCATAATAAATCGATGTGTGCGTGTGTGTATGTGTGTGTGTGTGTTTGTGTGTGTGTGTGTGTGTGTGTGTGTGTGTGTGTGTGTGTGTGTGTGTGTGTGTGTGTGTGTATGCACCATTAAAACATCGAGTAACGTTAATCAATAATGTTCTAATCGAATAGTCTACATAATCTCACCGTAACCCAACTCTCGTTTCCTCCTCGTCCTGCTGCCGGTAGCAACTGCAGCAAAACTAGCGCTCTGGTTGAAGACGGAAGTGTCGTTAAACTGACGAATGTGCATCCCTTCACTCCCGTTGTGCGCTATGTAGTACCCACGGTAGTTCACAGACTCGAATGCGACTAAACCATCGTAGAAAGTGTTTAAATGTTCCGTGAACGTCGCGTCGCTATCAAACACCTGTGGGTTGCGGGGATTCACCTTCGGTTCCAGGTACAAGCGACCGTCGTAGTGGCGTAAATACCAACCAGGCTTCTCGAAGGACATCAGCGACACGGAGTCGGTATCCTTCGTAAGTCCGGGTCGAACCATAATGAACTGTGTGGGTCTATCGTTCATGACGGCTGCCTTTGTGTCGTCGAAACCGACGAATGTGTTAACGCCGTAGCCTTGTAAGAATGAGTTCGAATCTGTAACCAATACAGGTGTATATAAGAATTGATGACACTTCTTACACGTAAACGAACGTACGTATAAGTACAGTTTATATTAACGTGGTAAAAATTAGTTCCGTGTATAACAGTATATGTGGGACTAGAGTGTGTTAGTAAACATGTACTATCTGTATGCACGTGTGATTAAATGTGTGTGTGTGTGTGTGTGTGTGTTTATATGTATGAGAATACAAACGATCATTGGCGGCTTCTCAAACAAACAATTCAGAAACCAGCCTTGGAATAAGCGATTGTGTCATAACTCTGACTGGTTCACAGCTAGTCTTGGCATTATGAAACCGGTATTTGATACAAAACGCAAAGCACTCCTGGAATTCAAAAGCAGACCAAATGAGACCATTAGTGCTTGCTATAGGGCTTCTCGAAGTCTTGCTCAAAGAAAAGCCAGGCAAACGTTTAACCAATACTATATTGGCCTAAGTGAGGACATCGAGACAGCGGCAACATTGGGAACCTAAAAAATATGTATGCGGGCATAAAAACAGCTATAGGTCCCACAATAAGGAAAACTGCACCTATCAAATCGAAAGATGGTGTCAAACTAACAAAAAAGAGATGACCAAATGAATCGCTGGCGATGCCACCACGTTTAGCTTTGTAGATCGCACGAAAGCGTTTGATTATGTAAACAGAGAAGTTTTCTTCACGGTCCTGAAGAAAGTATTGTGTCCATCAGTACCACTCATTCTTATCCAAGCCTTCAACAACAACATGCAAGGCACAGTACAGGTTGATTGATCTATATTTGAGCCCTTCCCCCATTAAAACTCGTGTGAAGCAGGGATGTTTTCAGGCCCCGACGCTTTTTGGAATATATTTATCCATTCTACTCAAAGAAGTTATGCAAAATGCCGACATTGCTCATCCTGGAGTGGGTCTAAAGACCAGGCTTGACGCAAACATCTACTGAACGTCACGCTTGAAGGCCAAGACAAAGCAACAACACTTTACGTGTGTGAGGATGCTGCCTTCTGTTCTCATTCCGAGGAACTACAACTAGTCTTAAACAGCTTCGCAAATACTTGCACAGCTTTTGGCCTCAAAGTCAACGTCAAAAAGACTGTCACCATGAGCTATGGGAATCAAGAAGCCAAAATTATTGTTTATGGAGAACCCATCGAAACTGGGGAGACTTTCTCCAACTTAGACTGTACAATGTCTAAAAATTTACACTTGACAAAGAATTGAACAAAAGACTTGGCAAAAGAGCAGCAACATCCTTTGGAAGACTCACGAATCGTGTCTGGTCCAACAAGAGCCTAACATTGCACACCAAGGTGAAAGTGTACCATGCTTGTGTTGTCGGCATTTTATTGTATGGTTCAGAGACATGGACACCGTACCGCAAACGAGAATGGGAACTCAACAGTTGCGAACAATCCTTGGCGTAAAATGGCAGGATAAAATTACTAATCTCGAGATCCAACAGCGCTGCAAGTCAAAGCGACTAAGCAGCATCTTCAAACACAGGCGCCTACAATGGTTCGGACACGTACAGCGTATGACCAGTGACCATCTCCCAAAGACCATCTTCTATGGGGGGTTAACTGAGGGCAAATGTCCAGTAGGCAGACCCAAATTAAGATTCAAAGATGTGGTCAAGACATATCTAAAAGACTACGACATACCTTCTACGCTGGTAGAGTCATGCGGGCGGGCGGGCGGGCGGGAGGGAGGGAGGGAGGGAGGGAGGGAGGGAGGGAGGGAGGGAGGGAGGGAGGGAGGGAGGGAGGGAGGGAGGGAGGGAGATAAGGACGGACGGAAGGAGAGACGGAGAGAGAAACGGACGGAGGGGCGGAGGGACGGACGGAGGGGCGGAGGATCTGAGGAGCGCAGGGGCGGGCGGGCGGGCGGGCGGGCGGGCGGGCGGGCGGGCGGGCGGGCGGGCGGGCGGGCGGGCGGGCGTGTATGACATATAATCGGTTTCTTCAGTTACAGTGGCTTGTATACGTACTTTCCATTTGTAGTACGTTTGGTCTGCACACCACGCCTGCCGGAATAGAAGATCTTGATGCGTAGAGGTTACATTGTTGCAACGTCGGCTGGCCATTGCACGATGCTCGGTAACTAATTGGTACACTGGCATCAATGCCAAACCTACAACGAACAGCGGACAATAAGACACGCCTCACCAAATATCGATGTTACGATCTCCGGCCTTTCTCGTTCTGTCCAAATGCCACATCCGACAACATCCTATGTGACGTAGGCAGCTGTATTTGAGAAATAAAATTTGGACGTCACTAGTGTATGTATAAATAAAACTTTTAAAAGAAATGTTAGACAGTGAGATTTCTAGATAATGCATTTACGAATAAGGTGTACCGTTTGTGGACAGCAATAGTCACATACCATATCAAAACACCATATAAAATACTGCATACATGCACGGAAGCAATGTCAGAAGAAATATATACATCTGAGATCACAAAAGGTCAACTAACCTAGTTGTTTAAAAAATGCATTAACTTTACTCTCGGATATGAGTATTACTTGAATATCAAATTGTGTAACGTCGCCTCAGCTACGTTCAATATAACACTAACAAATTGTCCAGGAATACTTCCAACATTAAGTACGGTGTTTAGACATGTTTGGCTAGCAGAACGTCACAACGGTGCGATAGAATGAACATGAACGCATTGAGAGACAGGATTTACATGAAGAATCACGAAGAATGAAAAAGCTGACA
This sequence comes from Escarpia spicata, assembly GCA_963995525.1. NCBI lineage: Eukaryota > Metazoa > Annelida > Polychaeta > Sabellida > Siboglinidae > Escarpia > Escarpia spicata. The sequence goes on along the minus strand of OZ023205.1, from coordinate 49,271,221 downwards.
CAAAACATGGAAAACAGAACAGGATGATAGTAGTAGAAGAAAAGGAAAACAAAAATGGAAAGACGTGCGTATGGCGAAATATTTAATGGACAAAAGGCCTAGAATGGAAGACCACAGCAGAAAGGTCACCGAGTGACGTGGATCACATCCCGCAAGGGAGCAGGGGGAAGAAGACGATACCTGTTGGTAGTAACGACTTCATCGGCTCCGTTGCTATAACCCAGCTGTTTACAAGCCACGTCAGCGCCATTTTGGTTCCAGTAGTAGTGACGTAATGCTACCCATTCCTCGTTCATTAGTATCTCCACTCTTCCTTCGCGAGGAGAGCTACCTCCACGCAAGCGTATCACGTCTGAAATATGTATCCTGATGTTAAATGTTTAAAAGTATAAGCCATTGCATGTAGCGTGTTTTGTTGTGTTTTCTATTGCTGATGTATGTTCTATTTGATATTAAATCTGGATGTATGTGTGCACATGCGCGTTCGCGCGCGCGCGTGTGTGTCATCAACATTTGATGTCAAATATAGTTTAGTAGCAATAGCAATAGTAAACAAAATGGTTCCCGGTACTTAATGGTAACTCCACACACACACACACACACACACACACACACACACACACACACACACACACACACACACACACACACACACACACACACACACACACACATACACACACACACACACACACACACACACACACACACACACACACACACACACACACACACACACAAACACACACACACACACACATATAATATAAAATTTATATGCATTTATTTCCAATCTCGAATTACATTGCGTAAATGTATGTTAGTTATGTTGGCGGTAGCCAATTAAAGATTTCAAACAACGTACGATTTCAGTAAAACTCAATTACCTGACCAGCGTTCTTGGAACCGTATCCCTTTAAAGTTGCCGCTGTTGTGTGGCTGCATGACTATGTTATCAAGTTCTTCGCCCAGCACTTTCAATGTGCCTGTAGAGGGTAAAACATGCACCATATTAAAAGTAATGTGTTACAAGAAAATCGATGACACTCAGCTAAGATTGCATGCTTATGCCCACACATGCGTGCCCTCGCGCGAACAAACAAACACACACGCATACATCATATACGCAACACGCACGCCACGCACGCCACGCACGCCACGCACGCCACGCACGCCACGCACGCCACGCACGCCACGCACGCCACGCACGCCACGCACGCCACGCACGCCACGCACGCCACGCACGCCACGCACGCCACGCACGCCACGCACGCCACGCACGCCACGCACGCCATGCACGCCACGCACGCCACGCACGCCACGCACGCCACGCACGCCACGCACGCCACGCACGCCACGCACGCCACGCACGCCACGCACGCCACGCACGCCACGCACGCCACGCACGCCACACGACCAAAGTTAACTACAACGTACGAAATACAGTATAATTTGGTTTTAGAAGAAAGTGTGCCAAGGACAAACCAACTGTAATTATTTAAATGTGTTTAGTGTGTGAAACATGGAGTAGGATCAGGATTACATTACTGTCTTGAAAACTCTGAGAAAGCTTTTGGTCTGGTAGAATAGTTACGATACTTTAATTATACATGGATTCGTACCTCGCTGAACGCAATGATAAAAGGTTGATGATATAACTATGCATTGGTTACACAATTGTTGTAAGAGTGGCGAATGAAACAGAACAACCAAAATAAACAGAATAATAGTAAAACGTCACTGTGGACTGCTGACAACAGAAACGTGGACGTTACATTACATTGGCGTCAAACGTTGGTGATGTCGTGTCATACCTTGGGCCACTCATCAATGGTATCGATATTTTCTTGTTTTACCTCACATGCTATAGACTGTTTTATACCTGAAATCATGTATATTACCTTTGCATCGGAGGGCATTACGAGAGTAATGTATGGGCTTACCTTCCACGGTGATTCCACCGCGACGAAACAGGAGCACCACGCCCGCTTCGATGGTGAGTGTCACGCCACGTGGAACGACGATATCTTCCTCGACGATATAATTGAATTGCTTGTTCTCAAGAACCGTGTCTTCTTTCACAATGCCGCCGATCGTTCCGTTGCAGCGAACGAACCCGTACTCCGCCTGGCTTAAGGCATTCGTTTCCCTCGTCAAACGATACGGCTCATATTTCACCTCTGTTTTTGACGAGTCGGAGGCGTGGTCGAAAATGCGGCTCTGAACGTGTGATCTCAATTGATCTCCCCACCAGTTTCGAACTGCGTACATTGCGTGTCCTTCCATATAAGGAATGTTTACATTTAAGTCGTACGCGGCTGACGGATTCTCAAATAAGTTGTCAACGACTGTCACACTCTCAGTCGATGTCGCGTCGTTGTTGATCACATAAACCACCACCGCACCATTGCCGGTATTGTTCTTGAAGATGTTATTCCTAACATCCGATGTGGCTTGATATCTTGAAAACTCCAGTTGCACTACAGGCCCGGCTGTGTGGTCAAGAAAGCGGTTGTTCACGATAGTTAGGGCGTCGTTGGGTGCCGAGTTGTACAGACTGACGGAGAGGGCTTGGGCGGACTGTTGGAACGTGTTGTTGCGAATCATTATAGTCTCTGGCGACGTCTGTCTAATATACACAGCAATGGCGGCAGTAGATGAAAACGTGTTCTCTTCCAACCACAGTCGGCGTGTGTTCGTGGTCTGCAAGCACTGCAGCTGGCTGCTATTAAACGTGTTTCCAGTTACACGAACAAAGTCACTTTGGCCGTTGGCATTACCATTTATGTAGAGTCCCCTGGTAAAGCCGGAAAACACGAAATTCGTGCCTGTAACTGTTATTTTCTGAAAGCGTCAATGTCATATATCAGTATTCATTTGGGGAAGGAGCGTAGTCTCTACAAGAAGATTAATAGTGCAAGTGCAACTCTTTATGTGATAACACAGAACATTCTTCAACAAAAAAGAAGTCCAACAATAAAGGTGTTTCGTCATCATATAGAGAAATCGTAATATTGATGAATATAAACACATATTCACATTGTCGTAGGCAAACACAAAAGCAATGTAATTTTTTAAAGAAAGGCGTTGGTGATACATGTTACTATTAAAACTTTACAGTCGCTCTCATAGAAGTCACCAACGATGTGTATGTGTGTGTGTGTGTGTGTGTGTGTGTCTCTCTCTGAGTGTGAGTGTGTGTGTGTGTGTGTGTGTGTGTGTGTGTGTGTGTGTGTGTGTGTGTGTGTGTGTGTGTGTGTGTGTGTGTGTGTGTGTGTGTGTATGAGTGTGTGTGTGCGTATATGTGTGTGTGTGTCTCTGAGTGTGAGTGTGTGTGTGTGTGTTTTTGTGTGTATGTGTGTGTGTGTGTGTGTGTGTGTTTGTGTGTGTGCTTATGAGTAGTGTGTTGGAAACATGACATACACACCGGTTCGATTAATCATTATTTCAACACGTGCACCGCAAGCGTAGCTTTTGAGATAATAAATATTTTGGGATAACTGATAATGTTACCACCGTACTTGCCTTTTTTCCGGAATAATAGCTTCTCATCCATATACGTGCCGTCCAGTCATGCCACATGTATGAATTCTGACCGATAAAACACTCATGCACTTCGACCACACCAATATTCGGAGACACCATTAAGTTCCGTAGATTGTTTTGCAGTGCGCAATCAGTCATACGAAATTGCACATCTCCACTCTCTATGTAGACGCCATATTGCTGGTTTGATGTGAACTTACAGTGGTCAATAGTGACCTTGTATGTACCGCTACTACCTTTTACGAATACGCCGTTTTGTCGGTTGCTTCCTATGCTACAGTTGAATATGCGCAGTGTATGATTGGTGGCTAACACTGCTTCAATGCCGGATGTGACGCTATTTTCAATCATGCAACTGTCAAGTGAAAAGGAAGCGTCTTCCGATTTAATTCCGGTGTTCGCTTTACGGATGATGAATTTCTCCAGAATAGCGGCTGAAAGCAACGAAACACGCACAGCCTCAACATGCGGTTTACATACACAGAAAAATAACCTTTTTTAAATTCTGCCTGCTATCCACCTATCGTAGTCATTTAATATGTTATTTAGTATTACTGTAAATAATTTGCCAAGACAACCGGGATGTTTATTCCTTTGTAATTATTTGCACCTGCAACACAATCTTTATTTCTATAAAGCGGTGCCATAAATCCACATTTCCATAGCATGGAATAAGCAATAAAACGTAATATGATAACAAAAGTGAACAGTGTTATCAATACAGAACGGGACCGACGCTTCCAGAATGTTGATCGAAGTATTCCTTACTGTTGGCATACTATAGTAATGCAACAGAGTTAGTTTTTAAATAACATCATATAAATAAAGCAATCATGAAAATGTGAGAATCGACACGTACCTGAAGACTTATGCAATTTTATTCCCTTCCAGTTGTTGGCTCCTTCGACGGCAGTTAATGTGGCAGGGCTGCCAATCTCTCCACGGACCACAATACTCCCTGTACATAACATAAGTTATCGCACCAACCATAACACCATCACTGAATATATTTAGACCAGTGTTCATGGGCATTGTATGTCCAGCTTTAAAATATACAACGAGACGGGTAGAAATTTTACACGAGGACTTTGGGAAACGAGTCGTTTTTGTTTTACACCTACCTGGAATACATAGTCAGCAAACTAGGCATAAATATATGCATGAGGAACGGAGTTACCTGTACAGAATTGTTATGTGTTGAATTATAGTTTCAACTCGCCTTGCATTCGCCATTAACGTCAGTAACTGCTACACAGGACACATATGACACACATCACACTTTGTTAGAAACAATTTGGACAACTAATAATCACATCATCAACCAATATCAATATATGCAATACATTATATGCAATGTGTTGTTGTTAATACATTTGCCTTGTGTGTGTGCGTGTGTGTATGTGTGTGCGTGTGCGCGCGCGTGTGTGTGTGTGCGTGCGTGCGTGTGCATGTGCGAATGTGTGCGTAAGTGTGCGTACGTATGTATGTATGTATGTATGTATGTATATATGTATGTACGTATGTATGTATGTACTTATGTATGTATGTACGTATGTACGTGTGTATTTATTATATGTACGTATGTACACATGTATGTGCACCCTGATTCAACTTAGTAAGCAGGAGCTACATACCTTCCACCAAAATACCAATGTTCTGCATGAATTCCACCGTGTCATTAGCGAGAATCGTGAGCTTCTTCCCTTGCGGTACGTGGATAGTAAACCCGACTGCGGTCACGTTGTTTACTGACAACACGGTGTCGTTTGTCAGTCTTCCGCCAAGTTTGTCTCCGCGAAAGCGGAAATCTGTTGTAAAGTCAGTGCTGTTCCCAGAATCCATCGAAACGTCGTCGAATATTGGCGAAAGCGCCGCCTCTGCGCGAGCCATGTCTAAGAAAAGGTCTCTTACTCTGCTGCTTATCAACGTCGTGTCGGTAGTGCCCCACCAATTGTATGTGGCGTCTATGGCGTATGAATCTGCCCAATTTGATTCTATCATGAGCTCGAACGTAGCCTGTGGGTTGCTGAAAGCATTGTGTGTACAACGCATTGGGCCCTGGTTCGAATCATAGAACACGACTGTTGCTGTTGCCGTGTTGTTGACGAACGTGTTATAACCAATGACACTGAGTGATTCTTTTTGGTTCACCCTAACAACGTGATCGCCGGCATTACCAACAAACATGCAGTCTGTCAGTTTTAAACCTCCCCTTTGTCGGGACCCTGAAACCGATAGCGTATTTCCACGGTTCTCCGAGAACGTGCTCCCACGAATGTTAACCTGCGGGTAAATATAAGCAACATTTATTGCTGTGGATGTGTGCCGAACCACGGTGATATTCTCTATCAACACCATGCTGTCAGAATTGCCGTTGCCTGTCAAGGTGATGCCTCGGGCATTATCGTGAAACAGGCAACCTGATATGTTCACCCTGTATGCACTACCGCCTAAGTTTACATAGAGCGCTTCATAGTATCGGACGCGTTGCGCCGAAAAGGTACAGTTCTGAACAGTGACATTGTATATTTCTCTGTGGTACGACAGCGTCAATGACAATCCACGGTTAACATCAGAAAAGTTGGTATTGCGTATAAAAACATCTGAAAGTATTCCGTTTGTTTGAAAACCGAAGCCTCTGTTCGCAAAGGAGCAACCGTTGATGTACAAACTCGACAAGCTCCCAGTACGGACTCCGATGTTATTGTCCTTGAAATATGACCGGGCGATGACGACATCACCTTGTGCCTGAACATACACTCCTTCCCGGGCGTTCGAGTTGACCGTGGAGTCTTCAATGTGCAGATTGGTTGAAGCATCACCGGTAGTCCGTACGCCCTGAACGTTTGACTCGATGGTTACTTTTTGCAGCAACAGATTTGACACTGCGGAAACTACGGCCACCTCGGCACCAAAGATACGGGTGTGGCTGATTCCCAGGTCACTGCAAGCTGTGTTAAAACACAATGTTTATTAATTGTGATACTTGCAAGTAAATACGACTGTTTCACCGTTCTGAGTACGAGGTTCACCAAGCTGTGTGACTTGAATTTGAATTATTTCGGATTTAACGATTTCACAAAATATAATTACACGTCCCATGTATTACCAACTGTTTCATTTCCTTGATATTGTAACGTCAATGCCAGTGTAATCAATTTGGTAATTGAAACCAGTTTTACATATATATATGTTTTCTATGTCATGCGATTATTCTTTCATGTTTACAACAAATACTCACTTTTCACTCAAGCATTCTGTAGAGGCTCCTAATCCCCCAGACGGGATACTTTTCTTACTCCCGTAACAAAAATTTAATAACCACATCTCGGACATAATAAGTACTAAAGAGGTATGGCCAATATCATATTAATTTAAACAAGGTGATATTATTGACTCATACCTTGACTTTTGAGGTCGATTCCCTTCCAAAATGCTGTTCGTTTTCCCAAATAACTTTGAATTGAATTTGAGTGGAATGCTATTTCTAATCCCAACATTCCTTGAGCCTTCAGGCAACCTACAAATGCAAACAAGTTTCTCATTTACACGACTGAATATTTATGTTATAGCTAACACTCCCACTCACAGACAGGGTTTCTCAATATTGTTCTCTTCTTCTCAACAACCAATCAACCAACTGCATTAAATATATATTTCGTAAGATGTAATGTCAGAATGATGTCATGTGTGTGTGTGTGCGTGTGTGTGCGTGTGTGTGCGTGTGTGTGCGTGTGTGTGCGTGTGTGTGCGTGTGTGTGCGTGTGTGTGCGTGTGTGTGCGTGTGTGTGCGTGTGTGTGCGTGTGTGTGCGTGTGTGTGCGTGTGTGTGCGTGTGTGTGCGTGTGTGTGCGTGTGTGTGCGTGTGTGTGCGTGTGTGTGCGTGTGTGTGCGTGTGTGTGCGTGTGTGTGCGTGTGTGTGCGTGTGTGTGCGTGTGTGTGCGTGTGTGTGCGTGTGTGTGCGTGTGTGTGCGTGTGTGTGCGTGTGTGTGCGTGTGTGTGCGTGTGTGTGCGTGTGTGTGCGTGTGTGTGAGTGAGTGTGTGTGTGTGCGCGTGTGTGCGAGTGTATGTTCGTGTGTGTGCGTGCGTGTGCGTGCGTGCGTGTGTGCGTGTGTTCGTGTATTTGTCCGTGTGCGTGTGTGCGTGCGTGTGCGTGCGCGCGTGTGAGTTTGTGTGTGTGTGTTTGTGTTCGTATGCGTGTGCGTGTCCGTGTGCGTGTGTGTGGTCAAGTCACCAAACCTGGTGCTTTCGCGCCATATTATAGTATTCAGTAAATGTGATTGGTAGGGTGATCTATACGATTAATTTTTGTGTAGTATGTTTTTTCAAAAGTTGAAAATCGAAAGAAAATCATAGCACAGAAGAAAGATTGAAACATATTCGGAACATGCTTGATTCGCACACACTGTCACACACACACACACACACACACACACACACACACACACACACACACACACACACACACACACACTCTCTCTCTTTCTCTCTCTCTGTCTCTGTCTGTCTGTCTGTCTGTCTGTCTGTCTGTCTGTCTGTCTGTCTGTCTGTCTGTCTGTCTGTCTGTCTGTCTGTCTGTCTGTCTCTCTCTCTCTCTCTCTCTTTCTCTCTCTCTCTCTCTCCCTCTATCTCTCTCTCTCTCTCTATCTCTCTCTCGCTTTCTCTCTCTCTCCCTCTCTGTCTCTCTCTCTCACACACACACACACACTCACGCAGACACACACATACACACACGCTCGCGCACACACACACACACACACACACACACACACACACACACACACACACACACACACACACACACACACACACACACACACACACACACACACACATACACTCTCTCTCACACACACTCTCTCTCTCTCTCTCTCACACACACACACGCACACGCACACGCACACGCACACGCACACACACAACGGCGCGTAACAAATGGTATCTTTCATTAATCCCTTTATATAGTTAAACAGTCTATGTTTTTGTTCACACACACCTTCTACTTCCAAGCCTGTCTGCCCGCCAATGAAGACCACCTCGACGCCGGCTTGGATGGTGAGCGTGGCTGAACGGGCAACTGTGACTGTTTGACGCACAACGTAGGGACTTCCGGCCAAGCCCCAGAATTGGTTTGTCTGAAAACAACACAGTGAAACATTAGCAGGTTGGAAAACAAGCAAGTGGGCAAGCATGCATGCCTGCTTGCCTACAAACATACATGTATGTATAAATTATATTTTTACATGCAAAAATGCATGCATATGCACACACACACACACACACACACACACACACACACACACACACACACACACACACACACACACACACACACACACACACACACACACACACACACACACACACACACACACACACACACACACACACACACACACACACACACACATCCACATCCACATCCACATCCACATCCACATCCACATCCACATCCACATCCACATCCACATCTGTCTGCCTAGACTAAGACACAATGCGTGCAATACGACCTCACAATATATTTAGTTTGCGTTGAGATCCACTGGTGACGGTTGCTCCTCTTCGCTGTGAGAAATGGACTTACCGCGATGTCGCCGGTCACGTTGGTGTGAATGTTTGTGAGACTATCTTTCGGGCAGCCGTACAGTTCAATGCGCAAGGCGGGCCTGTACTTCCATGACGTCGGTTGTATGGCGAAATAACGAGCCTGCGGACAAACATACGATAAAACAATTGATTGTGATCATCGAAGAGCGTCGAAGAAGTACATGTAATAGGTTAGGTGTTGGAATTAGGTTAGGGTTAAGGCTCGGAATAGTAGTATAGGCTGTTCCAACTTGCTGACTCTCGCATCTGTAACACCGTCCATGGAAAATTACACAATTAAAATATTGTTAATGATGCGGCAGGTGCTATATATAAAATATTTCATATTTTAGTTCACGAAGAAAACGAGTAGTGTTCACGCTTCAGTGGTGACTGCGATATTGTCCTTCCATTCTCCAGATGGCAAACACGTCGTATGTCGACAGGATTTTTGTAAATCTCATTTGGTTTACATTTTCTTTTTCTTTTTGAAGCTGTGACAATGGCTACTAGACCAATAGCCCGCGAGATTCTGGAGGTATACGTTAACTCCTCTCTCTTCCAAACTCTCTTTAGGAAACGAAACCCTCCCCCCATTTTCAGGAAAATGTTGTGATACGGAACCAATTACAGGTATACTATATGAAATGACCGTTCAGGTTGCTTTCGGGGAGATATCTCATAAAAACGCAAACAACTGTTCGATCTGATAGCTTAACACTAATTTCGAACGCAGTCAACCCTTAGAAAAAATTATACAGAATTGTATAGAACATTTTTAGAATTATTTAGAATATGTATAGAAAATATTACATAAGAAATATAAGTGGAATTTTGCACAATTCTGTAGAATATCCTATAGAATTCTCTGGAGGCGCCAAAAAAATACATTAAAGTAATTTTCGCGTTGCTCACGAGTGACCAAGGATTATAAGCTCAGATATCGACGACATCGGACATTGTGCGTCTGATCTACGGAGATATCTACGGTTTTTATAGACTTTATATACCATTTGTGATTTGACTTATATTATCGCCCGTTGTCATGGCGATCGACAACGTTGTCATCAACGAACTGTTATGCTTTTATATCAACCGAATGGACATTTTGCCTCGATCTGTCCTAAATCGCATTGTTTTAGACAATTATACAGATGGTGATATTGCAACTGCCAAAAACGTTTTATATGCTCACATCCCCGTGCCAACGAAGCACCGTCGTATTAAACGACAAGGGTCTGACAAGAATAAACACAACGTCGACGACATCTCGAAACATCTTGACGAAATCGATCCGATTTTTCTATATACGTCGCTCGTGATCTTGGTAAATTGCCAAGCATTGATTTTAATCACGTAGATATGTCTATATTATCACGTGAAATCATTCTTTACAAAAATACACAGTGTGACACTGATGAATCCTACAGACAACTCGCTCACTCGGTGTCCGCATTGTCTACGCAAATTTCTACGCTGGTTTCGTCACTTATGCCAGCAATACAACCTGTGACCCAGCCCGCTCGCACTACAACTTCACCACCCGTTGCTGCTGCTGCTGCTGTATCAACTCCACGACCCGCCGCTGCCACTGTATCAACATCACGACCCGCTGCTGCTGCTGTATCAACATCACGACCCGCCGCTGATGCTGTATCAACTCCACGACCCCCCGCTGCCACTGTATCAACATCACGACCCGCTGCTGCTGCTGTATCAACATCACGACCCGCTGCTGCCACTGTATCAACATCACGACCCGCTGCTGCCACTGTATCAACATCACGACCCGCTGTTGCTGCTGTATCAACATCACGACCCGCCGCTGATGCTGTATCAACCTCACGACCCACCGATGCTGCTGTGTCAACATCACGACCCGCCGCTGATGCTGTATCAACCTCACGACCCACCGATGCTGCTGTGTCAACCCCCCAACCTGCTGCTGATAATGTGTCAACCGTTCTACCACAATCAACATCAACCACGGGTAACACCACTACTCCACCACTGTGGACCGTGGTTGTCGCAAGAAATGCCAAAAAAACGTCCAAGTCGGCCTTCTCTAGTACGTCCAATCCGCCCTATTCTAAATATAAACCACATACCATGACTACTGACAATTCTACCAAGTGCGGACTCAAATGTGCTCCTGTTCGACTCATATCTGCTGAATACTTCTTAACAGGATTTCACGCAGATACAACTTGTGCCGAAATTTCTACTTATGTGACAACTACTTTGAACATGAAATGCTCATGTGAACGCTTACCAACTAAACATGACTCTTATTCATCCTTCAAACTCTGTGTGGACATTGCTAAACCGAACTTACTCTATGATGCCAATCTCTGGCCTGCTGGAACAAAGATTGGACGGTACTTCCTGCCTAGGAAGCACACAACAGCAGATTCGACTCACCTGTAAACTGTCAACTCAGTATTGCTTCATTTAATGCCAGAAGCATACGGAACAGTGCTTACGACGTGCTTAACATTTTAAAATCCTGTGATATTCTTGCAGTGCAAGAACATTGGCTTTCTGAACAGTGCCTTTCCTACATCAATTCTGTTCACCCTGATTTAAATGCCAGAGGTATTAGTTATATTGATTTGTGTGATGGTTTCAGTGGACGCCCTCATGGCGGGTTTTGCTTTTTATGGAGACGTTCACTCGACCCATTTATCTCCTTGGTCTGAAAATCATCACGTCTAATGCCACTATTCTGATTCTTAACGTATATTTACCGTATTCGAGTGATGACAATTCCGATGAATATCAAGCTTTTTTATGCAAGATACTGGCTATAAGCGATTCATTTGAATCAGCTAACATATTCATCATTGGGGATTTTAATGCTGAAATTAACAAGCCCAGTCTGTTTTCGACACTTCTCAATGCTTTTATTAATGAATGTCACCTCATCCTAAGTGACATTAAATGTCTCCCTTCTTTTACTTATGTCAGTGATGCTCATGGCTCAAGGAGCTGGCTGGACCATGTGCTCAGCACTCACTCCAGTCACTCATCAATCTCTGATATGGTAGTTAATTATGATTGTGTCTCTTCTGACCACCTACCTTCATGCTTTCCCATATCTGTCAATTTATTACCTACCTCTGAAGCATCCACTCAGGAGAAAATTCGACAGCCTTGTCCTATGTGGGGGCTGCCACTCACCAAGACCTTCACAACTATTACTCTCAAACCAGTGTGCTTTTATCTGCCATTGATGTACCTCATCATGTTTTACACTGTATGGTCCTTTGTATGACATAATGAAAATCAAACGTGCTCAATTTAAACATAATAAAAGACTCTGTAAAAAAATGCTGAAGCCCTTAAAGCTGAACGACTTGCTTAAAAACTAAATAGTAATGACTTTAAAAACTTCTGGAAAGATATCAAACAAATGAAAAATGCCAAGTTGCCAAATCCTAGCAATGTTGGCAGTGCATGTGGTGCTGAAAATGTAAAGAATATGTGGCTTCATCATTACCAGTTTCTACTTAATTCTGTACCTGGCTCTCCAACACATACTAAAAAGATTGACATGTATTGTAGCAATATGCAATTTAATGATCAAATGATGGTTGATGCTAAAGAAATACAAGAAATAATTCAGGCGATGCCTACAGGTAAAGCTCCTGGTTATGACTGTATAAGTAATGAACATTTTAAGTATGCTAATGAAAAACTTCATGTTTATATATCACTGCTATTCAGCAGCTTGTTAATTCATGGGTTTTTACCTGATGCTATGATGATCACAATAATAGCTCCAATAATTAAAAACAAAGCTGATGATTTGTCTGATAACAATAACTACAGACCTATTGCTCTTGCAACTATTGCTAGTAAATTATTTGAAACTTTAATATTATCAAGGGCTACCATTTTCTTCACAACGTGTGCCAACCAGTTTGGAATTAGAAAGCATCACTAAACTGAGCTCATATTTCTATTAAAAGAACTTTTTCGACACTACATAGCGAATGGCTCTTCTAAGTATGTCACTATGTTGGATGCCTCCAAGGCCTTCGACAAAGTGAACCATAGCAAGCTATTTACTAAACTAATTGGCCGTGGCTGTCCTGCTTTCATTGTGCGCATTCTGTATCACTGGTACAATACCCAGAAATTCACTGTTAGATGGTATCAGAGCTTTTCTAGATTTTTTACTGTCACAAATGGTGTCAAACAAGGTGGAATCCTTTCTCCCCACCTGTTTAATGTGTACGTGGATGACTTAAGTGTAAATCTTAACAAATTACAAATTGGATGCAGCCACCATAATGAATCATTTGATGTATGCAGATGATCTCTGTATTTTTTCGCCTAATGTTTCTGGGTTAAGGAAACTAACAGATTGTTGTGCCAAGTATGGCGAAATGTTTAACATAACATATAATGCCAACAAGTCATATTGTATGGTTATTGACAACAAACCTCAGGACATGAAAAATATTCATGGTGTCACTCTCAATAATCGTCCGTTGCCTCACACGATTAAATGCAAATATCTGGGACATATAATTAACAATAATCTTACTGACGATGACGACTTTGCCAGACAGAAAAGATGCCTGTATGCTCAGGTATGCTTAGCACGAACATTTCGCCTTTGCAGCTCTAACATTAAAACTTACCTATTTCTCTCTTACTGTGGTATTATGTACACCTCAAGTCTTTGGTGTAAATTAAAAAAACAGAGTTTGAAAGGTATTACTGTTGCCTATCACAACAGTTTTATAATTTTACAAAAATTTTCATCACGCTATAGTGCAAGTTTTATGTTTGCTACAAACTGTGTTAAATCTTTTAATGAACGTATGCGTTCATCCATATATAGCTTATTATGTCGTCTTCAACAGTCTGAAAATCCATTTTTGTTAATTATTGTTATACCTATATACATTTTAGAAGTCCTATGTTTCGATATTGGACTAAAGTCGAATGCACATTTTATCTATATATTCTATTAACCATATATTTTTATTTCATGTGTGTCTGTACCTTTGTATTTTATTTATGTACTATTTTTTATTTACTTGTATTGTATGTACATATGGACTTTTGTCTGAAATAAAAACATTATTATTATCATTTTAGTCACTGCAATTTCTAAATCATTCTATAGAATATTCTACAGAATTGTAAAAAATCCAATGTCATATTTCCAATAGGTATATGAGAACTATACACATTGCTCATTTGCTTAGTCTACTTTAGATTATTTTTTTGAAACAACATATTACACCTCGTTTGCGTAAAGCGTAGATCGTCTGTCTATCACATACTACAACGTTTTCTCTTCTGCATCAGAGAACCAGTTGCCGTGTTTTGCATAAGAGTACTATTGGTTTAACCTACAACAATCATGTCAAAGCTAGTCTTCACCAGGGCATGTCATATATTGCCCCGCCGTACCGTAATCGGATGCTCGAACGAGAGTGTGACGGTTCGGTAGCGGTCCGAGTTCCCCTGGTGGATCCGACCCGACTCTTGGAACTTCCACACTAGTCCATCGACGCTGTAGAGCAGCTTGAAGGCGCTGGTGTAACAGTTGCACGCACTCCCTCCGCCCTGTAGCGCCAGCTTCGACAGCTCGTGTGTCCGCATCAGGTCCACGCTTAAGAACTGGTGTTGATCACCGTAATTTGCAACCCACGCACTGCCACCGTCTGTAAAACAAATTATGCATGACTGTATGTATCAAAGAAAAACAAAAGGTGAAAGAAGGAACGAAAGAAAGGAGGAACGACGCGACGAAGGGACGACATAAGTAAGGAACGGAGGAACTAAGCAACGAAATAATGAAATAAGGAAGTACCGAATGATTCAGTCCTTCATTCCATGTCAAGACATGGAATGAAGGACTGAATCAATGAAATAAAAATGGATGGAAAGGAACGAAGAAAAGAAGGGACGAAGGGACGAATAAACAAAATAATAAATGAACGAAT